>CM068956.1:29159026-29171367 GCA_035128595.1 Eptatretus atami | reverse complement strand
GAGGTGGTACATGGCATGTTGCTCACATAGATGTTGAAGACCATAAAAATCAAGATAGAACTTTGGGGAAGCCCATCATTCAGGGTTCTTGTGGAGCTTGTCCAGTCTCCAAAAGAAAGTCGGTACCTGTGATTGCTGAGCATTGAGGAAAGAGCATGCATTGTGGCCTGGAATTGGAACAGTTTAGGAGCAACCCATGTCACAACGTCATGCCATATGCTGAAGAAATGTCAATGATGAATGCAACATCTGTCTTGCGCACATGCTGGAAACCTTTCTCAATATGAGTGGCGAGTGCCGGTACTTCATCAACACAACTTCTACCAGATCTCAAGCCAGCATGTTCTCTCAGAAGGTTGGTTTCCACCAGCGAGGTAAACCTGGCCAGGACGACATGATCAAATAGCTTGTATGTCATACACAGCAGGGATATCAGCCGGCAGCTTGACTGAGCAGCCGAAGGTTTCCCTGGCTTTGAAATGGCAATGACCTTCGTCTCTCTCCAGACGTAAGATATAACACCAGTGACATGGGTGTTTGGAAAAGAGGGAAGCCAAGCAGTCACATCCAAGAGGTCACAAGTTATTCAGAGATTCAGGGTGGATACCATCTGTTTATGCTACTGTTCTTGCTATTAGGAAGAAAGGCTCACATCTACATTAGGTCAGGTGTCAGGAGAAGAAAGTAGGGATGTTTGAAGAGATGAGGAAATTGTGTCAGGAAGTTATTAAAAGCTTTAGGACTTACTTCTTTAGTTGAGTCAAGCTTGGAGTTCATGAGTAGCTTAGAAGCAATGGCATTCGCTGTTACTTTGGGTGGTAGATGTTAAGCAGGTGTAGCAACTCCAAGATTCCCAAGTGGGTTCCATGCTTTCCTATTGGAGTGAGTGAAATGACGGTCCTCCACCGCCTCCTGCTACTTTTGGCATCAGGCCATATCCAAAGATTACATGTGCTCAGCTACGGTGTCTGGGGCTTTATACCGCTGAAGGAGGTGGTCAGTTTTAGGTTTTTCTTCATTAACCAATTCACTTAACTTCACCTGTTGACTAGAGTCAATCGAACCAAATAAATTTGGTATATTTCATAATATTTAATGGGATCGTAATGGCCACACAACTCCAGATGTGGTAATCAAATAAATAGTCTCTCCAGAATGTGACGTGTTCAATCATGCATCACTCCTCATGGCACTTCCCCAGAATGGCAGCCGATACTCATAGTTTGGTTTAATCAAACTGAGAACTTAGGATCACCTCCAGAACAAGAGGGTTTCAAAAAGAGTTTATTCCCATAAATATATTCTGTTGCTCCAAGTATGTGGCAACTAAAAAGAGTTGCTTATCAATATAACAAGCGGAAGTGAATCAAACTCACCACAATGGACAGCAGGATCGGTACTTCGTAAATCCATTCATAGGCTTTGTCTGTTCGCATGTCCCAGCATCGATGTAACCTAATTGTCAAAGCAACTTTGTCAAAGTCAGAAACAAACTTTCACACTTACATGCACAATCCCCTCTCTTTTTAGCTTATTTGAGGCCACTACAGGATAAGGCTATCAAATCTGATATCTGAGGCTATCAAATCACACGGACGGGGTTCTGCCATTCTCGCCATACTTGCCAAGTGTGGGTAGATGAGAATAAGCACCTCTGCCAATCAAACTCACATAAGCCAGAAAAGAAAGAAACAAGTCTTTAACCATGCACTCAATCAAACAGCCAACTCTATTATCATCAGTTGAGCTTGAATTTACTGAAGAAAATGGGAACAGCAGATTAAAAACAATATATTGGTTCACGAAAAAATATTTTCCGAAAAAAAATAAGTGACCACTATATTCGTTATTGTTGTGCGTCTTGTATGTCTGTATGTCTGTATGTCTGTATGTCTGTATGTCTGTATGTACTGATCTATGTCTGTATGTCTGTATGTCTGTATGTCTGTATGTCTGTATGTCGTTATGTCTGTTATGTCTGTATGTCTGTTCTGTCTGTCTGTCCTGTCCGAGCATAGCTCCGTGGGTTTTGATCCGATCCTAACAAAATTTTGGTGGGAGGTTTATATCATGATCTAGTTGTGTTTTCTGAAAATGGCGTGGTGCCCATATGGGAGCCACGCCAAAAACAATGTGTTTTTAGGGGGTGCGCTCTTTAGATTTCAATTTGATCGTCTAGCATCTTGTCCCAGTGTCGATGACACGACTACTTCAGAGTACTGTCGATTTATATCTCAGTTTTCACAGTAGTAATTGGTTTCCAAGCCACTGCATATGCCCACGGAGCTCGATTTTTCATTTCGTCCCAAGGTCAAGGCCACAAGGTCACGAACTTAGAAAATTGCGAATTGTGTTTTAGGGGTAGCGATTTCAATTTGCATCTTCTCTAGGGCGTTGTCGAATCTGGCAGGGGTTTTGGTATTGGTTAGCCCAATGGCACCTGCATAGCCCCACGGAGCTCGATTTTTCATTTTCATCCCAAGGTCAAGGTCACAAGGTCACGAACTTAGAAAATTGCATTTTGACATAAAATCCATCTCTCTGAGGGGTTTGTCGAATCTGGCAGGGTTTCGGTATTTGGTTAGCCAATGGCACCTGCATAGCCCCACGGACCTCGATTTTTCATTTTCGTCCAAGGTCAAGGCCACAAGGTCACGAACTTAGAAAATTTCGAATTTTGACATAAAAATCATACGACCGCCCAAACTTTGAGAGCTAGGATGACAATATTTTTATGCATAATCTTGAGGTCATTCCCCACCTAAAGTCTTGAAACTATTTTGCTCTATCTCGAACACCTTGCCCGTCGCCCCCTTCAAGTTTGTTTTTACGCTGTATCATAAAGTATGGATAATCCGATGAGTGCGAAATGCCATATAGCCTATATGATGTTATATTGTTCCTGTTCCAGAGGAAGTTTGCACCAAAGGTCATAATCCTTGACCCTTGACCTTTAAAGGTCACAAAGGTCAAATTTTCAAAGTTGTGGGAATCGAACCGGGTTTTCGACCTTCTTCGCCAACTAACTCCAATAAGCTATAGCACATATCCTGTTTCCTTATTTTAATGTCCACAACATTGTTTTGTGACCATTAAAGGTTATGCAAAGGTCAAATTTTTTAAGTTGTTGAACGAAACGCGGTCGACATTTTGCAGCTAATAACCTGTCACTCGTACCACATCATGTTGACTATTTTTATAAAATGTCAAACATTATCACATTGTCTCATCCTTGACTTCTGAAACAATCTACATCGTCAAATACCGCTCGTGAACCATCGTCGTCTTCAGACTTGTATTTTTTAAAATCATAAGTCAACCATATTTTTTTACAGTTCAAAAACACATGAATCATATAATAACTAGAAGGGCAGCAAAAGACAATCTGGAACATTGAGCCAGTGCCACATACTGCATTAACACAGGCGGTGAATAATAACGGAGAGAATTCTCGTGAGGATGAAGGGTCTTGAGAAGTCAGGGCAATCAGAAGGAAACGTGTCAAACTCAAATGGCATGTAGCATGAGACAAGGACATTGATCAAGAAGGGAAACACAACACACCACAACAAACTCATGTCAACATGACACGAAATGTGTTCAAAAAGTTACATGAAGGAGTTACGCACAATCGTCTAACCTACTCGCAGACATGCCCATTTTTCTACCTCGTATGAATGTCCCACAGGTTAGTGCAGAAGTGGCACACTCGTCTACGAGCTGCTTGGTGTGTGTGACTCTCGACCCGACTATAAAACTGTCAGATTGGAGCCACACAGGTAGGACCATTCCTCTCCTCAATGAGTGTGCCATTCCTTGGATGCACACTATGCTGGGATTCCATGTCAGTATTTGATGGTGGAGGTAGAGATGTCATGATGTCTTTCAATGAAGAGTAGGAAAGTTATTGCTGGCATACCTTAGCCCAATTACAACTTCCTGCCCAGACTTGATATGGTGGTTCTCGAGGCTCAATACAACTACTAGCCCCTGAGAATAAAGCCACGCTGATGAATGGATATGTCAGTAGCGTATCCAGACCTTGGAATTTAGGGACGCAAATCCTGCCAAAATATATTGTTACGGCTTGTGGAAATTCGCAAACCACCATTCAGGACCCGTAGGTGAGATATCTCTTAAGTACATGTTGTAGTTAGCCCAACCCGTTGTCTAGTGGGGAATTTATGTGATTCATTCGGGCTGCGACGCTTGAGATAGCCGTTTTTCTGTCTATCTTTATTTTGAACCAACCACGCTCCAACCTCCAACAACAACAACGCCAACACCACGACCTTACCTTCACAACTCAATCCCGCAAACATCGCATCACCGTCATTCCCAAACGGCACCATAACCATCAAACCACCACCGAAAACCCTCCACCACCCTCACCTCTCTCCTTCTACGGCACTTCCCGCACCACCTGTGAACACTGAGCGTGCGGCTGTCTTTGGGCCCGTTCAGCGATACGCACCGAGCCGCGAGCGCAAATAGCGGCCTTTCGAGGGAAAACTCGGATCAGGAACGCCAGGTGGGTTCGTCGTGTCGAGCGAGGTCGAGGGGACGGGTGCTGTGGACAGGTGCACGGAGAGCTTGGGGTATAGAGGCCCCGGAAACCCTTGTGGGACACGACTCCCAGTGTGGTTGTCCCGGTGGTGTGTGTGGTGCGAGTGTGAGTGCACCCCCGTGTTGAAGCGACCCGCTGGTGAGTGGTGTGGTGGCAAGTGTGCCAAGGTGCGTGCTTCCCAGCACGCCGTTGTGTGATGAGGCACCACATGTGCGAGTGGGAGAGGACAGTGTGTGTGAGAGAGCGGTATGTAAGGGAGGTGACGGTCGGTATGCGGGAGCACGCAGCCGCGTCTCCTGGTGTGAGTGTGATGGAGTGGAGTATGAGCGTCGTGACACACAGGTGTGCGTGGGTTGAATGGCGACGACAACGGCGACAGAGGGACAAAAGCCGAATAGCGGCCGTAGTTTCATTGGGGACCGCGCCGGGTTCACCCAGCGGCGAGCGCGAGTCCGTCCGTGCAACGCACGAGGCCGCCACGTGCTCGCTTGCGGGGTGAAACCGGTCCGGAAACGCCAGCGGTGGATTTGCCGATCCGCGGGACGGACAAAGTTAGCAGGTGGGTAACGGATTTGACCGGACGGGTTCTCCACGCGAGCTGTTTGTTAGCTCCAACGGGCAGAGCACATTGTTCGCGTGGGGAGCCCCTCGGAGTGCGAGGTTTGCTTTTGGGGTGCGCAGGGTGACGTCATGGCTGCACGTAGGTTGGAATCCGGCAGAGGGGTATCCCTGCCGGATGGTATCGTCCAAGAGGGACGAGGTACGCTGCAGCTGCATGACGTCACGGGCAGGTGCAAAGTGCGCGAGCTCTGTAGTTGCCGCGCTGGTGCTGCGCGTAATTGGGGGAAAAAAATTATTAACAAAAGCAAGCCTCGCTTTCGGGTGAACAGGATTCCCGGGCATTGGGGTGAAGACCCCCTGCCAGGCACAGGATGGAACTAGTTAGGGGGAAGGGTTAGCTTAGTTAGACCGGCTCCATGGGGCAGGGGTAAGTCCTCATGGGGCTCATGGAATGGATTAGGTAGAGGATTTAGATGAGATTTAGGTTGGGAAAAATGGGACATTTTGAGGACAGTGACAGACTGTGAATGTGTAGAGGGGACGTAGCTTAGCTACGTAGTGTTAAATGGAACGTGCTATAGTTTAAGGGATGACGTGGGAGCACGAGTTAGTTAGGGGATGTAGTCAGAAGGATGGCTGAGTTCAGCGATTGTTGGAATGGGACATGTACTTGGTGAGTGAGTGAGGCCAGCGGGTCTGTGTGAATGGAGCGAATGGGGAATGCATGGTGCGATGAGTGATTGGGGGGAGGAGTGACTCCCGCCCAAGACCCCGGGGTCAGTGAAAAGTGAGTTAGCTGGGGTATGAAATTAAAAAAATGGAGGTCGTTTTGTTGTTGGTGGGAAAGTAGGCTCGAAACCCGTTTGGAGGGTGCAGGAGCCCTGTTGACAGGCTGGGAGCGTGGCTGCGAAAGGGAGTATCGCTGAGTGGGTACCCCGGGCACCGGGCTAGTCGGCCCGGGTAGGCCAAGGGCCCATGGGGGGCCGGGATAGCGTCGTGGCACGGGTGCGCCCACATGATGCGGGGGCCCGGGGTGCCGTTAGCCGCGTGGGCAGTGTTGTGGGCACGGGTGACCCTCGGAAAGGGCCCGGGAGGCCAGCCTGCCACGTGAGCGTTTCAAGGAGTTGCCAGGAGGGCATCCCCAGTGTTTAGGGAGCTGGTAGGCTCGGAGCAGTGTAGTGCCCGGGGGTGCCATTGTTAGAGAGATCGGCAGAGGTAGTGCCTGCCAAGGGAGCCACGCGTCCCAGCCACGAAGCCGTGTGAGGGCACGGAAGAAAATTGGGGGGCGAGGCCCGAAATTTGCGAGGACACCAACACAGGCGACGGGAATCTGGGTTGTTAGAACCAATAGATTAAGCGAAAGGCGTTTGTTGAAAGCCCGGGGTAGTTAAGAGATAATGGTTAGGGTAGATTAGGAAGTGTACCCTCTGCACATCCATCCTTCGCTCTCGTTGTGGGCCGCTGGACCCACTTTGGGTAGATCGCTGAAGGTGGGGAGGCCATCCTGAGGCTTGAATTGGGCCTCGACACATGACGCTAGCTCTCCATCATTCCCCTCCGGGAAGGGAATGTAGGGGTTGGGAGTAGGCTAGGACGAGATAGGTTAGCCGAACAAAGCGGTAAAGGGGGTTAGGGACGCTTTATAGTAGGTGGGGAAGTAAAATAAAAAATAAAATAAAATTAATGGGGCTAAATTGGTTTTTACAAATAAAGGGGTGGGTATGGACAGTGACAGGCAAAGGCGATAGGTGGGAGGGAGACAGGTAGGTAGGTCCGAGCCCGCCTTCTGAGTGGCCAGCACCACCGCACTCCCTCCATGACCTCCATTTCAAGGCAAAGGCTGGCCAACTCATCGGCTGGCTGTGTTTACTTCAAGGCCTGTGCCGGCCCACTTCGTCGGCTGGCTTTTGCTGCAAGGCCTGTGCCGTCGGATCGTCCGAGCGCTGTGTTACTTCAAGGCCTGTGCCGCGTCAGCTCACTGCCGCTGTGTTGTTTCAAGGCCTGTACCGGCCGGATCGTCTGCAGCTGCTGTGCTTCAAGGCCTGTGCGGCCAGTTCATCTGCCGGCTGTTTTTACTGCAAGGCCTGTGCCGGCCAGTTCGTCTGCCGGCTGTGTTTGCCTGCAACGGCCTGTTCTGCAGGCTGTGGTTGCCTGCTGCCTTTGCCATGCCATGCCCACTGCCCTCATCTACTTTTTTTCCCCCGTCAATTTTGCTTTGCCCCCCCTTGTTCATTGCCATGTGCGCCAGGATCGTCGCAACAGTTTGCAAGCTGCAGGGACTGCCCTGTAGGCAGCCGCATCACGGGACCGCATTGGCGGCCCGTGCAACGTTGTTTGCTGCGTCAGATCAGTCGCGCGTACTGCAGGGACTGCCCTGTAGGCAGCCGCATCACGGGACCGCATTGGCAGCCCGTGCAACGTTGTTGCTGCGTCAGATCAGCGCGCGTGCTGCGAGACGGCCCTGTGGCAGCCGCGCCAGGAACTGCATTTGCGCAGCCCATGCATCGTTGTTCGCTGCGCCCATTTAAAAGGGGGGCCTAGGACTGCGTGTGAGCAGCCGCCACGTTCCCTGTCACCTGCATTGCTGAGCCAGAGACTGCATGCGAGCAGCCTGGCTCTCTGCTAACTGCTTTTCTCTTTGCAGAGTCCATTGATCCTGGTCATGGTTTAGTGTAAAATTTGTAAGTTAAGATGTACTCTAAATATGAGTGCGCCCCGGCATGTCTGCTCGCGCCAGCAATTTATTTAAGTCTCTGTATGAGTGGTTTGTTTAGTTAGTTACTCAGCCCTCAGGTTATTTATTTTGGGGCTACGAATACCATGAATGTCGAACTCAGGGATCCGTAGGTAAAACGTACTAGGGAGAACTACACATGATGGCACACGAGAATTTGACGACTCGGGACGAGTCTGTAAAAAGGGAGGGGTAGTTGTGCGCTGTGGAAATTCGCAAACCACCATTCAGGACCCGTAGGTGAGATATCTCTTAAGTACATGTGTAGTTAGCCCAAACCCGTTGTCTAGTGGGAATTTATGTGATTCATTCGGGCTGCGACGCTTTGAGATAGCCGTTTTTCTGTTCTATCTTATTTTTGAACCAACCACGCTCCAACCCTCCAACAACAACAACGCCAACAGCCACGACCTTACCTTCACAACTCAATCCGCAAACATCGCATCACCGTCATTCCCACAGGCACCATAACCATCAAACCACCACCGAAACCCTCCACCACCCTCACCTCTCTCCTTCTACGGCCATTCCCGCACCACCTTTGAACACTGAGCGTCGGGCTGTCTTGGCGGCCGTTCAGCGATTCGCACCGAGCCGCGAGCGCAAATAGCGGCCTTTCCGAGGGAAAACTCGGATCAGAACGCTACACGCCCACTTTTGCTCCGTCCAATTAGCAAGCGCGGGGCGGCTTGGCCCGCCTCCAGGCGCGTCTGTGTGAGGTCGTTATATGCAAATTCTAGGATCAGGGGAGGTTCACGCCCACTTTTGCTCCGTCCAATGGGCGAGCGTGGCTCCGCCCCCGAGGTCATCCTGATCCGGATATTTGCATATTGTTTTCTCCTGCCGGCCTATAAGAAGGCGAGCGCAAGGCGAGTGGGAGGAGAGTCATCGTCAGGGAGAGAATCGAGTGGAGGCGGGTGGAGGTGTGGAGTCCAGGAGTTTGTTGCTGAGTCAAGTTGGGTTCTGGAGTCGGCTGAGAAAAGTTGCGGGAAGAGGCAAAGGAGCTCGGGTCCGAGGCGAGAAGGGCGGCGGTCGCGCGCGACGAGGTCGCGGTGTGGATCGCTCGTCGCGGGACCCAAGCCAGCCAGCCATTCTCCTCCCCAGGGCATCAACAATTCCCCTTTCCCCCGCGCTGAGATAGTGCAAAAGGGGCCCCGTCCCCCCCCACCCCACACGTGGTGCCAACGAAACCCGCCAAGGAGCACGGAGTCGGGGCACAGCCACGCGGCCACATCTGCGGCCCGCCCGCCAACGCGTCACGAGGACCGGGTAGGACCCCCTCGGTCTCGCGGACCTTGCCGCTCCTCCAGGTCACCGCGCACAATTGGCCTACAGGCCTGTCTGCCCCCTGTCTTATGAGGGTGGCTTCTTTCCTTTGCTTTTGAGTAAATGTGTGTGGCGCCGTCTGTAAAGTAGAAACTGTATAAGTGTTGCCGTGTGTGCGCGTAGTCGTAGTAACTCTGCGTCGTTGTTCTTTTGTTTTGGTTGCTATATGTGCATTTTGACTGTTTGCTGTATATGTGTGCTCTCCGTGTGTCGTGTAAATAAAGTGCTTGCATGTTGAACTGTGCCCGTTTCGCTTCGTCTCCTTCCTTCTCTATTGACCCTCCATCCTGCTTCCGTAAAGGGTTCGTAGTGGGTGCAAAACGCCGTAAATAATCTGAACCGTCGAGGTCGACGATAACACCGTCGGTTATCCGATAGTACGGAACGGGCCGCCAAGCGCTCGTGTCCGGAGTCGACCTGCGGCGAGGTACGATCGCCCGGTTTACCATCCGCGTGGGTACTTAGGTAGGTCGAGTTTGGCGAACAACCCTATCCTACGGCGGTGGCGATTGGCACGATTGTGGTGAGGTCGAAAGGCCCACCCGTGATGGCTCCGGGCGATAGTTCCCGGAGGGTCACGACTGAATTGTCCGTCCGGTGGGCGACGTGCCGCGATCCGAGTTACGTGGCCGTCCGCACGCCGGCTGGCGCGCGAATTCGCAACAATATATATATTATATATATTATATATATATATATATATATATATTATATGTCAGCATGGAAGCATACGTCGCATTTTCATTTGGCCAGATGTTACCCTTATTGTTGTCAACCATGATCTACCTTGGCATCTACCATCTTCAATCCTGGAAAGACCAGCTTTTAAAACAAGCAGCCTTTTAAGATTAAATGGACACTAATTTTTGTTCGAATTAAATAGATTCGCTTTCCAGGGATAACATTTTTATCTCACCTGGACTTTAGTCTGGGGAGCTTATGCGATCGAGCAGGGTCGGTAGACGATGGAGGGAGTGAGTGAGTGAGTCAGTCCCTAAACACTTCAGTCATTATCGCTTGAATCAAACACACGATTTTGATGAAACTTGGCCACAAGCTTCATATCTGATGCCTAATGAAGGCGTATTGACCGCATCAAAATTTGTGCTCAACAAGAGGGTCTCTGGAAAGGGGGGGGGTGTTAGCCCCCCAAAATAGGTATTTGCTCTATTCTACAAAACTACAAACCCAATTTCAATGAAACTTCACCACAACCTTCATCACCCAAGATGTACTAAAGTTTGATCATGGCATTGAAATCAGGGTGTGAGGGGGTCTGCGGGGGGTTTGAGCGACTGTTGCTCCTGATCAAGGTGAGCTTCAGGATGTGTGGTCCTACTTTTTATTATTCTACTCCCCTTCCATCTATTCCCTCACTTCAAATGGCACCACAGCTGACTCCACTCATGAGAAGGCTGAATGCCTCAATTCTGTGTTTGCTTCCAAACATTGCGTCCCCAACCCCTCACTCTCGGTACCCACCCTTCCCAGTCATACCCAACTGCTCTTGGATGATGTATCTTTTGCACCTGAAAAAGTAGAGAAAGTTACGTCAAGCCTCGACTCTGACTGATACTGGATCAGAGAGCATCATCTCAGGTATCCCAAAAACCTGCTCTGCTGCACTTGCACATACTCTCTTTGCCCTTTTCACACTATAATTTACCCTAGGTCATCTTCCAGTTCCTTGAAAATCATCTAACTTCACAGCATTACATAAAAAGGTGCAAAACCTGATGCCACCTTAACTACAGACCTATCAGCTTACTTCCATCCATCAGCAAGGTCATGAAATGCATCATCACAGTTGATATGAAATTTGCTTTTCTCCAACAGCCTCATCTCAGATCATCAATTTGAATTCAGAACAGGTAACACTACCTTGGACATGCAGCTTCCACTCCCCAGGCAAAAATAACATTCCTTTCCTGTAGTAATTCTCTGCAGACTACTGTAGTATATGAGAGTTCAACTCTCATATATTATAGTTCTAACTGTAGCATTTTTGCCTGGGTACCCCAACAATGGATGGTGGCCCTCAATGTCAGACATGAGATCAGGGCCATCTCTCTGGACATCCTCTGGACGTCCTTCCCTCTCCTCAGACCTTGACAAAATCACAAAATGGTCAAACACTTGGAAGATGTCTTTCAATCCTGGGAAATCCCACACATTCACTCTCTCTCTCCAAAAGGACCGTTCCGCAAACTCTCCCATCAAATTTCTCGGCAACCGTATCAAAAAGGTTCACTCACTCAAACTCTTGGGTCTCACTCTCAGCCATGATCTGTCTTGGGCAAGCCACATTTCAAAGTTGGCTTCCAAAGCCAGACACCGACTGGGCATTCTACATCATGCAGTCATTCCTTGGCACACCGGAGCTCATATCAACCCATAAGGCTTTCATCCGCAGCTTGATGGAGTGCTGCTCTCTCCTCTATGCTGGCTCTCCTGTCACATCTTGCTCAGCTTGACACCGTGGAAGCTGAGTCTTTCAAGGTCATTGGAATCTCTCATGATGAAGCTGAGTTTATGGACCTATCACTTCGCCATCACCGACAAGTCAGTGGTCTATCTGTCTTCTTCAAACTAATTTCTGGTCTTGCACCCTCTGCCCTCTCCTCCATGCTCTGCCCCCCACCCCCAAGTATCTGCAGGATGCACGCGGTCCACCAGCAACCCCCAACTAGTGAAACTGCCTAAATAGAGAACCACTCTTCAGCTCCACTCATTTATTCCTCTCTTTTCCCACCTGTGGAACCTCCATCCACACTCTCTACGATCTCATTCTTCACGCGCGTCTTCAAGACAGCTGTTCACCACCACTTCACCACTCCAATTAAAAGCCAAGATCTTTTCTAATCCGTTAAACCACTCCAACCCCTCTCAAATGTTTGCTCATGTATCCATCTTATCCACCCCTTGCATTCTCCCCTAACCCGCCTCATCGTTACCTGGATCCCTTGTTTGTCTATCTACGTCTACTTTGTCCCTCCAACATGCTGTTGGTGTTTCCCCTTTCTCTTGCTGTTCCCTTTGTTATGTTGCGTCCCGGACTGTTCTGTGTCCTAGCTCTTCCAGACGCCTTGACCATCTATAACAACAAAAAAAAACCTCTTTCTGTCCGCTAATATTATTCCATCAAAATGAATT
>CM068956.1:29144195-29159016 GCA_035128595.1 Eptatretus atami | reverse complement strand
GCGAAAAGTTTACGTCACAGAAGTTTCATACTCACCCTCTTATTCCATGTACTAATAAGCCAAGGTTCCTGCTGATGAAAAGCAGCCCCATAACATGGTGCTGCCACCACCATGAATGACAGTAGGAATGGTGTTGACTGGGTGATGTGCAGTGTTAGGTTTGCGCCAAATGTAACACTTTGAATTTAGACCAAAAAGTTCAATGTTTGTCTCGTCTCACAACAAAACATTTTTCCACATGCCTGCAGTATAAGTAAGATGATTTTTCGCAAACTCAATATGAGGTTTTAGATGTGTCTTTTTCAGTAATGGCTTCTTTCTTGCCACCTGTCCATAGAGCCTTGCTTTCTGGAGGGAATGGGCTATTGTTGATTGATGAACACTGACCCCCATCTCGGACATCGAGCTTTGAAGATCTTTCAAAGTCATTGTTGGACTTGCAGTATGTGTGTATGTATGTATATGTATGTACATTGTAAATATATATATATATATATATTTGATGCAGCTGCTCACTTGTATTAACAGGAAATGATAGGAAATGAACAACTCTCAGTCTCATCCAAGGATATTTGTCATATTTCCTACATTTCCATGAGTCTGATTTTCATTCAGGAACAGAACAATTATAGTTAACCATTTTGAAATTGCCACTCTTTCGTCTAAATGCTGAAAATGATGTTTAAATGACGATTTGAATCACAGATTTTGCACTAGTAACGACAGGTTAAAAGTGCCGGGCTTGCCGAACCAAGTCAGTGTAAACACACACATCGTGCATGCACAATATATCTCATTTGGCATTCATACGTCATTTTGAAAGAAGCCTATTGGCTAATGATCCATCCAGTCCAATGACTACACTGGAGGGTTTGCTGTTGCCTTCCCAGCAATCAGTCAGAGCAGGAATTGGTAATTTAGCCAGGGTGGAGTGAGAACTTGCTGACTCTTTATGAAAGACACCATGGGATCACTAATATCGACCAACCACCAGTACTGGCAGACACATCTTCCAGTTCAATGTTCCTCTGATGCATGGCACAGACATTGAAGCCCTACTCTGCATGCGAAACACCAGGATGACTGCAATTTATACTTGGGTCGACATTTTAATCCAGGCTAGGCAGCTCAAAGATGAAAGCTCTCGCACCAGCCACCCCCCTCACAAACCCTTTAAAAACAAGGAAAAAAAGACATAAAATGTCATAGCCCCCGTTGTTTTAGTAATTTTCCTGTACGGAGTTAAAGGGCCAGCCCAAATATATTTACAACTAAAATGGCCACCAGTCTACCAGTCAGCCATCCTTGATCAGATCAGAAAATAAAGTGAGGTGCAAGTGTACGCCATCATGCACTGTGCTTGTGCCAAGTTTGAACAAAATCAGACCATGCATGTCTGAGAAATGGTTGGGGACACATTTAAGTAACAAAATGGCCGCCGGTCAGCCATCTGGGATCTGATCTCGAAAGAAAATGACAGGCTCATGTGAGCCATCATTCATTATCTCTGTATCAAGTTTGAAGAAGACAGGTAAATGCATGTCCGATAAATGGTTGAGGACGTGTTCGATATCGGTCTTTCCTATTTACAACTAGAATGGCCGCCAGTCGGCCATCTTTGATCGCATCGCGAAACAAAAGGATGTGCACATGTATACCATCATGTGTTGTCTTTCTGCTAAGTACGAATAAAATCGGTCCATACATGCCCGAGATATGGTTGTCGACGCACGCACGCACGGGCACAAAAATCAAGACCAAATCCATAAGCCCCCATTTCAGACTTGATCCAACAGGGGCTAATGAATGCAATGGTGAACTGGAACGGCACTCGATAGAGCGCATACCTCCCTCAGGCTGAACATTTTACGTTTTGTATCCCACTGATATAATAGGCCGGATCTGCAGCTGGACCTCCACCAAAATGTAAACTGCTAGTTCTTGTCACATACCTATCTCATCCACCAAGTTTTGTCATGATCCGTCCACAACTTTTTTAAATATCGTGCTATATATAGTTTTTGGCCCAATTTCTCATTGGTGAAGAATCACTTACAATTTTAAAAATTCTCGTATCCAGATCCGGATTTGGATCTTCATCGAAATAGAATCAATTTGTCCTCGTCACGCACCAAAATTATCCACCAAATTTCATCCGAATCTGTCCATAGCTTTTTGAGATGTTCTGCCCACAGAAAGACAATGAAACAAACAGACAGGGGTGAAAACATAACCTCCGTCCACCTAAGGTGGCAAAGGAAAAGGTAACCAGCAATTCAGAATCACCTAGGAGTTTCAAATGTGCCTTAAGAAAAACTAGACAATGATGAAACAACAGGCTGGACGAGCAATTGATAGTTATTAACTAGTGATGAACAGGACAGACATAAGTCAGACAAAGGTCGAACATCAGGGAAACAGGCACGGCACTGGCTGAATGTGATGTCCATAAGCCAACATTTACTAATTACATTAACAAAGGCCTCGTGTATATGGTTCAGATTTTGACATTTTACCGTGAATCTGCAAGTGTCCCTCGTACAGTGGCCCAGGCAGACATGAACATAAGTGGCACACCTGGGAATACAAATGGGGGGAAAAAATTAAGTATGTGCTGGTGGACAGGATAAAGGAGTTTGGTTTCTGGCAAAAAATAAAATCTCTGCACAAATAAGCCAGACAGTCGGGGCAGAATAAGAATATTCTGGGTGATTAATTCGTCAAACAAGGTTTTATCTGAAACCAAGGAAGTTGTTCTAAGGAAAGGCATAGGATTTCGCACAAGTCAATCTTGCATTCATACATCTTAAACAGTTGTGGGTGTTGTCAGTAGTTTCCGGGCTTCGCACTCAAAAGGGTCGTTTTCGGTCATAAACACGTTTGTCCAATACACTGGAACAAAAATATAATTTTCAAAATGACGTAATCCACCCCAAAATGCTCAGTGTGCATGCATAGAAACCTCAGGAAGCCGAGGAATTTTGGAGGGAATTAAATATATTGTGTGTCCGGGATGAGGATTGTTACCTGAAATGATTCTGAAAGAAGTCGAAAATACTTGGAAAAGTACCTGAGGGAATGGGCTGTGCCGATGCACAATGAAAGACTGGGATAACTTTCTCAGCTCGCTGAATGAGCACCTGCTTGGACTGCAAACTCCCGGCCATGTGGGTCGGTGCAACTTCCGAGTGGTCGGTTGGCATGCTACACAACCACGAACTGCGTCAACCGATGGATCACTACTCGTGAATGGACTGTGTATCTGGATTAAGTTATTCTGCACACTCATGGGAAGGATATATCTAGGGCTTGTGCATGTACGGGGCAAGTTTAAAATGATGACATTTACTGTTAATCATGTTGGGATGGGCAGGTGGGAAGTACGGGAGCTGCGAGTGCTGTTACTCCCTGTTATTAATATATTCTTTGTTTGGTTCCAGGGCTACAAGAGAAATTATACGAGATTTTTGCATCTATTGCTAAAAGTTGAAGTGTGTGTGGGTGTGTGTGTGTGTGTGTGTGTCATTGGTTGTTATCTCCATGTGACGGTTTCAGAAGGTGGAACAGTCCTCCCAGGACTCGAAGCATCCACCTCCGTTTCAGTAAGGGATCATGATCCATGAACCAAGCTGTGAAGTTTTCTTGTTGTCAAAGTTTTGTTCCGAGAGCTCTCTTGAGGATTGTCACCAAGCCCTGGACAGCCTCCAACTGTCGTTCAATTGTAGTAATGTTTCCAGGGATGATTTTTAAGATCTGTGCGAGGTTCTTTTTTTTAATCATTTCTGTTGCTTCAGTAATCACTGGTACAATTTTGGCATTCTTCAGCTTCCAGGCTCTTTTCACTTCATTTTTGAGGTCTTGATATCTGGTCATTTTCTTGATTTCTGCATTGTTTAGGCCAAAATCACTGGGAACTGACAACTCAATGAGCAATGCCTTCTATTATTTATTTGTACATCAGTACTATCTCCAGTCACAGTGCTTTGTTTTCAATGTTCATGCTCGATGGGATCATTAGGTTGTATGTGAGCGTGACTTCCTTGTTTTCAATTATCGGTTTTGGTTCATGCTTCCATGAGTTTTCTGGAACTGTGATATTGAGACTTTTGCCGATATGTCAGTGGATGACTCTACACACCTCATGGTGCCCTTGAGTATGACATTATAGCTGCTCTGGCATGAGTTTTTACATCCTGATAGGAAAGTAGCTCATACTTTTTGCTTCTACCTTGCAGAACCTACACTTGTCTGATTGACTCAGTCCCTCCATTTTCTTAAAGCCATTCGTGTGGTGTGCTTGATCTTGGGCATATATAATGATTCGTTCTCCATCCCAATTGAGCTGACACCTCTTCTTTGCCATTACAAAGAGCCTTCTTTGTCTATTCCCAATTTGTCCAACTTTTTTTTTTTCTACCTTCCTGCTATTTTATCATTTTTCCAATTGTCGGTGTATATCTCTTGATATTTCATTTTATATTTTTTATTTTGTCTTTTTTTTTTTTGCAATCATTGGGCTGTATGAGTTGCTAGTTGCTATTGTTTCATGTGTGAATCTTCTATTCGCACCTGTCTTTGGAAATTTTTCCTCGGTGGGTTAAGGATACCTTCTTCTGAGTTTTTTGTCTTCCAATGTTTAGTGCTACAATTGGATCTGGTAGTCTGTTGAGCTTTCATGTACTCAGCCAATCCTACAGTTGTCACTCGACGTACTTGGTAGAGTTCCACCAGGCTGCTCCCTCCATCTCGTCTCGGCATTACCTCTGGTATTTCGATCTTTTATTCTGAGTGTTGCAGTATCAATGTGGTGTTCCAGGGCAACATTGCTTTCTGTATCAGTTTGATTATTTGGGGGTTGATCTTGTACAATTGTATGCATTTTATCATCCATGAATGTGGGACACTATCAAAAGCTTATTTGTAGTCTATCCAGGCTGTGGACAATTTGGTTGTTCTTGCATTGCAATTTTTGAGTGTGGCCTTGTTTAGTCCTAGGTGGTCTATTGTTCTGTATCATCCTCTCTTGCATCCCTTCTGTTCTGCCTCTAGGCCTCATTGTTGGGTGAGGTCGTGGTACAGTATTTATATGATAATTCCCATCAGAAGTTTTATGTTGTTGGTAGACATGTTAACGGTCTATACTTGTCAGGTTTTTGGGATTCTTCAGATTTTGGGATGAGGAAAGAAGAGCCACTCATCCAAGGCCTCCTCCCCTTGGATGAGTTCATTGAATGAATGAGCGTAGTGATTGTACGGAGCATCTAGTTGCTTTAGCATTTAGCCAGAAGTTTGGAATTCAATCCAGTCCTGGGCTTTTAAAGTTTGGCATTTTTGCTGGTTGTTTTGCATCCCGCTCCATCCCAATTCCATATCCAGGCGATGCATGACATCATCGCCAGGCGCCAAAAGAAGGGAGAACTCAGTTTTTATTCCGTTTCTTTTTTTTTTTGCCAAGTATGTTGGTCTGTAGCATTTGGCTGTCTGCCTGGTTGTTTGTCACACGATTTTTGGCCACAGTTTTCAAGCAATCCTGAATATTTTTTTGTGTGTAGGTGACTGGCCAAGGAGAGCAATTCTACATTTTGGTGAAGATCCGAATCCAGATCCGGATCTGAGAATTTTAAAAGTGATTCTTCACCATTGAAAGATTGGGCTAAACTGATACTGTATATCACGATATCTCAAAAAGTTGTGGACGGATGAAACTCAAAAACTTGTGGACAGTTGTGGACTGATTTGGATGAAACTTGGAAGACAGGTTGGGTGTGTGACAAGGACGAATTGATTAGATTTTGGTGAAAATCGAAATCCGGATCGGCATATGAGGATTATTTAGTTTTTAAAGTGATTCTTCACCATCGAGATATCGGGCCAAAAACGATATAGTACTGTATCGCATGATATTTCAAAAATGCATTGGGTCCGATATGTTCTCGTGGATCAGGCATTACGTTACAGAAGTACGTGCTCCACCGAGTGCCCTTCGAGCTTTAATTATGCAACGAATCAATTAATCAATCAATTATTGCACACTGCTCCCTCCCAATTCCATCTCCATGTGCTGCATAGCGAGTAAGTATCATTTGTACCCATTCATCTCAGAGGTACATTTGTACACATGAACTAAGTATCATTTGTACCCATTCACCCTCCACGAGGTACATTGTGAACCATGAACTGAGTATCATTTGTACCCATCACCCGAGGTACATTTGTATACATGAACTAAGTATCATTTGTCCATTCATCTCATAGGTACAATTGGTAAACATGAACTAAGTATCATTTGTACCCCGATTCATTTTATCACTGACTATTATCAGTATCACCAGATACATTTGTACACATGAACTAAGTATCATTTGACCATTCACCTCCGAGGACATTGTATACCATGAACTAAGTATCATTGTACCCATTCATCTCAGAGGTACATTTGTACACATGAAGCAAGTATCATTTGTACCATTCACCTCCGAGGTCATTTGTCACAGAACTAAGTATCATTTGTACGCATTCACCTCCGAGGTACATTTGTATACATGAACTAATAGTACATTTGTACCCATTCACTACGAGGTACATTTAAACATGAACTAAGTATCATTTGTACCCATTCACCTCCGAGGTACATTTTATACAGAACTAAGTATCAATTGTACCCATTCATCTCAAGGTACATTTGTAATACATGAACTAAGTACATTGTACCCATTCACCTCCGAGGTACATTTGTAACAATGAACTAAGTATCATTTGTACCCATTCACCTCCGAGGTACATTTGTATACATGAACTAGAGTACATTTGTACCATTCACCTCCGAGGTACATTTGTACACATGAACTAGTATCATTTGTACCCATTCACCTCAGAGGTACATTTAACATGAACTAAGTATCATTTGTACCCATTCACCTCCGAGGTACATTTGTACACAATGACTAAGTATCATTTGTACCCATTCACCTCCGAGGTACATTTGTAAACATGAACTAAGTATCATTTGCCCATTCACCTCCGAAGGTACATTTGTACACATGAACTAAGTATCATTTGTACCCATTCACCTCCGAGGTACATTTGTACACATGAACTAAGTATCATTTGTACCCATTCATCTCAGGGTACATTTGTACACATAACTAAGTATCATTTGTACCCATTCACTCGAGGTACATTTGTACACATAACTAAGTATCATTTGTACCCATTCACCTCCGAGGTACATTTGTACACATAAACTAAGTATCATTGTACCCATTCACCTCCGAGGTACATTTGTACACATGAACTAAGTATCATTTGTACCCATTCACTCCTCGAGGTACATTTGTACACATATGAACTAAGTACATTGTACCCATTCACCTCCGAGTACATTGTAACATGAACTAAGTATCATTTGTACCCATTCACCTCCAGGTACATTTGTACACATAAACTGAGTCAATTTGTACCCATCACTCGAGGTACATTTGTACACATGAACTAAGTATCATTGTAACATTTCCGCAGAAGTAACCGCTCCCTCCCAATTCCGTCTCCATGTGCTGCACGGTAGCATCGCCAGGTGCCAAAGGTGCCCCGCAATGTCAGCCGCTGGAGGATATGTTATTTAATTATTTGGCGTTTGGACGGTGTACTTTGAATGTACCTGTACTTGTTTTGTTTTGTTTTTCCTTCATTCAATATCACTGGAGGGATTCCTTCAGGTGTTTTTTCCCCTCCAAGTTTTTGGATCCATCTGTCTCTTTGTTTCGTTATTTTGGATCCCCATGTATTTCTTTCCTGAAATATGTAAGTTCCATCTTTCTCGGGGGGGGGGGGGGGGGGGGGGAGGGGGGGGGGTATAGATTTGGAAGTTTTTTTCCTTTGTTTCCCTAGTGATAATATTTTCGGGTTATTTTCAAACATGCAACTTTGTTCTCTCCCTTTGTTGACCTCATCATAGTTTTTTGGGTTTTTTTTCTTTCTTGTGATCATTTCTATTACGAGTTTGCCTTCATCAAACATTACGTCTAGGTCTTTATTATTAATTTTGTATTTGTTTTTATATTTTTGGGATTCTCTTCATCAGCTTTGGACTTCGATTTCCTTCTATAAAATGCTGTATTTGTCCTATTTCCTTTCTCAGTTGCTGCCGTTGTGTCTCTAGCCTCCATTTCCATGATCGTGCTTGGTCTCTGTCTACAGGGGCTTGTTTGCTCTTCTTGCAATGTTGTTTTCCCGTTACTTTTTCTTGTATGAGCAGTGCCGCTGCAAAGCTCATGGTGTTGAGTTCCTTTAATGGGGATGATTTTGGTACCAATCTATTAAGTGCTTTGTTGGTTCTCCTAACTAGTGTTTCTGTCCGTTTGTTGTTTTCTATCTTGTATAGTTGTGGTCTTTTCCCGAGTGTTGTCAATCTCATCTCCACTATTTTGTATGCCAGCTCTTCTTCCAGTCTTAACTGTTCCTCATCATCCTCAACCTCCTCCTCTCCTCCACACCTCTGTTCCCCTCCGTCCTTCTGCCCATTATGATCTGGTGTTGTCATTTTCATCCCCTCCATCCGTCTAGGTGTTTTCACTTGGTCCATGATTTAAGTCGGGTCTATTCCCCCTCTCCATCAGGGTGGTTCTGCATCTCCTCCTCCTCTGTCTCACCTCACCTTCACTATTGTGTTCCCAGTGACACTCCACATTCCAAACCCTGGTTTCATCGCATAGCCTCCTCATATCTTCTTCTGCTTGTCTTCTGGCCTTCACTGTTATCTGTTTTAGTGTGTGTGTGTGTGTGTGTGTGTGTGTGTGTGTGTGTGTGTGTGTTATATCCATGGCTGACACTATATTGTACCAACAGGAAATGTTTACAAACACGACAACTCTCATCCACGAATATTTGTCGTATTTTTGTATCTCCGTGAGCCGGATTTTCATTCAGGAACAGAACAATTGTGGTTACCATTTCGAAATTGCCACTCTTTCATCTAAATGCTGACAATTATGTTTAAAAGATGGTTTGAATCACAGATTTTGTGCTCGTAACGGCGGGTTAAAAGTGCCCTTCGAGCACAACCGAATCAGTGTAAACACACACACACAGCGCATGCGTAAAAGGCATCATTTTAACATTCATATGTAATTTCGAAAGCCGCTTATTGTATCTCACAAAACAAATTAACCTTTTGCTTTTGAAGACCTCCCAGAAAGTTAGCAAATGTACCAAATGGTAAAAGAATCAACAACACCCAGTAATACAAGCTTGGTCTAGCACCAAGGAATTGTGTCGCACTAATTGTGGAGCAAAGGTGTAGCCCAAGGAATTGTGGGTTACTTAGGAGTCACAAAGCCTGTGCGACTAATTGTTTTGTTTGTGGGTGCTCCGTCCTACTTATTGTCCATACTTGCGGCACAGGTAATTGACCAACATTAAAAAAAAACCCAAAGTATTTTTACCCAGGTATGCTGTCAAACATTGACGCTTTGCTACACAATAACATTCGCCCTCATGTGGTCACTGTTACGAGTTCAACAGTTACGGAGATGAGGTTGGAGTGCTACACTCCCCCTCAACCCCATCCCCAACGCATCCAACCCCACTCCTCCACCATGTGTGTTTTGGTCACCATATGATTTTCATCTCTTTGAAGCTCTCATCTGGGATGGTGCTTTAAAGTGAAGAGAACTTTTCATCAAATGTCCTGAAATAGTTATGTGCTGTACCTGTCCTAAAGATTTGTTTGCTTCTAACATGAAGACATTTCAAGGTGAGGAATATGTGGTTGGAAAGAAACGTTAGATTTAATTAAATACTTTTTTTTTCCACAAACAGCACTATTTTGTCGGAATGCTTAACTTCTCCTTGCATCATACATGTGTATATTAAACCATGAAAACAACACTAAAGATGTAGTTCAGAGAACTGGATGATTCTCTCACCCCAGCCGATGAGTGTGAAGAACCAGAGGAAGCACTGCCGCCGGGAATAGAAGGTGAGGAAGATGAGGCTGTGCAGATACAATCCCTCGACCAGCATCCAGAAGTAATTTGTGGCGAGGAAGTAAAGGTACAGAAAAACGGATATCTCGCAAGCAATCTGCAAAAAGAAAAATATTCCATCAATTAGAGGATTCTTTACAAAAAAAGTCGAATTGTAAAACAATTGTATATCCAACTACTCCATCAAGCAAACTTATAACCACACATAACAGCTTGGTGTCCAGAAGAAAAAAAAAGGTTCAAAAACGTCGTTCTGTATAAGCTATGTTTCTAGCAAATCTCTGTGCAGAGAACTAGAGAGATGGTAAAAACTTGTCCGATTACACTGGTCTGCGTCATTTCAGAGGTCTAGGTTTTCTCAACGGTTCTTATATGTTTTTTTGCATGCTGAATTTAGAAATGTATCTCATTTCGCTCAATCAGGTCAAGTTTTTGACTATCTCAATTTTAAGGAAAAAAAAAAATCAAATTTTAGATTTTTTAATTTCATTTTTTAATTCAAAATCAGACTTACATTGACAGAAAATGTAACAACTATATTAAAATGACGCACAAGTACCGTTAATGTGAAATTCAACATTAAAAAGACGAAGGAAAACAGAGACTGCTGGAGCGACTGAAGTTGGGTGTTGCCAGAAACACGATTTATCTATATTTTTCTGAAATTGAAATGAAAGTAATTGAGAAGGCACTTTCTTCCACATTAAGTGTACTTGTGTGTCATTATATGTATAGTTTGTAACATTTTCTGTCAATGTAAGTCTGATTTTAAATTTAAAAAATGCTCATTAAAAAAACTAAAATTTTGATTTTTTTTTTCCCTTAAAATTGAGATAGCAATTTTGACCTGATTGACCTTAAAAAAACACTTGACCTGGTTGAGCGAAATTAGATACATTTCTGAATTCAGCATGCAAAAAACATATAAGAACCGTTGAGAAAACCTAGACCTCTGAAAAAAATATTTCAAATGCAGCCCGGTTTATTGATTGAAAGGTGGACTTTGGTGTTGACGTGGTTCCTCCATTCTTTCTCCAAGTGTCCCTCGGTTGTGTCCCTTTACTCTGCAGTTGGTGTGTTTCCCTGCTTTATAGTCTGTTCTTTCTGTTCATTTGTGTTGTGTGATCTAGCAATTCCATGAGCCTCGATTTTGATTGCAATAAAATTGTTCTATCGAGTTGAAATTTTTTGATGATCTATGATTATTACTTCTGCCATCGGAGGTGGACGGAGGTTATGTTTTCATGTCTGTCTGTCTGTTTGTCTGTCTGTCTGTGAAAAGGATATCTCAAAAAGTTATTGATGGATTCTGAAGAAACTTGGTGGACAAGATGTGCGTGTGACAAGGACGGATTTATTAGATTTTTGTGAACATCCGATCCGGATCTGAGAATTTTTTAATCTCCAAATGATTCTTCACCATTGAGAGATGGGGCCAAAAGGATATTTCGTGCGATATCTCAATTTTTTTTGGACGGATTATGACAAAATTTGGTGGATGAGTTGGGTAGGTGAGAAGAACAAGCCGATTCGATTTTGGTGTGTGACAAGGATGAATGGTCCGAACACAGATCCGGCCTATCAGTGGGACACAAAACGTAAACTGTTCAGCCTGGTGGAAGTACGCGCTCCATCACGTGCCATTCTAGTTACCTCCGCCACCGAAGGTAAAGGAGGTTATGTTTTTACCCCTTTCTGTTTGTTTGTTTGTTTGTTTGTGTACAGGATATCTCCAAAAGTTGTGGACGGATCCGGACGAAATTTTGTGGACAGGTTTGGTGTGTGACGAGGACGAACTGATTAGATTTTGGTGAAGATCCGGATCCGGATCCGACTACGAGAATTTTTTTCAGCGATTCTTCATCATTGAGAGGAGATGGGGCCAAAAACGACATGTAGCACAATGTCTCAAAAAGTTGTGGATGGATTCGAATGAAACTTGATTTTTCGATTATTTAATTATCTCGTAAGTTGTTTGTGCATTTATTTAATTCAAAGTGATCGTAAAGTTTTTGTAAATACATAAATCGGAGTTAAACAAAGTAATTAATTTTTGTAAATGTATTGTCTCTGATGTGCATTCTGTACACTCGTCCACGGTAAAATGTTTCAGCTTAAGTAATGTAAATTATAATCAGTGACAATTATTGTTTTTTATTGTAAAAATAAAGATAGCTTCATGGAGCAGCTAATCGACAGAGGGCAGCAGGTTCACACTCTGGCTGTGGATCAAAGGGGAACAGGGAAACAAAGAGGACTTATCGCTCGGCTATTCCTTGTGATTAAGTCACAGTGAGAAGGTCATTTGTAACATCAGGCTGCGGCACATAATTCCATCGGGATGGGAACATCAGGTAATTGGACTTCTGGAACCATGCGTGCTGAGACTCGTTGACAATATATTTTCCATTCGATCATTGGCAGCAAGACAGCATGGAGAAATTACACCTCCTTCTAAAATAGGACCAGGACAGCATTTTTAATCACTAAATCAAGTAGCATGACCATGTCAGGTAGAACACCCAGGACTATACACTGGGGAATGTGAGTGCACTACTAAGAATTTGCTAATGGAAGCTCTAGTGTTGATCTATATCAGCAGATTGATAGAACCATGGATGAAATCAACAGGACATTGATTGAAGTATGCTAACCGCCGTGGGAAGAAAGGATAAGCTGATTGTTTTGGGATTTAACCCTTCATCAGAGCTAAAGAGGGGGTTAAAGCAAAAACAGTTAAAACGGAGGCATTAAAATAAAACCACAAAAACAGCCAAAACTGTTCTCTGGTCAATCACACAAGAAGGTGCGAATAATTAGAGCCATTAAAGTAGGAGTAGTATTGTTGTAGTAATATTGTAGTAATAGTAGTAGTAGTAGTGCTTTTGTTAGAATTGCCACAATTCTATCTAATGTCGCTCACTCTTCTCACCTCTGCTAGTACACGGTCAGGACTGCATTAGGTAAAGGGGCTGTCACACACCTTGACGTTTTAGCCAGCGTATGGCAAGGTATCAAAATGTATGTAAAACACTGGCGTACGCTGAACTATTGATGTTTTTTTAAAGTTTTGGGCGTATAATAACGTGTTGGACGTATGCATAACGTATTAGTAACGTACACAGAACGTTTCAATCATATATAGATAACTTTTACCAACGAATGCTGAGCGTGTTGTCGGCGTTCACAACCTATGCCCAACGATAGTCCAACTTATGCATAGCGCGGCAGCGTATCGCCGACGATCACGTGCGTAGGTTATTCATAGGCTGCGGCTTCGACGATTCAAATCATAACCACACTAGACATCGAAGTGTGAAGCCGCTGTCACACCTTGACGTTTTAGCCAGCGTAATGCCGACGTATGAAAAATTTGCCGAACCAAGCTGGCACAACGTCGAATACGTTTATGGGTAAGTTTTGTATACGTTAAGAGCATGCTGGCATACGTCGTAGTACGCTGGCAGACATCGTACAACACTGGCATACGTCGTCATACCCGAGTACGTCGAGAAATTTTCAGCATCTGAAAATATTCTCGACGTACTCCGCGTATGACACACGTTCCGCATAACGCTGCATAAGTTGTAGGCACGTTACCGATCATTGACAACGTCGACACAACGTTACTTGTAAGTACTCATAAGTCGAAACACCGTCGACGTAATGGTTAGCGTCAGTGTTCAGACTCCCTGGTTTTTTTTTTCTTTTTTTTTTCTCGTATGAACGGTGATGTTGACACTTTCGATTTCTAGTGCGGTTATATTTAAATCGTTGAGCGGCAGCCTATTAATTATATTATAAATCATAACCGCACTAAAATCGAAGTGTCAACATCACCGTCATACCGAAGAAAAAAATAAAAAAAGCCAGGGATCTGAACACCGACGCTAAACAAATTACCTCGACGTGTTTCGACTTATGAGTAACTTACAAGTAACGTGTGTCGACGTGTGTCAACGATCGCGTAACGTGCCTTACAACACGTTACTCATAGGTTAAAATAAGTTTGGGTACGCTAAACATTACCCTGACGTGTTTCGACTTATGAGTAACTACAAGTAACGTTGGTGTCGATGTGTGCCAACGATCGCGTAAGTGCCTTACAACTTATGGCCAAGCGTATGCGGAACGTGTGAGTCATACGCTGGCATACGTCGAAAATTTCAAGCATGGAAAATTTGTCTAACACCTCGGCGTAACTACGACGTATGCCCAGCATACTACGAAAAAAAGCCAGCCATACTAGAACGTATGCCAGCGTGCTCTTAACGTGATATACAAACTTTACCCATAACGTATTCCGACGTGTGCCAGCGGTTAGCAAAATTTTTGCATACGTCAGGCATACGCTGGCTAAATCGTCAAGGTGTGACAGGGCCTTAAGGTGGAGCATTTTAAGAGAGAGAAAGAGAGAGAGAGAGAGAGAGAGAGAGAGAGAAGAGAGAGAAGAGAGAGAGAGAGGAGAGAGAGAGAGAGAGGAAGAAAAAAGAACAAATTACCAAAAATAACACATTGATATGAATAGAAGCAAAATGCCTTGTTGGAGAGATACCCACAAAGTGCTTCAATTTTGTGGTCCATGTTTCCTTTAAACTTTTGAACATGTTTAACATATTCGCCGCCTTATAATTTCTGAGACATTGTCGTGAGAGGATAAAACCTTTCAGGCTCACACAGCCACTGAGTTTACACCCACATTCCTCTCAATTTTTGCCTTCCTAGTTTTATATATTGCCATCTTTGCACAAGTTAAAACACAGTTGACAAGGAGATCTTGTGACTTGCTCTGCTTCTTAACCGAGTGTCCGATGATGAAGAGTGTTGGTGAGAAGTGA
>CM068956.1:29119977-29136775 GCA_035128595.1 Eptatretus atami | reverse complement strand
CAAACTGGCTCCATGGTTGGCAGCGAGCTGCTCTGGAAGCTGTGGGGAAAGAGAGCGGCACTTATATATGTGGAATAATTGCATTGCCTTAGCTTGCTCGCTTGCCCAGATAGCTCAGATGGCAGAGCACAGGTTCAGTTTGCCAGAGGACCTGGTTTTGATTCCTGGCCTGGGCCTATAATAACTATATATATATATTATTGTTACGGAAATGGCCCTTATTGGACTAGTAATATAGGATTACTCAGATCCCCATTAAATGCATGTTTTACTAGGTTGTGTGGTAAAAGGGACGTTACATGTGTGTCGGGAGGTGTAGATGCATGTTTTATTGTTCATACAGTGGTGGTGTGCCAAGGGCTCCCTCTTCTTCCTCCCTCTCCGGACGATAGGCCCCGCCCAGTCGGCTGAGAGGGTGTGGCCAAAAAGAGGAAGTGAAGCTAAGGGGAGGAGTTTGTCTGGCTTCGCTGAGGAGGCGCGCTCGTGTGTCGAAGCGAGCGAACGAAAGAGAAACTGGAGAGAAAAGAGTGCAGTGTGTGGAAACAGTCGATTTTCAAGGCGTGCTCGGGTGGCTTCGAAGTGAGCGAACGAAGGAGGCACAGTGTTGGATCTTCCGGAGAGACGCTGAACTGCCTGCACGTCGAGTCTGCATTTTTGGCAGTAAGAGAGGCTGCCTGCACGTCGAGTCTGCCTTTTTGGGGCAGGGTGGGAGAGGCGGCCTGCACGTCGAGTCGGCAATCGACTCTTATGAGGAGGTGGTTCTGCCTGTGAGAGAGACGGCAGCTGGCTTTGAGAGGCGAGCGTGGAAAAGTAAAGAAACGGTGATTCTACAGAGAAAGAAACTGAGAGGACAGAGTTGAGAAGTCGGGCTTCGAGGCGGGAAGGCAAGTAGAGGAAACGACGGAGCCTCTGACGGTCCCTGCCTCACACCAACGGCTCGACACGTTTGCCGATCACCGCTTGCCGGAGCCCGGCACCTCAATTTGGGCCTTGTCTGGTGAACAGGCCAGGCCTGGATTTTGTGTGCTGGACCTTGGGAGAGATCGGCTGACGCCCATTGTTGATCTGGCGTCTTGTGCCGTCGACCTTACGCGGGGTCAGAGCGCGCGGAGACCGCGTGCGGTGCGGAAAAGAAAGAGTACGGCGCCGCCATCTTGCCATGTGGCGGCGTTGAGCTGGAGGCTCGAATCGTGGACATCCGCTTGTTGCGAGCGGCATTCGTGCTTTTTGACACTGTCCTCTCGTCCATAGAGACATCACCAAGTACTCTGCTGCATGCATGCTGTCTGTCTGTCTTGTTTGCACGTTGTTTAAGGCACATCTCGGTAGGGACCCCCTCAAAACCTTGTAGTCCGTTTGTTCCTAGTTAAGAACGGGTTTAAAGATTGTTAATAAAAGCATTGTCGTGAATGTTTTGTTGTGTCGTGTTCCCCGATGTTCCCCAATAAATCTGGTTGGTTCGTATGAAGTTGCCGCTATGGATCAATTCGTGTCACGTCGAGGAACGATCCGTTCGATTGGCATATAAAACCAAATGGTTACAGAATGGCAGAAAACGCTCGGCATCTGACACAACCAGTCTGTAACCGGGGTTCTATTCCCCAACTGGTAAGGTACAAGGATTACGTTGGTATCGCGATTGAAGACGCGTGACCCGAGGCCGTGCCGAGCCGGCCGGCGTTATAAACCCCGGAGACGGCGGTGGTGAGGGTGGGCGCAACAGAGGTCGGGCGAGAATCCCACCACCCCGGATCCGCACAATATATATATAATACATATTTTTATAATAATACAATATATATACTATATATATATAGTTTTGGCGGCATATGCTAATGAGCTGTCTCTTGATACTATAGCTCAGATGGCAGATCTGATCAGATCAGATCTGTCTCTTGCCTCATAATCCTTGGATAACGTTGGTTTATTTTAATACGACGACGATGACTACTACTACTACAACTTACTACTACCCAACGCCAATAACAATGGCAGAATTAAGTTGGAGATTGCTGCATGGTAGCTTAAGCTCTGGAGCCATGATGCGGTATTTCAGAAACGTTCCAGAGGAATGCTGCTTTTGTGGTGACAGAAGAAACGGTATTTCACATGTACCGACAATGTCGCCATCTTCAGCCAATTTTTCTTACTGATGAAAAAACTTACTTTTGCGCTTCTCTGGTCACTTCTCACCAACACTCTTCATCATCGACACTCGGTTTAAGAAGCATGAGCAAGTCACAAAATCTCCTTGTCAACTGTGTTTTAACTTGTTGCAAGATGGCAATATATAAAACTTAGACATGGCAAAATTGGAGAGGATGTGGTGTAACTTCAGTGCTGTAGCCTGAAAGGTTTTATCCTCTCACACAATGTTCTCAGATATAGGCGGCAAGAATATGGTAACCACTGTTAACAGTTTCAAGGAACTGGACCACAAATGAAGCACTTTGTGTGGTATCTTCCAAAGGCAATTTGCTCTTATTCATTCAATGTGTTTTTTGGTAATTTGTTCTTCTTCCTCTCTCTCTCTCTTTCTGCTTCTCTCTCTCTCTCTCTCTCTCTCTTCTCTCTCTCTCTCTCTTCTCTTTCTCTTTCTCTAATAAATGCTCCACCTTAAGGCCCTTCACACTCTTGGACGATTTAGCCAGCGTAATGCCTGACGTAATGCAAAATTGCTAAAACGCTGGCACATCGTCGAATACGTTATGGTAAGTTTGTTACGTTAAGAGCACGCTGGCATTACGTCGTAGTTGCTGGCTTTTTTCGTAGTATGCTGCATACGTCGTAGTACGCGAGGTGTTTAGACTCAAATTTTCATGCTTGAATTTTCCCGACGTATGCCAGCGTATGACCACACGTTTCCGCATTACGCTTGGCCTAAGTTGTAGGACGGTTACGCGATCGTTGGCACAATCGACCACGTTACTTGTAAGTTACTTTCATAAGTCGAACACGCGAGCGTAATGTTTAGCGTACCGAAACTTATTTTCTAACTATGAGAACGTGTTTGTAGGCACGTTACGCGATCGTTGGACCACGTCGACACACGTTACTTTGTAAGTTACTCCATAAGTCGAAATCACGTCGAGGTATTGGTTAGCGTCGGTGTTCCTAGACTCCCTGGCTTTTTTTTTTTTTCTTCGGTATGACGGGATGTTGACACTTCGTTTTCTCAGTGCGGTTATGATATAATATATTAATTAGGCTGCCGCTCAACGAATTTAAATCATAACCGACTAGAATCGAAAGTGTTCAACATCACCGTTCAATACGGAAGAAAAAAAAGAGAAAAAAAAACCAGGGGAGTCTGGAACACTGACGCTTACCATTACGTCGAGTGTTCGACTTATGAGTAACTTACAAGTAACGTGTGTCGACGGTGTGTCCAATGATCGCGTAACGTGCCCTCAACTTATGCAGCGTATGCGGAACGTGTTGTCATACGCCGAGTACAGTCAGAGAAATTTTCAGCATGCCTGAAAATTTCTCGACGTACTCGCGTATGCGGACGTATGCGCAGTGTTTGTACGATTCTGCCAGCGTACTACGAGCTATGCCAGCATGTCTTAACGTATACAGAAACTTACCCATAACGTATTCGATCGTGTGCCGGCTTGGTTCGGCAAATTTTTCAATACGTCGGCATACGCTGGCTAAAAGTCAAGGTGTGACTAGCGGCTTCAACATACTTCGTGTCTAGTGTGGTTATGATTGAATCGTCGAGCGCAGCCTATGAATAACATACGCACGTGGTCGTCGGCGATACCTGCCGCGCTTATGCAAGTTTAGGACTATCGTTGGGCATAGGTTTTGTGAACGCCGACAACACGCTCAGCATTTCGTTGGTAAAAGTTATCTATATATGATTGAAACGTTCTTGTGTACGTTACTATACGTTATGCCATACGTCAAACACGTTATTATACGCCCAAAACTTTTAAAAAACATCAAAGTTCAGCGTACGCCAGTGTTTTTACATACATTTTATACCTGTGCCATACGCTGGCTAAACGTCAAGGTGTGACAGCCCCTTTACCTAAATGCAGTCTGACGTGTATATGCAGAGGTGAGAAGAGTGAAGGCGACATAGATAGAATTCTGTGGCAATTCTAACAAGAATCGCACTACCTACTACTACTTTACATCAATATTTACTACAACAATATAATACTCCTACTTTATAATGGCTCTAATTATTTCGCACCTTCTTGTGTGATTGACCAGTAGAACGTTTTTGGCTGTTTTTGTGGTTTATTTTTAATGGCCTCCGTTTTTAAAACTGTTTTTGCTTAACCCCCTCTTTAGCTCTGATGAAGGGTTTAATCCCAAAACAATCAGCTTAATCTTTCTTCCCACGGCTGGGTTGCATAATTCAATCATGTCCTGTTGATTTCATCCATGGTTCTATCAATCGCTGATATAGATCAACACTAGAGCTTCCTAGCAATTTCTTAGTCGTGCACTCAACATTCCCCGTCGGTATAGTCCTGGGTGGTTCTACCTGACATGGTCATGCTACTTGATTTAGTGATTAAAAATGCTGTCCCGGTCCTATTTTGAAAGGAGGTGTAATTTTCTCCATGCTGTCTTGCTGCATGATGTGAAGTGGAAAATATATTGTAACGAGTCTCAGCACGCAGGGTTCCAGAAGTCCCAATTACCTGATTTCCCATCTCCGATGGAATTATGTGCCGCAGCCTGATTTACAAATGACCTTCTTCCCTGTGACTAATCACAAGGAATTAGCCGCAGGCGATAAGTCCTCTTTGGTTTCCTGTTCCCTTTGATCCACAGCCAGAGTGTTGAACCTGCTGGCCCTCTGTCCGATTAGCTGGCTCCATGAAGGCTATCTTTATTTTTTACAATAAAAACAATAATTGTCACTGTTATAATTTACATTACTTAAGCTGAAACCTTTTACGCCGTGGACGAGTGTACAGAATGCACATCAGAGACACTACATTTACAAAATTAATTACTTTGTTTAACTCGATTTATTATTTACAAAACTTTACGATCACTTTGAATTAAATAAATGCAGCAAACAACTTACGAATGATAATTAAATAATCGAAAAATCAGTTTCAATTCGAATCCATCCACAACTTTTTGAGAACATTGTTTTGCTACATGTTCGTTTTGGCCCCATCTCCTCCAATGATGAAAGAATCGCTGAAAAAATTCTCGTAGTCGGATCCGATCGGATCTTCACCAAAATCTAATCAGTTCGTCCTCGTCACAACACAACCTTCCACAAAATTTTGTCCGGATCCGTCCACAAACCTTTTTTTTTTTTTTGGAGATCTCCTGTAGCACCAAAACAAACAAACAACAAAACAGAAAGGGGTAAACAACATAACCTCCTTCACCTTCGGTGGCGGAGGTTAACTAGAATGGCACGTGATGGAGCGCGTACTTCCACCAGCTGAACAGTTTTAACGTTTTGTGTCCCACTGATGCAGGCGGATCTGTGTTCGGACGCATTTCATCTTGTCGCAACAACCCAAAATCGAATCGGCTGTTCTTCTCACCTAACCCAACTCATCACCAAATTTTGTCATAAATCCGTGCCCAAAAAAAATTGAGATATCGGTACGAATATTCCTTTTTGGGCCCCATCTCTCATGGTGAAGAATCATTTGGAGTTAAAAAATTCTCAGATCGGATCGATTTCACAAAAATCTAATAAATTCGTCCTTGTCACAGTCGCAGGCATCTTGTCCCACCAAGTTTCCTTCAGAATCCGCCATAACTTTTTGAGATAATCCTTTTCCCCCAGACAGACAGACAACAGACAGACAGACATGAAAACATAACCTTCCGTCCACCCTCCGTGGCAGAAGTAATAATCATAGATCATCAAAAATTTCAACTCGATAGAAGCAATTTTAATTGCAATAAATCGAGGCTCATGGAATTGCTAGATCACACAACACAAATGAACAGAAAGAACAGACTATAAAGCAGGGAAACACACCAACTGCAGGAGTAAAGGACACAACCGAGGGTTTACACTTGGAGAAAGAATGGAGGAACAGTCAAACAAAAAGTCCTCTTTTCAATCAATAACACCGGGCTGCATTAAATATTTTTTCAGAGGTCAGGTTTGTCTCAACTGTTTATATGTTTTTTGCATGCTTGAATTCAGAAATGTATCTAATTTCGCTCACCAGGTCGTGTCTTTTTTAAGGTCTCAGGTCAAAATTGCTAGTCCTCAATTTAAGGGGGAAAAAAAAATCAAAATTTTTAGTTTTTTTTAATGAGCATTTTTTAAATTTAAAATCAGACTTAATTGACAGAAATGTACAAACCTATTACATATAATGACTACACAAGTACACTTAATGTGGAAGAAAGTGCCTTCTCAATTACTTTCATTTCCAATTTCGAGAAAAATAATAGATAATCGTTGTTTCTGGCAACACCCAACTTCAGTCGCTCCAGCAAGTCTTGTTTTCCTTCGTCCTTTTAATGTTGAATTCACATTAAAACGGTACTTGTCGTCATTTATATATAGTTTGTTACAATTTTCTGTTCAATGTAAGTCTGATTTTGAATTTAAAAATGATAATTAAAAAATCTAAAATTTTTGATTTTTTTTTTTTTTCCCCTCCCCTCCCCCCCTTAAAATTGAGATAGTCAAAAACTTGACCTGGATTGAGCGAAATGAGATACATTCTAAATTCAGCTATGCAAAAAACATATAAGAACCGTTGAGAAAACCTAGACCTCTGAAATGACGCAGACCAGTGTATCGGAACAAGTTTTTCCATGCTCTCTAGTTCTCTGCACAGAGATTTGCTCAGAAACATAGCTTATACAGAACGACGTTTTTGAACCTTTTTTTTCTTCTGACCCAAGCTGTTATGTGTGTGTTATAAAGTTTTGCTTGATGAGTGGTTGGATTAATTGTTGTTAACAATTTCGACCTTTTTTTGTAAAGAATCACTAATTGATGGAATATTTTTCTTTTGCAGATTGCTTGCGAGATATCCGTTTTCTGTACCTTTACTTCCTCGCCAACAAATTATTCTGGGATGCCTGGTCGAGGGATTGTATCTGCACAGCTCATCTTCCTCCCTTCTATTCCCCGGCGGCAGTGCTCCTCTGGTTCTTCACACTCATCGCTGGGGTGAGAGAATCATCCAGTTCTCTGAACTACATCTTTAGTGTTGTTTTCATGGTTTAATATACATGTAGATGAAGGAGAAGTTAAGCATTCCGACAAAATAGTGCTGTTTGTGGAAAAAAAAGTATTTCATTAAAATCTAATGTTCCTTTCCAACACATATTCCTCACCTTGAAATGTCTCATGTTAGAAGCAAAACAAATATTTAGGGACAGGTACAACACATAACTATTTGCAGGACATTTGATGAAAAGTTCTCTTCACTTAAAGCACCATCCCACATGAGAGCTTCAAAGAGAATGAAAACTCATATGGTGACCAAAACACAACATGGTGGAGGAGTGGGGTGGATGCGTTGGGGATGGGGTTGAGGGGAGTGTAGCACTCCAACCTCATCTCCCGTAACTGTTGAACTCGTAACAGTGACCACATTGAGGGTGAATGTTATTGTGTCAGCAAAAGCGTCAATGTTTGACAGCATAACCTTGGGTAAAACTACTTTTGTTTTTTAATGTTGTCCAATTACCTGTGCCGCAAGTATGGACAATTAAGTAAGGACGGAAGCACCCACAACAAAACAATTAGTCGCACAGGCTTTGTGATCCTAAGTCCCCACAATTCCTTGGGCTACACCTTTGCTACACAATAGTGCGACACAATTCCTGGTGCTAGACCAAGCTTGTACTTACGGTGGTTTGTTGATTTTTTTACCATTTGGTGCATTTGCAACTTTCTGGGAGGTCTTCAAAAAGCAAAAGGTAATTTGTTTTGTGAATACAATAAGCGGCTTTTCGAAATTACATATGAATGTTAAAAATGAGCTTTTACGCTATGCGCTGTGTGTGTGTGGTGTGTTTACACTGATTCGGTTGTGCTCGAAGGGCACCTTTTAACTCCGCCGTTACGAAAGCACAAAATCTGTTGATTCAAACCATCTTAAACATAGTTGTCAGCATTTAGATGAAAGAGTGGCAATTTCGAAATGGTAACCACAATTGTTCCTGTTCCTGAATGAAATCCGGCTCACGGAGGATACAAAAAATAACGCAAATATTCGTGGACTGAGAGTTGTCGTGTTTGAAACATTTCCCTGTTTGTACGGCCTGCTCTCGAGAGGGTCTTCCCCCTGTGGGGGGACACATCCATGTCCACTATTATTCACCACAGGGGACGTAGTGATGTAATTAGAAATGAGCAGGATAGAACCATCATAAATATATGTGGAAAAATTACGGGTGCAGAGTACAAACAGGGAAATGTTTCAAACACGACAACTCTCAGTCCACGAATATTTGCGTTATTTTTTGTATCCTCCGTGAGCCGGATTTCATTCAGGAACAGGAACAATTGTGGTTACCATTTCGAAATTGCCACTCTTTCATCTAAATGCTGACAACTATGTTTAAGATGGTTTGAATCAACAGATTTTGTGCTTTCGTAACGGCGGAGTTAAAAGGTGCCCTTCGAGCACAACCGAATCAGTGTAAACACACCACACACACACAGCGCATAGCGTAAAAGCTCATTTTTAACATTCATATGTAATTTCGAAAAGCCGCTTATTGTATTCACAAAACAAATTACCTTTTGCTTTTTGAAGACCTCCCAGAAAGTTGCAAATGCACCAAATGGTAAAAAAATCAACAAACCACCGTAAGTACAAGCTTGGTCTAGCACCAGGAATTGTGTCGCACTATTGTGTAGCAAAGGTGTAGCCCAAGGAATTGTGGGGACTTAGGATCACAAAGCCTGTGCGACTAATTGTTTTGTTGTGGGTGCTTCCGTCCTTACTTAATTGTCCATACTTGCGGCACAGGTAATTGGACAACATTAAAAAACAAAAGTAGTTTTACCCAAGGTTATGCTGTCAAACATTGACGCTTTTGCTGACACAATAACATTCACCCTCAATGTGGTCACTGTTACGAGTTCAACAGTTACGGGAGATGAGGTTGGAGTGCTACACTCCCCTCAACCCCATCCCCAACGCATCCACCCCACTCCTCCACCATGTTGTGTTTTGGTCACCATATGAGTTTTCATTCTCTTTGAAGCTCTCATGTGGGATGGTGCTTTAAGTGAAGAGAACTTTTCATCAAATGTCCTGCAAATAGTTATGTGTTGTACCTGTCCCTAAATATTTGTTTTGCTTCTAACATGAGACATTTCAAGGTGAGGAATATGTGTTGGAAAGGAACATTAGATTTTAATGAAATACTTTTTTTTCCACAAACAGCACTATTTTGTCGGAATGCTTAACTTCTCCTTCATCTACATGTATATTAAACCATGAAAACAACACTAAAGATGTAGTTCAGAGAACTGGATGATTCTCTCACCCCAGCGATGAGTGTGAAGAACCAGAGGAGCACTGCCGCCGGGGAATAGAAGGGAGGAAGATGAGCTGTGCAGATACAATCCCTCGACCAGGCATCCCAGAATAATTTGTTGGCGAGGAAGTAAAGGTACAGAAAACGGATATCTCGCAAGCAATCTGCAAAAGAAAAATATTCCATCAATTAGTGATTCTTTACAAAAAAAGGTCGAAATTGTTAACAACAATTAATCCAACCACTCATCAAGCAAAACTTTATAACACACACATAACAGCTTGGGTCAGAAGAAAAAAAAGGTTCAAAAACGTCGTTCTGTATAAGCTATGTTTCTGAGCAAATCTCTGTGCAGAGAACTAGAGAGCATGGAAAAACTTGTTCCGATACACTGGTCTGCGTCATTTCAGAGGTCTAGGTTTTCTCAACGGTTCTTATATGTTTTTTGCATAGCTGAATTTAGAATGTATCTCATTTCGCTCAATCCAGGTCAAGTTTTTGACTATCTCAATTTTAAGGGGGGGAGGGGAGGGGAAAAAAAAAAAAAATCAAAAATTTTAGATTTTTTAATTATCATTTTTAAATTCAAAATCAGACTTACATTGAACAGAAAATTGTAACAAACTATATATAAATGACGACAAGTACCGTTTTAATGTGAATTCAACATTAAAAGGACGAAGGAAAACAAGACTTGCTGGAGCGACTGAAGTTGGGTGTTGCCAGAAACAACGATTATCTATTATTTTTCTCGAAATTGGAAATGAAAGTAATTGAGAAGGCACTTTCTTCCACATTAAGTGTACTTGTGTAGTCATTATATGTAATAGGTTTGTACATTTCTGTCAATTAAGTCTGATTTTAAATTTAAAAAATGCTCATTAAAAAAAACTAAAAATTTTGATTTTTTTTTCCCCCTTAAATTGAGGACTAGCAATTTTGACCTGAGACCTTAAAAAAGACACGACCTGGTGAGCGAAATTAGATACATTTCTGAATTCAAGCATGCAAAAAACATATAAACAGTTGAGACAAACCTGACCTCTGAAAAAATATTTAATGCAGCCCGGTGTTATTGATTGAAAAGAGGACTTTTTGTTTGACTGTTCCTCCATTCTTTCTCCAAGTGTAAACCCTCGGTTGTGTCCTTTACTCCTGCAGTTGGTGTGTTTCCCTGCTTTATAGTCTGTTCTTTCTGTTCATTTGTGTTGTGTGATCTAGCAATTCCATGAGCCTCGATTTATTGCAATTAAAATTGCTTCTATCGAGTTGAAATTTTTGATGATCTATGATTATTACTTCTGCCACGGAGGGTGGACGGAAGGTTATGTTTTCATGTCTGTCTGTCTGTTGTCTGTCTGTCTGGGGGAAAAGGATTATCTCAAAAAGTTATGGCGGATTCTGAAGGAAACTTGGTGGGACAAGATGCCTGCGACTGTGACAAGGACGAATTTATTAGATTTTTGTGAAATCGATCCGATCTGAGAATTTTTTAACTCCAAATGATTCTTCACCATGAGAGATGGGGCCCAAAAAGGAATATTCGTACCGATATCTCAATTTTTTTTGGGCACGGATTTATGACAAAATTTGGTGATGAGTTGGGTTAGGTGAGAAGAACAGCCGATTCGATTTTGGGTTGTTGCGACAAGATGAAATGCGTCCGAACACAGATCCGCCTGCATCAGTGGGACACAAAACGTTAAAACTGTTCAGCTGGTGGAAGTACGCGCTCCATCACGTGCCATTCTAGTTAACCTCCGCCACCGAAGGTGAAGGAGGTTATGTTGTTTACCCCTTTCTGTTTTGTTGTTTGTTTGTTTTGGTGCTACAGGAGATCTCCAAAAAAAAAAAAAAGGTTTGTGGACGGATCCGGACAAAATTTTGTGGAAGGTTGTGTTGTGACGAGGACGAACTGATTAGATTTTGGTGAAGATCCGATCGGATCCGACTACGAGAATTTTTTCAGCGATTCTTTCATCATTGGAGGAGATGGGGCCAAAACGAACATGTAGCAAAACAATGTTCTCAAAAAGTTGTGGATGGATTCGAATTGAAACTGATTTTTCGATTATTTAATTATCATTCGTAAGTTGTTTGCTGCATTTATTTAATTCAAAGTGATCGTAAAGTTTTGTAAATAATAAATCGAGTTAAACAAAGTAATTAATTTTGTAAATGTAGTGTCTCTGATGTGCATTCTGTACACTCGTCCACGGCGTAAAAGGTTTCAGCTTAAGTAATGTAAATTATAACAGTGACAATTATTGTTTTTATTGTAAAAAATAAAGATAGCCTTCATGGAGCCAGCTAATCGGACAGAGGGCCAGCAGGTTCAACACTCTGGCTGTGGATCAAAGGGAACAGGAAACCAAAGAGGACTTATCGCCTGCGGCTAATTCCTTGTGATTAGTCACAGGGAAGAAGGTCATTTGTAAATCAGGCTGCGGCACATAATTCCATCGGAGATGGGAAATCAGGTAATTGGGACTTCTGGAACCCTGCGTGCTGAGACTCGTTACAATATATTTTCCACTTCACATCATGCAGCAAGACAGCATGGAGAAAATTACACCTCCTTTCAAAATAGGACCGGGACAGCATTTTTAATCACTAAATCAAGTAGCATGACCATGTCAGGTAGAACCACCCAGGACTATACACGGGGAATGTGAGTGCACGACTAAGAAATTGCTAATGGAAGCTTCTAGTGTTTGATCTATATCAGCGATTGATAGAACCATGGATGAAAAACAGGACATGATTGAATTATGCAACCCAGCCGTGGGAAGAAAGATTAAGCTGATTGTTTTGGGATTAAACCCTTCAATCAGAGCTAAAGAGGGGGTTAAGCAAAAACAGTTTGAAAAACGGAGGCATTAAAAATAAAACCACAAAAACAGCCAAACGTTCTCTGGTCAATCACACAAGAAGGTGCGAAATAATTTAGAGCCTATAAAGTAGGAGTATTAGTATTGTTGTAGTAATATTGTTATGTAATAGTAGTAGTAGTAGTGCTCTTGTAGAATTGCCACAATTCTATCTATGTCGCTCACTCTCCACCTCTGCTAGTACACGTCAGACTGCATTAGGTAAAGGGGCTGTCACACCTTGACGTTTAGAGCCAGCGTATGGCAACAGGTAAAAATGTATGTAAAACACTAGGCGTAACGCTGAACTATTGATGTTTTTAAAAGTTTTGGGCGTATAATAACGTGTTGGACGTATGCATAACGTATTAGTAACGTGACACAAGAACGTTTCAATCATATATGATAACTTTTACCAACGCAATGCTGAGACGTGTTGTCGCGTTCACAACCTAATGCCCAACGATAGTCTAAACTTATGCATAAGCGCGGCAGCGTATCGCCGACGATCACGTGCGTATGTTATTCATAGCTGCGCTCGAACGATTCAATCATAACCACACTAGACACGAAGTAGTTGAAGCCGCTGGTCACACTTGACCGTTTTAGCCAGCGTATGCCGACGTATGAAAAATTTGCCGAACCAAGCGGCACACGATCGAAATACTATGGGTAAGTTTCTGTATAACGTTAAGAGCAGCTGGCATACTCGTAGTACGCTGGCAGACATCGTACAAACACTGCGCATACGTCGTCATACGAGCGAGTACGTCGAGAAATTTTCAGCATGCTGAAAATTTCTCGACTTACTCGGCGTATGACACACGTTCCGCATACGCTGCATAAGTTGTAGGCACGTTACGCGATCCATTGACACAACCGTCGACACACGTTACTGTAAGTTACTCATAAGTCGAACACTCGACGTAATGGTAAGCGTCAGTGTTCCAGACTCCCCTGCGCTTTTTTTTTCTTTTTTTTTCTTCCGGTATGAACGGTGATGTTGAACACTTGTCGATTCTAGTCGGTTATGATTTAAATCGTTGAGCGGCAGCCTAATTAATTATATTATATCATAACCGCACTGAGAAACGAAGTTGTCAACATCACACGTCATACCGAAGAAAAAAAAAAAAGCCAGGGGAGTCTAGAACACCGACGCTAACCATACCTCGACGTGTTTCGACTTATGGAGTAACTTACAAAGTAACGTGTGTCGACGTGTGTCCAACGATCGCGTAACGTGCCTACAAACACGTTCTCATAGTTAGAAAATAAGTTTCGGTACGCTAAACATTACCTCGCGTGTTCGACTTAGAAAGTAACTTACAAGTAACGTGGTGTCGATGTGTGCCAAGCGATCGCGTAACCGTGCCTACAACTTAGGCCAAGCGTAATGCGGGAAACGTGGTGGTCATACGCTGGCATACGTCGGGAAATTTCAAGCATGAAAATTTGAGTCTAAACACCTCGCGTACCTACGACGTATGCAGCATACTAACGAAAAAAGCCAGCAACTACACGTATGCCCAGCGTGCTCTTAACGTAACAAACTACCCATAACGTTATTCGACGTGTGCCAGCGGTTTTTACAATTTGCATTACGTCAGGCATACGCTGGCTAAATCGTCCAAGTGTGACAGGGCCTTAAGGTGGAGCATTTATAGAGAAAGAGAAAGAGAAGAGAGAGGAGAGGAAGAGAGAGAGAGAGAGAGAGAGAGAAGCAGAAGAGAGAGAGAGAGGAAGAAAGAACAATTACCAAAATAACACATTGATATGAATTAAGAGCAAATGCCTTTGGAAGATACCACAAAGTGCTTCATTTGTGGTCCAGTTTCCTTAGAAACTGGTTAAACAGTGTTACCATATTCTTGCGCCTATATTCTGAGACATTGTGTGAGAGGATAAAACCTTTCAGGCTACAGCACTGAGTTACATCCACTGCTCATCCAATTTTGCATTCCTAAGTTTTATATATTGCCATCTTGCACAAGTTAAAAACACAGTTGACAAGAGATTTGTGAACTTGCTCTGCTTCTTTAAAACCGAGTGTCGATGATGAAGTGTGTTGGTGAGAAGTGACCAGAGAAGCGCAAAAGTAAGTTTTTTCATCAGTAAGAAAAATTGGCTGAAGATGGCGACATTGTCGGTACATGTGAAATACCGTTTCTTCTGTCACCACAAAAGCAGCATTCCTCTGGAACGTTTCTGAAATACCGCATCATGGCTCCAGAGCTTAAGCTACCATGCAGCAATCTCCAACTTAATTCTGCCATTGTTATTGGCGTTGGGTAGTAGTAAGTTGTAGTAGTAGTAGTCATCGTCGTCGTATTAAAATAAACCAACGTTATCCAAGGATTATGAGGCAAGAGACAGATCTGATCTGATCAGATCTGCCATCTGAGCTATAGTATCAAGAGACAGCTCATTAGCATATGCCGCCAAAACTATATATATATAGTATATATATTATATTATTATAAAAATATGTATTATATATATATTGTGCGGATCCGGGGTGGTGGGATTCTCGCCCGACCTCTGTTGCGCCCACCCTCACCACCGCCGTCTCCGGGGTTTATAACGCCGGCCGGCTCGGCACGGCCTCGGGTCACGCGTCTTCAATCGCGATACCAACGTAATCCTTGTACCTTACCAGTTGGGGAATAGAACCCCGGTTACAGACTGGTTGTGTCAGATGCCGAGCGTTTTCTGCCATTCTGTAACCTTTGGTTTTATATGCCAATCGAACGGATCGTTCCTCGACGTGACACGAATTGATCCATAGCGGCAACTTCATACGAACCAACCAGATTTATTGGGGAACATCGGGGAACACGACACAACAAAACATTCACGACAATGCTTTTATTAACAATCTTTAAACCCGTTCTTAACTAGGAACAAACGGACTACAAGGTTTTGAGGGGGTCCCTACCGAGATGTGCCTTAAACAACGTGCAAACAAGACAGACAGACAGCATGCATGCAGCAGAGTACTTGGTGATGTCTCTATGGACGAGAGGACAGTGTCAAAAAGCACGAATGCCGCTCGCAACAAGCGGATGTCCACGATTCGAGCCTCCAGCTCAACGCCGCCACATGGCAAGATGGCGGCGCCGTACTCTTTCTTTTCCGCACCGCACGCGGTCTCCGCGCGCTCTGACCCCGCGTAAGGTCGACGGCACAAGACGCCAGATCAACAATGGGCGTCAGCCGATCTCTCCCAAGGTCCAGCACACAAAATCCAGGCCTGGCCTGTTCACCAGACAAGGCCCAAATTGAGGTGCCGGGCTCCGGCAAGCGGTGATCGGCAAACGTGTCGAGCCGTTGGTGTGAGGCAGGGACCGTCAGAGGCTCCGTCGTTTCCTCTCCTTGCCTTCCCGCCTCGAAGCCCGACTTCTCAACTCTGTCCTCTCAGTTTCTTTCTCTGTAGAATCACCGTTTCTTTACTTTTCCACGCTCGCCTCTCAAAGCCAGCTGCCGTCTCTCTCACAGGCAGAACCACCTCCTCATAAGAGTCGATTGCCGACTCGACGTGCAGGCCGCCTCTCCCACCCTGCCCCAAAAAGGCAGACTCGACGTGCAGGCAGCCTCTCTTACTGCCAAAAATGCAGACTCGACGTGCAGGCAGTTCAGCGTCTCTCCGCGAAGATCCAACACTGTGCCTCCTTCGTTCGCTCACTTCGAAAGCCACCCCGAGCACGCCTTGAAAATCGACTGTTTCCACACACTGCACTCTTTTCTCTCCAGTTTCTCTTTCGTTCGCTCGCTTCGACACACGGTAGCGCGCCTCGTCTCAGCGAAGCCGACAAACTCCTCCCCTTAGCTTCACTTCCTCTTTTTGGCCACACCCTCGTCAGCCGACTGGGCGGGGCCTATCGTCCGGAGAGGGAGGAAGAAGAGGGAGCCCTTGGCACACCACCACTGTATGAACAATAAAACATGCATCCTACACCTCCCGACACACATGTAACGTCCCTTTTACCACACAACCTAGTAAAACATGCATTTAATGGGGATCTGAGTAATCCTATATTTACTAGTCCAATAAGGGCCATTTCCGTAACAATAATATATATATATAGTATTATAGGCCCAGGCCAGGAATCAAAACCAGGTCCTCTGGCAAACTGAACTGTGCTCTGCCATCTGAGCTATCTGGGCAAGCCGAGCAGGCTAAGCAATGCAATTATTCCACATATATAAGTGCCGCTCTCTTTCCCCCACAGCTTCCAGAGCACTCGCTGCCAACCATGGGAGCAGTTTGGGCCTGCTCTCGAGAGGTCTTCCCCCTGTGGGGGGACACATCCATGTCCACTATTATTCACCACAGGGGACGTAGTGATGTATTAGAAATGAAGCAGGATAGAACCATCATAAATATATGTGGAAAAATTACGGGTGCAGACCGGGAATCGAACCCAGGTCCTCTGGCAAACCGTAATTTTTGCGAACTGGCACTC
>CM068956.1:29088116-29109127 GCA_035128595.1 Eptatretus atami | reverse complement strand
AATTGTGAATTTTGACATAAAAATTACCCCCGAGCGGGAGTGACGGTCATCTCTGCGAGAAAATATATAGCCTCCTGAAGGTAGGGCAGTTTTTGCAAACTTTGAAGTCACGTGACGCGAAAACGAAAGCGAATATCGAAAATCCGGCCCAACAAAATTTAGATATTGTCCCATAGATTTATGTGCCACAATCAAATTAAAGATCGCTTGAGAAATGGCGGAGGAGATAGAATTTGAAAATTGTCATTTTCGCAACTTCAAAGGCCTCGTGACCTTGACCTTGACCTTCGGTGACCTTGAAAGTCATACCCTCGTGTACGTCTCATCGACCTCTATCAGGATCACTAATGACCAGATCTCCCGCTTCAACTTCATTGTGGACGGACGGACGGACGGACGGACGGATGGACGGACGGATGGATCGTCACCTCTCCTCTCAACACCAATATTATTAGGTCATGCTCGAAGAGATGACCTAAAAACCATACGACCGCCCAAACTTTGAGAGCTCGGATGACAATATTTTTTATGCATAATCTTGAGGTCATTCCCCACCTAAAGTCTTGAAACTATTTTTTCCTATCTCGAACACCTTGCCGTGGCGCCCCCTTCAAGTTTGTTTTTACGCTGATTTCATCAAAGTATGGATAATCCGAGGAGTGTGAAATGCCATATAGCCTATATGACGTTATATGTCCTGGAATGTTCCAGAGGAAGTTTGCACCAAAGGTCATAATCCTTGACCTTTGACCTTTAAAGGCCACAAAGGTCAAATTTTCAAAGTTGTGGGAATCGAACCGGGTTTTCGACCTTCTTCGCCGAACTAACTCCAATAAGCTATAGCACTTATCCTGTTTCCTTATTTTAATGTCCACATTGATTTGTGACCTTTAAAGTTTATGCAAATGTCAAATTTTGAAAGTTGTTGAACGAAACTGGGTTTTCGACATTTTGCCGCTCATAACCTGTCACTCGTACCACATCATGTTGATCATTTTCTCTACTGCATTGTTGGTGTCCTTGGTTTTGTCAAATAAAGGTCACATTTTCAAAGTTATCGGAATTGAACCGCAATTGAAAAGGTGGCTTGGAATGAATTTATTGGCGTTTGTCAAGAAAACTTTGAAATGCGTGGTCGTATTCTGGTAGTGACGACACATTCACATAATTTCCTTGTATTTTCAGATGAAAAAATCACCACGAGTCCAAACTCTTATTACTTCATCTAGTGTCGTCTCTTGGAGAATGTTTCTCCATAATATCGCTTCATATAAGGCATTTCATGAGCTCAGTTTATTTCATGGGTTGAGGTAAAAGGAAACAGAATCATAAGATCATGATTACTATTTTTCAGGCACCGCACCGTGCACCAACACCGCAGTCACTGGTAACTCACCATACCATACCATACCATATCAGAGAAAAATGATAAATTTTGAGAATTTTTTCTCATTTCTCAAGCCAGCGACCAAAGCGGTCGCATCAACACAAATGATGAACAAGAACAATCACCAATTGGTTGGTCGGTCTGCTCTCACCATGAATATGAATATGGTGATCTGTTCTGAGGTGTTGATTGAAGGCCACTATAATTAATTACAACTTGGTCAAAAATTATCACATTGTCTCATCCTTGACTTCTGAAACAATGTACATCGTCAAATACGCTCGTGAACCATCGTCGCCTTCAGACTTTGTTTTATTATTTTTCTGAAACTTGGAGAATTTGTTTTTCCCTTGGAAGTTGTGGGTTACGATGTGCAAATAAAGGTGGAAAAAGTCTGATTTAATGCAATTTAATTCCAGGCTACGAGGCAACAAAAGGTGAAAATTTTTGAAAAGGGGCTGTAGACTTTCTAATAGCACTGTGCGTCGTCGTAAGTTCAGAGGCACTTTAATCCTTTTATACCAGATGCTGGACCCTTTTCACCAAGAGTGAGGCTCAACAACTCTCCATTTCACGTTGGCTAAGGTTCGAAACAAAGTTAGTCCAGGACACAAATACTTCTTCTGTGAGAGACATAGTATCTTAACAGTTACAAGTTACAATCCGAAGGAAGAAAACTACTTATTGATATCTTGGATTCATCTCGATTATCAGCAATACCCTTCCCCCAGGGGTGGACTGACTGTATCCTGGGCCCTGGGCAAAAGGGGTATTTTGGCCCCCTAGATACATTTTATGATTTACACAGCGTTTGAAATTAAAGTTTACAAAAACAAACACTTTTTAAATAATGCTTGACGAATTACTTATATTACCATGGTGAATACTAACTGTATGGCAGTGCATGATATTGAATAAACACACCTACATGCACCAATATATGAAAAACAATTCATCACATCATAAATGTTAATGCGAACAAAAATAAAGTCATTGTGTGGATAGAAAAATGAATGTCGTTATTCACAATAACTGCCCTTTAAATTTCAGTTCTTCGAAGAAGTACTTCCATCAGCTAATGGTCCACATCAATCAGATCAAAAGCACCCAAACAACAAAACAGGTAGCCTGAAGGAGGAGGAGTAATGAACTTAGTGGCAGAAGATGTCTTGGCAACCCTGTTTATTATGCTTTCTTTGTCGCTCTTCAGTTTCTGCGCAACCTCTTTTTCGACATCTATGAGCATCAATGATTCCAAACTTTGTTGTGTTTTGTGAGGATCTGAGCTTTGACTTCACAATTTTTTAACTTTGAGAAGCATCTTTCACAGGTGCACTGTGTGAAACTCAGGGTGATCAAATATTTTTATGTAGCACATAAATTTTCGGTGGTTGCTTCTTCTCTTCTTCTTCTTCTTCTTGCTGTGGCAGCTTGGCTGCCGGATAGCTATCATTTTGTTGTGGCACGACTTTGTCGCTGATGCTGTGCCCCGATACCAACCAGTACATTGGTACTCATTTCGCTGACTTCAGAAGGATGACAGGCTGAGTCAACCCCACCTGGTGTTAACTCAGCTGCCAATGGGGCTCAAACAGGACTATCCATCCATCCATTTTGACCATACTCTGTCCAGAGCGTTGGTGCTGCCTAAGCAGTCTCCTGGGCTATTGGGCAACAATCATGGACGGGTCACCACTCTGACACAGGATACTCGAATGGCTCAATCATCCCAGCAAGCTGGTACTCATTTTACTGACCTCGGAAGGATGGCAGGCTGAATCAACCCCACCTGGTATTAATTCAATGGTAAAAAAGCATGATTTGAATTCAGGACCCTAAGATCCAAGCCAGCCACCCAACCACTAAGCCAACACAAGGCTTTGTGGGCTGCTGAACACAACCTGCACTGGAACAGCAACCTGAATGCACATGACAAACAATTCTTGCAGGTTACTTTCTTCACAAATACCTCGCAGACTTTTCACCTCGTTCATTATCAGATTCAATGTCATCTGTTTCATCTTCATCCTCACTTTCATTTTGCAGGAGTCCTTTCTGAAGGCGTTTATAGTCAGATGCAAAAGATACTAGCCTTTTCTTGCAATGAGACTGTCAATTTTTTTGAATTGCATCAGAAATTATTTTCAGATCAATCTTCCTTTCAGGGGAAGCTTGCACTTCGTAAAACCTGTTGGGATCAAAGCATGAAATTTGCTTGTAGATATCTCCATGGGAAGCAAACCTCCTCATGCTCCCAGGGACAGCATCAAGGATAACATTGTGACATGACGATTCAAAATTACTTTTAGGATCGGTGATTTCCTCAGGTCCTGAGCATCAGGTCGATCTGATCCGTAGAAAGCTGTTGTTGATGGAAATGTTTTCCGGAGCTAATTTCCTGTTCAAGTGATCAATGAATATCATTGCTTGTTGTAATTTCAGTGAAATTTTGGCAAGTCGCATGTTAGAATCATTGATCATTCGCCATGCTTGCATCACGTCCAGGCCAGTGGACTGAATAATCTGACACAGGGGGTTGTTATATCAAAGATTCCATTATATATACCATTATGGGCGGAGCCACGCCCAAAAAACATGTGTTTTTAGGGGGTAGCCGATTTCAAGTTACATCTCCTCCAAGGGGGTTTGTCAAATCTGGCAGGGGTTTCGGTATTTGGTTAGCCCAATGGCACCTGCATAGCCCCACGGAGCTCGATTTTTCATTTCATCCCAAGGTCAAGGTCACAAGGTCACGAACTTAGAAAATGTCAAAAAAAATCAATAAATTGGGCATCGAGCTCCGAGGGTTTTCACTGTTTCGAATGAAAGTTGGTATGCAAGTAGTGCTCTTCGAGTACTACAATTTCATCATTTACGTTTTTCCCGATTCCCGCCAGTTTGCTCGTGGCGTCCCCTCGAGGTCAAAAATAAAAAAAGGCGAACCGTGTACATTGCTTGTGAACCACGCCGTCTCCAGACTTGTCTCTATAACCTTCGTCAAATGCTCTTCAGATTTGGATTGAAATTTGCAAGGAGTTTCAACAGCTTCCAAGAAATTCCCGCGATTTTCAAGATGTTCCTCATCACATACACCTGCCATGGAGTCTGTATGCTTGCTTCGGTAAGGGAGGGCATGGAATCCAATATAAAACAGAACAACAATGATACAGCTCAAGATAGCATGGCGTTTAAGTACTTGCTTATTTCTCAGAGAAAGCTTCTCACATGAAAAAATGTGTTCGACAGATTTGCCATTGTTGTTGATGAAATATGCATTGCTGGAAAATTGATGGCATCGAGATTTCTCGTGCTCAAGCAATCTTGTCATGAAATATCTCCAGTCTGAGCAACCTTGAATCATTGGGACTGAGCCGAATGGCAATACTTTTCAGGGACTTACATCAAGCAGAAAGAGCAGTGTAAAGTCTTCCTTTCATCGTTGTATGTGACCCATTTTTGTTTGTGCCCTTGTATACGTTTCCGGTAATACACTAGCTTGCTGTAAAGGGAACATTATTTGTGGGCTGGTTTGGATGCAATTCCCAGAAACATTTCCATGGAGAATCCAGAATCATCGGATGCATCTTGATGAAGAAAGAAGGCATTTCTTGGAAGTGCTGTTTCTTGCATGTATGGCTCTATCTCTTCTTCCTTTTGAGTAGGTGGTTTTGCATGACCTTTTGATTCCATTTCAGGAGGGGTAACTCCGACTTGTGCCGTTGTTATCTCATAGTCGGCCTGAAGTGATGGCAAAAATTTTTGCGAAAAAAAATGCATTCGTTTTACTTGTCGTCTGCTCAATTTTCTGCAATTCTTCCTCCTTTTCTTTCCTCTTCTTTGAACCAGTTTTGCGCTTGTATCTTCCCAAGGCTGTAGACATCTTAGGGTTATGTAATCTGTAAAAACATGTGTTACATTGTCATGTATCACTTGAGACAAGCCAAAAACATGCCTCTATTACCTTCGGTGGTGGAGGCCTAAAAATCATATGAAAAGGATTTTCCATAAGATCCCATTAGATAACCTATGATCAATAAGATGCATTTCTAAGAAAAGATGTTTTTGACCCAAAACCAATTAATATAAAACTCCTCAATACAACAAAGATATTGTTGCGGATCCGGGATTCGAGGCTCGCCACGAGGGGAAGCACTCAGGTTCCTCCCGAACACCCGGTCCTGAGGCCGCCGAGCACGAATAAGTTCATGCTCCGGTGGGTTGCTAAGCAAGCGCTGATTGGTACTGCCAATCCAGCAAGGTTGCACTAATTCACGTGATACCTTACTTGTGGACCAGCACACCAAGGGGGGGGGGGGGGGGGGGGGGGGGCGGTCTTGTACCTCGATGTGTACTCTAATTACTCACCAAATCAGTGCAGCCGAGTGTAGCTGTGAGTACGCATCGGCTAGTAAGAGGAAATTACTTGGGGCAGAACTTCTTGGCTATGCTGCATGCGGACTTTGCTGGACAAATAGGGAAACGATGCTGCGAGCTGGGTGCATTGATAACACAGGTTTGATTTGTAACAAGGGAATGCATCTATTTACACAAGACACAATAAAGGACACAGTGCAGAATTATACCGATATAAAGAACTTTACAATCTTAGCTTTACACGATACAAGACAGGCGCCATCAGAAACATACCACAAGGAAACTTAGAGAGCAAGAGAGAAAGTACGAGGTGTTGACGACCTCTATTGTATCTGGTGTGGCCGATGGGCCCATGCTTCCCAGTTGCTTAGGAGGGGGGAGAGGGAAGAAAAATGGGGGTGTCTGAGTGCATGATTTGAGGAGGAACTGTATGATGAGGTGCGATGAGTTGCAGAGAACGAAAATGGAAGGTGTGTGTCTGTGGGGGTCGCTCTGAAAAGAACGGTTGTCGGACTTGCCCTCGCCGATTGCTCTTTTGCTCAAATGTCTCTCTCGCCTGTCACCCAGCTCTCACCTCCTCAAAACCCTTTCATGGAGCATTTTATAGACATCGAGTAAGGGAGGAGCCCAAAGTCGTATTCAGGATGGTCCATAGATGATTCCCAGCGCCCCCGTTGGTGCACGGACGCTTTCCCCAGTATTATCCCCGTCTCTGCAAGGACTTGATGCCAGAAATGGCCTCGATCGCTTCTGAACTCTGCCATGTGAACGAGGTCCAAGGTTAACATGGGGTGCGGATTCTGGGGGCACTTTCTGGCCATGAACTACGCTGGACACCAAATGGGGGTCGTGATTGAGCGGAGTGTGAGAGCTATCCAGGCGATGTTGAACGGATTCTAGCACATACTTGTGCTTCGAGCTACATACCAGAACGTTCCAAACACAAGCATCTGTAATAGTAGGTCCGTTGTTCTCCAATATCTTCAAAGTACAGTGGTGGACATCCGTGGTGGTGAGTGTGGTTCCGGCGTTCGTAGCAGTTGTGGTGAGGTTGAAGCATTGTAGCAGTTATGGTGAGTTGGTCGAAATGTTGTAATGGTTATTGTGAGGTGGTTGAAGCATTGTAACAGTTATTGTGAGGTGGTTGAACCATTGTATTGGTTATGTTGAGTTGGTTGAAGTGTTGTAGCAGTTATGGTGAGTTGCTCGAAACGTTGTAGTGGGTATGTGAGGTGATTGAATCATTGTAGCGGTTATTTAGAGTTGGTCGAAACGTTGTAGTGGGTATTGTGAGGTGATTGAATCATTGTAGTGGTTATTGTGAGGTGGTTGGAGCTATTGTAGCGGTTATTTGTGAGGTGGTTGGAGCATTGTAGTGGTTATTGTGAGGTGGTTGGAGCATTGTAGTGGTTATTGTGAGGTGGTTGGAGCATTGTAGTGGTTATTGTGAGGTGGTTGGAGCATTGTAGTGGTTATTGTGAGTGGTTGGAGCTTGTAGTGGTTATTGTGAGGTGGTTGGACATTGTAGTGGTTATTGTGAGGTGTTGGAGCATTGTAGTGGTTTATTGTGAGGTGGTTGGAGCGTTGTAGTGGTTATTGTGAGGTGGTTGGAGCATTGTAGTGGTTATTGTGAGGTGGTTGGAGCATTGTAGTGGTTATTGTGAGGTGGTTGGAGCATTGTAGTGGTTATTGTGAGGTGGTTGGAGCATTGTAGTGGTTATTGTGAGGTGGTTGGAGCATTGTAGGGTTATTGTGAGGTGGTTGGAGCATTGTAGTGGTAATGTTGAGTTGGTTGAGCATTGTAGTGGTTATTGTGAGGTGGTTGGAGCATTGTAGTGGTTATGTGAGTTGGTTGAATGTGTTGTAGCGGTTATGGTGAGTTGGTCAAAATGTTGTAATGGTTATGTTGAGTTGGTTGAAGTGTTGTAGTGGTTATTGTGAGGTGGTTGGAGCATTGTAGTGGTTATTGTGAGGTGGTTGGAGCATTGTAGTGGTTATGTTGAGTTGGTTGAAGTGTTGTAGAGTTATGGTGAGTTGGTCGAAATGTTGTCATGGTTATGTTGAGTTGGTTGAAGGTGGGTTGGTTAGTGGTTATTGTGAGGTGGTTGGAGCATTGTAGTGGTTATTGTGAGGTGGTTGGAGCATTGTAGTGGTTATGTTGAGTTGGTTGAAGTGTTGTAGCAGTTATGGTGAGTTGGTCGAAATGTTGTAATGGTTATGTTGAGTTGGTTGAAGTGTTGTAGCGGTTATGGTGAGTTGGTCGAAATGTTGTCATGGTTATGTTGAGTTGGTTGAAGTGTTGTAGCGGTGATTGAGAGTTGTCGAACGTGTAGCAGTTATTGGTGAGATGGTTGAAGTGTTGTAGTGGTTATTGTTGAGGTGGTTGAAGCATTGTAGTGGTTAATTGTGAGGTGGATGAAGCATTGTAGTGGTTATTGTGAGGTGGATAAAGCATTGTATGGTAATGTGAGGTGGTTGAAGCATTGTATGTGGTTATTGTGAGGTGGTTGAAGCATTGTAGTGGTTATGTTGAGTTGGTTGAAGCATTGTAGCAGTTATTGTGAGGTGGTTGGAGCATTATAGCGTGTTATTGTGAGGTGGTTGGGGCATTACAGCGTTTATTGTGAGGTGTTGGAGCATTATAGCGGTTTTGTGAAGTGGTGGAGCATTGTAGTGGTTATTGTGAGGTGGTTGGAGCATTGTAGTGGTTATGTGAGTTGGTTGAAGCATTGTAGCGGTTATTGTGAGGTGGTTGAAGCATTGTAGTGGTTATGTTGAGTTGGTTGAAGCATTGTAGCGGTTATTGTGAGGTGGATGAAGCATTGTAGTGGTTAATGTGAGGTGGTTGAAGCATTGTAGTGGTATTGTGAGGTGGTTGAAGCATTGTAGTGGTTATTGTTGATTGGTTGAAGCAATGTAGCGGTTATTTTGTGAGGTGTTGGAGCATTATAGCGGTTATTGTGAGGTGGTTGGAGCATCGTAGCGGTTATTGTGAGGTGGTTGGAGCATTGTAGTGGTTATTGTGAGGTGGTTGGAGCATTGTAGTGTTTATTGTGAGGTGGTTGGAGCATTGTAGTGGTTATTGTGAGGTGGTTGGAGCATTGTAGTGGTTATTGTGAGGTGGTTGGAGCATTGTAGTGGTTATTGTGAGGTGGTTGGGCATTGAGTGGTTATTGTGAGGTGGTTTGGAGCATTGTGTGGTTATTGTGAGGTGGTTGAAGCATTGTAGTGAGTAGGGTGGATATACTGATTCTGGCTCACTTTTCCCATGTAAATGAATGGGGGATTTTCAGCGATTCACATTTTTTTTCCCCTAAAATTAACACCCCTTTTTATCCCAAGGTATATTTGTTTGTCTCCCCTTTTAACCTAGGGGCATTCTATTCAAATAACCAATGCGACAAGATAAAGATTGGTTCAAGTAGCAACGTAGTAATGTGGTTTGTTCAAGGTGATTCTGAAGAGATATCTGAAACCTGTAAGCCTAGGGACACTCATTTTCAAATAACCAATGTATTATGTTTAGCTCAATCATTGAACCTATAAAGATTTGTTCATCTCATATTCCTTTAATAGTTTAATTTTCTTTGCACATAATCCCATCTAAAATATTTAAAAATAAAAACATTTGAATCTTTATATTTTTTAAGATACCCCTTTTGTGCATTAACGAAATGATATACTTCTCTTAATGATCTCATCTGACCACCTCCTGAGTTGCATATCATTTTGAGATTATAGTAAATTGTTTTTCCATTGTTCAATTGATAACCATCGAAGTTTCAGTCCGTGCCGTGAAAATGAGGAAGTGTTTTTTCGACACGGCCGTGCTGTAAAAATGAGGAACTGTTTTTGCAGTCATGCTGTGAAAAAAACAGGAACTATTCTGCGATCCAAGGCTCGAGCCCAGGCTCCATTTTAAACATTTCTTTGCTGGCAAGGTGTGCTGTACTGTCCTTCAGTGGCATGAGCTTGTTTGCAGTTCGAATATTTGTATGGAACTAAACTTACAACTTGATGTACTGGATTCAAACCTATTATCTGTTGAGGTAAGATTTTTATTTTCCTATTTTCAGTTCCTTTTAAAACATCGACTCATTTAATAATTAAATAACTTAATTAATACATTATTATTTTCTCTCACAGGAAATTGTATCTGAAATGCAATATCAAAATACCGATTTTGCCACAACTTGGGGCGAAATTGTTGCTTGGTTGAAGACCTTATGAGCGACCAAGACCACAGAACAAGCTCGACTTGATGACTCAACCAAAGAGTTATACGTTGGAGACCTCAATGAGCGACCAAGACCACAGAACGAGCTAGACCTTGAGTGGGATGACTTTGGGGTTCCTTGGATATCGACTATTTGTATGGAACTAAACTTTCAAGCTGATGAATTGGATTCAAACCTATTATCTGTTTGAGGTAAGATTTTTATTTCCTATTTTCAGTTCCTTTTAAACATCGACTCATTAATAATTAAATAACTTAATTAATACTTATTTATTTTCTCTCACAGGAAATTGTATCTGAAATGCAATATCAAAATACCGATTTTGCAAACAACTTGGGGCGAAATTGTTGCTTGGTGAAGACCTTATGAGCGACCAAGACCCACAGAACGAGCTCGTCCTTGATGACCCAACCAAAGAGTTATACGTTGGAGACCTCATGAGCGACCAAGACCCACAGAACGAGCTAGATCTTGAGTGGGATGACTTTGGGGTTCCTTGGATATCGACTATTTGTATGAACTAAACCACAACTTGATGTACTGGATTCAAAACCTATTTCTGTTGAGGTAAGATTTTTATTTTCCATTTTCAGTTCTTTTAAAACATCGACTCATTAATAATTAAAATAACTTAATTATAAATTATTATTTTTCTCACAGGAAATTGTATCTGAAATGCAATATCAAATTACCGATTTTTCCACAAACTGGGCGAAATTGTTGGCTTGGTTGAAGACCTCATGAGCGCCAAGACCCACAGAACAAGCTCGATCTTGATGACCCAACCAAGAGTTATACGTTGGTGATCTCATGAGCGACCAAGACCCACAGAACGAGCTAGGCCTTGAATGGGATGAGTTGTTTGCAGTTCGAATATTTGTATGGAACTAAACCTTCAAGTTGAAGAATTGGATTCAAAACTCTTATCTGTTGAGGTAAGATTTTTATTTTCCTATTTTCAGTTCCTTTTAAGCATCGACTCCATTTAATATTAAATTATATTAATACATTTATTTTTTCTCTCACACGAAAATTGTACTGAAATGCAATATGAAAATACCGATTTTGCCACAACTTGGGGCGAAATTGTTGCTTGGTTGAAGACCTCATGAGCGACCAAGACCCAAGAACGAGTTCGTCCTTGATGACCCAACCAAAGAGTTATACCTTGGAGACTTGGAAAGTTGGTTATTTTGGAGACTTGAAATGCTATCACTCATTGGGATCTAAACCTATCGATGTAGTTCTTTGTTGGATGGTGCTTGTGGAGCAAGATCAAGAAAGTTCTGGAAGAAAGTGCAGGCTTACTCCCCCTTCTACGTCATCAAACCTGAAAGCCTTAAAGACAGAATTGGGAAGAAGAGAAAAAAAAACGTAAAATATATATAGGTGGAATCTCCATTTGAAAAAGACATGTGTTGGTGGGGAGGATTGAGTTGGGGTTGAGATTTTGAATGTGAGGAGGTTGGACACACACACACACACACACGACAACCACATACACAAATGCCATACACACACACGCACACACACACGCATACACACCACACACACACCGATACACACACACACGCACACACGCACGCACACACACACACGCACACACGCGACACACGCACACACACAACACACACACACAAGGCATAACACACACACACGCATACACACACACGCACACACACACGCACACGGCATACACACGCATACACACACACGCACACGCACACGCACACGCACACACACATCAACAAAACAAAGTTTAAAGCCTTGACTATTCAGTTGAGGATTCTGTGTTTGGGGGTTCACAGATCTAAGAACGTCCCCTTGACACATTATATTCTGTTATCACCTCGGACTTGGCCCTCGAGTGTCCACAATGGTGTATAGCAGGAGGAGTGAGCGCCAACCCATTGCTCCATTGCACACACATTATATACATGTTATACATCTCGGACTTGCCCTCGAGTGTCCACAATGGGTATAGCAGGAGGGAGTGAAGCGCCAACCCATTGCTCCCATTGCACACACATTATAACTGTTATACATCTCGGATTGCCCTCGAGTGTCCACAATGGTGTATAGCAGGAGGGAGTGAAGCGCCAACCCATTGCTCCCATTGCACACCACACACGCACACACGCACCACGCACACACGCACACCACACACACGCACACACACATATATACATACCACACACCGCACCACGCACACGAGCATGCACACACACACGCACACCACACGCATGACCACGCATACAAGCACACAACACACACGCACACCACACACCGCACACACACACACGCACACACACACACATCAACAAACAAATGTTAAGCTTGACTGATTCAGTTGAGATTCTGTGTTGGGTTACACGAGATCTAAGACGTCCCCCTTGACACACATTATATACTGTTATCACCTCGGACTTGGCCCTCTAGTGTCCACAAAAGTGTATAGTAGGAGGGAGTGAAGGGCAACCCATTGCTCCCATGGGTATTATCTGCTTAGTTTGTCCTTTGTAATTCCTGTGAATAAAATGAACCTAAAATCTCTTCCCCTTCCAAATCATATATCTTATAAGTCCAAGGAACCGTATCTATTACATCAACAATTTTAAAAAGTTCGTTAGTCATCTCGTTTACGAAAACCTTTTTCCAAATGAGATTTCCACCTGTATATTCTTACGATCACCAACTTTGAACTTAGGTTTTCTGACATTAGATCTCTTTTTTCCATATTTTAATTTGTAAATGTTTCTGATGGTTTCATAATTTGTTGACGTAATGAATGTGTTATATAACTTATCCACAATGATCCTGATAAAAGAATGACCATTGTTTGTGAACCGAGTTGTGTGAATTTTTATATAGTCTCTCTTTTAAAGGTACGATTAAAATCATTCACACAACCGCCTCCCTCAATTAAAGACTGTATTAATGTAATTCTGTTATTTTTTTAGGAAAATTCATAAATGTCTTGTTATATAAACACTCTACCCTCATAGTCCACAATTTTTTAGGTTTCTTACTTTTATTGAAATATCGTGAAGCTTAACATAAGAGATATTACCTTTTTTTTTTTTTAAAGGGGCAACCCAGGCCGTATCCTACTACTTCAAATCAATAACGTTAAAGCATACTGTACCCCTTATCATTATTGAAGTGTTCAATCAAATCAGCAGACCAGATAAATCACTTCCTTGGAATAAACTTCCTCTTCTCTGAAACTTGTGAAATTGGTTTATGTAATTCACAGCTATTGCTCTTCAGTCTATATGACGTCCATTACGCCATACGTTTTTTGAATTTTCCAAAGTCCAAGTTTCAATTGAGCACTGATCATCTTTCTTCACGATGAACCGATCAAACTTTTCTCCTCAATGGTGGTATTGTATCAAAGACAAATTATACAACATTTCTCTATCGCTTCATGCTTTTCTTCTAAAGTTGGGGTATTCCCCAATAATCAATATCGTGCCTCATGCACACTTCATCAAACCCTATTGATCAGGTTTACTCCATGGTTTAGGATTGTCATGCTCATCTAATCTTTTCCAAGTTTCTGTGCCTGGACCACAGAAAGAATACCCTGGTAATGTAATTCCCCGGTATTCCAGTTGTTGGTAAATTTACTTCCTGAAAAGAAACTTTTGTTATACTCCTCCGAGTTTTGTGTTTGGAAGATAAATTTGATTTTTTTTTGAACCATCACACCAGAACATATACCTTTTTGTATACCCCTGTTATTTTTACTTTTTAATATATGAAATATTTTTAGTATTAGTTTTTTTTTACAATTTGAGACAATAACTATTTATTTTATGAGAAAAATTCCTACAGAGTGCAGAACCTTTTTAGTTTCACAACATGCACCATTTGAATCTAATTTTTAAAAACATAAAGATCCTTAGAAGATGCTCACTCACTCTCTCCTAGCATTTTATTTAAGAAAAAAAGAATGAAAAACTTGAATTAAGCATCAATATCCTCTCCCTGCAACGATGTCAATAGTCTTGTCAGACAAGTATTGCAAGATAGACTTGTCCAATGTCTTTGTTTTCTCCTGCGGTGGTTGAGTTATTTTCTTTAATACCCCTAAATCTTTTTTTAATGCTTACTGGTTTCCATATTTTGATATTTATCATTCTCTCTCTTCCTCCTCCTCTCCTCCCTCTCTCTCTTCTCCTCTCCTCCTCCTCTCTTCTCTTCTCTTCTCCCTTTCCTCCCCTGCTCTCTTTCTCTCTATTCTCCCTCTCCTCTTCCTTTCTTCTCTCTTTCCTCCTTCTCTCTCTTCTCATTTTCTCCTTTCGTCTCTCTTCAACTCCTTCCTCGTCCCTTACTAAACCCTTGAATCACTTACACCCGCATAGGATATCATACATATATTCATCAGGATTTCTTGTTATCCTTGTATCCAAAGTAATTTTTTTACCCAGGAACTCAATAAATTTCTTTTGAATTTCTATAAGGAGCCTTACTTTTTCTAAACTTCATAATTTTTTCATTATTTTAATTTTTTTATTACATTAGTTAATTCCAAAAGTTGTCGTTTATCAACATCAAGCATAAAGCCAATCTTTTATTGAAAATACAAATCATTCTGTATGTTGTAGAACATATTTATAAAAATACCGAATACCCTTTTCTTGATAGGTATGCTTGACACAGAAATGATAATTTTCTTGAAGCCTTCTTGCCGGTCATTTATGTATTAGAAATGATATGGTTATAATAATATATGACACGAAACACTCCCCATCTTCGCCATATTTAAATCATATTTGTAATTTCCCTACTTATTAATATAATCCTGTTTTTTTTTTTTTTCTTGTTTTCATGATATAAACAAGAGCAAAACATTATTAATATTACCCTTATTAATATCTTTTAATTTGTTGTTATAATCGTGGACCCACAGAAACTCAATTCTCGATACAAAGTGGAATAATATTCTTCCTTACGAGACTAGATTTAATTTTCGGCAGTCCGAGGTTAATTTTAAATGACCAATTATACCGAAATCATTCATATCATAACCCCCATTGTTCTAATTCTCATACAAATGATACGCCTTCTTTAATAAAAATTTTATTTTAAATTCGAACTGTGATTCTGTATGACTGGAGATAATATCAACACTTCTGTATCTTGGAAATCGACGCCGTTTTTATTTAGAGTATAATATTGTGATAAATCGCTTGAATCTCACCAAGTCCATTCGCGTCAGTCGGGCTTGGATAATTTTTTAATATTTATAAGCATTTTTCATTTAATATTTTGGTTTATATTATATTTAGGTCTGATTCAGTCTGTGCCTTTTGTGTCAATAATTTGATAAATCAATACCAGTTCTTGAGATACACCAAAGAATAGAACATCTTACCACATAATGCATTTATATTATTAAATAAAATAATACATAAAATTTTTTTAATTTTTGTTGAGTGAAATAAACATATAGACATAATTGACCACAACACTTAGAATTTAATTCTTGGACCTTGAAATGTTTTGATAAACACCATTCTGTTAAGATTTTATACTTCAGACAGGTGGTGGAAAGACAACTATCAAAATAATGTTATTGTCTTGACTATTAAAATAATAAAACCCAATGAGAACCGTTTCCCATGTAATATCCCTTCCTAATGTTCATATAATATTCTTTGTATGTTTCGCGGCAGACATTTGTTAATTCATCTCTCATACAAATAACCACATTATGAATTTTTAATTTTTACAATATTGACAAGTGTAAATTTTGATGTTGTATTCTTCCAAATTTTAAACCACTCATCAATGCTCATTTAATTTATTAGAAAGATATAATCCATTACCCCATTTTTATTATTTTTTTTTTTTTTTTTTTTTTTTATAATTACCCTGCTTGTGGCGATAGAGAAAAGCATATCTCCAACTAACAACTCTCGCTTTAAATCAGGCAAGACCTTCAAGTTTTTCAGCACAGAATCTACATTACAAACCACTTCCACTATTTGTTTCTCCAACTCTTGTTATGTCTTTCCAAAATCTTTTTGAGCCTGGTTGAAGCCTTCCTTTCATTGGCAGTATTCACCGCTGTTGAAATAACCCGTCAATTGCTCCAACCGCACTTAAACCAGCAAATAAAGGAAATTAAGAAAATGGGAGAAATCCTCCACTCGCTCTCTATGAATTTTTTCAACATTGGTTTTTGTCATTTTAATTTAATGAGTCCAGTAATGTTCAAGTTGTGTTAACTCTGTTGCTCTTGTGAGCAACAACATCAATTCCTTTACTGCTGCTTTCTCTGAATTGTAAATTATAGTTAATGTACAAAGGCTTTTTGTTTTACACAAGAGATAGTTTATGAAGATTGATTTGATTAAATATACGCCCAGTTGGTACTGCACTCATTTTATTTAACAAAAATTAAGTGAGACTAATCAATAACGCATTAGTCTGTATTACTCAATTCCTATTTCTTCCAAAAGCAAACAATATGTATCACTTCTTCACTCTCTCCTCTTTCCATGTATAGGGAAGTATCACTCGATTAGACTTATAGTTTCCCTTTTGAGCGCTCAGGTCAAACGCATAGATTGTAATACAACTTTAAAATGTCTGTCCATATCAAATAGGTTCTTTATTTCCAGTTACTTTCACACAACCTTTTGGTAAGGAACTTGTATGCTTCAGCAAAATCAATTTTTTTCCCAATTAATTCCAATCTATCTCGATGGATAAAATGTTCCATCTAGAGAAACACAGAAGTTGTTTCCACCTTAGCATTATCAGACGTCAATGCATTATTCTTATCAAGTCCGCAGTATCATCCATCTGGCTTTTTAAAATGAACCACAGATATCGTGCTTTCCTTCCAGACACCTCAAATCCCATGTAAGTGGTTTTGGTGAGTTTAACGTGTGACATCTTTCGTTGAGGTGATAGAGCAATCCGGGTTTCTTTGAGTTAAGTCTTCTATTCAACATCTCTTCTGTTTTAAGATTAGGAGTATATCACTAATATACCAATCCATTTCATCATAACAAATTTATTCTGCTCACCAAGCGACTACCAAACACGCAAAAAGTAATCTATTTTCATTATATTCCTTTGTAGGTTGAAATCTAATTTTAAGACAATACAGAGCTTTATCATGATCACAAAAATCCAAATATACCTTAAGAGGGAACGCGCACAGGTAAAACTATTAATCTGCTTTGTGTAAATCATTCATTATATCATTCCTTTCCTTTGATTATATCCGCGGTCTGTGTTTGTTCCCGTTGACATATCAGGAATAAACTTCCGAAGCCCCCTTCCCATTCTATCACCAGAATGAATATAGTGTAAATTTCATCATTTCAGATTACAGCAGAGACATATCAACCGCTTCAACTTCTGTGTGTTCCAATGTACAAAACGAACACTGATCAAACATTTTCGCAGAAAGAAATCATTTACGAGGTGGCGTTTGTGTTATTCCCAGCCTTTAGTGAATTGTAAATACAACACACAAAAACTTTCGCGATAGATTCAATGTTTGTTTGATTATTTATTTCCAACTTTTGTACCATTTGATTCCAGTCTGTTCCAGTATTGCATTTAACCTTGAAGTAATCTTCTTCTTTTAGTGGAGTTTGAGATAATAATAGTAGATCCACATCATAGATACTTCAATTCTTTCCATACTGTATTTATTTATAGGAAAAAGATGTAAAACTTTTGAAACCCTGATAATCCAAGTATTCGAATGTATTTTCTGTCGATTCTTGGGGAGACCAAACTGAGTTTTTGCCCTTTCTAATTTCTTTTATTGCTTCTAATTATGAGATTCCTTTTGGGGCATCTTTTATTACTCTTTAGCACCTGCTACATTCCCACAGCACGAAGCATTGAACCAATAGGTCTTTATAGTTTAGAGAATAGTTGAAACGATTACCCATTAAGTATCAATTATCCCATCTCCTCGAAATTGATGTCCGCACCCCTTGTCTCATAGGTTTATAGTATCCCTCTACCAAGATACATACCTTCGCCCTTGTAGTTGGGGAAAGGACCACTCCCATCCCCTGTAATTATTTTATATTTTCCCAACTCTGTTTTCCTACACAATAACATCGTATTTATTTTATTGGGAAAACTTCCGTAGGTGAATCTGATGGTATAACTTCTCATTAAAAGAACATCATAACGATATCTTGGTCGGTTATCCAAAATTTTAACTCTGTGTATGGTTTTTCCCTGACACAGGGAGATAAAACCAAATTTTTGGGTTCCATATTTGAATTATACCAATTGGGGTTGAGTATGCGCTAATGAAAATATTGTATTTGTTTTTATTCCATCCATTATAAGACACCATCAATCAATCACAGTGAATTAATCTCGAATTTAATTCCTGAGGATTTTTGAATACTTATCAACTGTAAAACGTCCCATTAGTTTCCAATCTTTTTTGGAGAAACCAAAATAACTCTCTAAATGAATTATCAATTGTGAAAGTCAACCTTGTAGTTATTTTTAAGTTTAATAGTCTGATTTTTGAAGTATGTTTTTGAATGTCTAATGACATTTTTTTGGTTCATCAACCCTGTTCTTTCATAAGACGAAGAATTTCGGAAGATATTTGAGAAATCTCATATGCTCCGGGTGAGACCTGTTTATCGTTTTGTACCACTTCCCGGATTATAACTAAATTGTCATTTTTACATGTATCATTAATTATAATAAGGTATTATTAAGTTTCCATGGACAATAAAAGATGGCCTCATGATTCCTGTGTTGTGTCAAGTTGTAGTGGGTAGGGAATGAAGATGTGTGGTCGCTTGGTTGTGAAGATTGAAAACTAAGAGATTGTGCTTCTCATCTTTATTTAATATGAGATAAAATGTCTTTATATTGATGTTTATTAATTATTTTCAAATGTTCAGTACAACTGGTTCTAAAATGGCTGATGCTTCACATTAAAACAATTGTTATTCCAGCCTTCTTCTGCTAACAACAATAACAGTCTAATTACTAATTGTGATGGGTCATTGGGAAAGAAAATAACACCTGAAACCAAGATACTAAAAGCCTGAATAATGTGTTTTCCTTCCTCATTCTTCCTACTTTACCAGAAAAGAATAACCCTATAATCACAGAGTTCAGCAGATCAATATATATGTATCTATCATTATTTCTCATATTCAATGGTTTTATAATAATATCTTGATTCATCCCTCACAATTGAACCTTGTCTTCCATCTTTTTGTGAGAAAGAACATTAATCTCAGGAAGTTAGTTTGCACCAGGGGGTCGAGCAGAATTTCAAGAACCTTAATTCATCATTAAATATCCAATACCTTTTCTTGAATCAGAATGAAATTTGCTGATTGTTCTGTTTGGAATGAGCCCTGCTTTGGTTTTTTGAATCCGCTGAATAATATCATTGTGTTTGAAGAGCATTCACAATATAATCAGGGGGTCGATTCATCTCTTTTCCAGTTTTTGAAATATATCCTTCATCAACTACATATTCTAATTCTCCTATACGCTCTAATTCTTCCTCGTCATTTGACTGGAAATCCTCTTACACTTGGAGCTTTCCTCGAGTAATATTTTATTGTAGGAACTGTGGAAACATCTAATTTTTCTTGGGAAATTTTTAAAAGTGGTCTTTAAAAATTTCTCTTGTTTTCTTCAGAATGCTTCTTCACCCGTATAGTTTTTTGGTTATGCGTTTCTTCCTTTATGTCTTCCCTGGTTTTTTTGCAACTTTTGAACCAACTCTGACTGTTCCCTAAATCTTCTTGCTCTTTCTTTCGCAATCCATTTCTATTTATTGAAAAATAATCATTTAATATCGTCATCTTGTTTCACAAGCAATATATTTATTTTTCAGTCGTAGTGTTTCAATGTAAATCCCCAAAAATTCCCTTTTTACTATATAATGTAGAAACAATTGTCTCTCCAAAAAATTTGTAATATATTATTGAATTTAACTTGAATAAAATAAAAGTATTGCATTGTTCTGATGGAACGACGAGGATTGAAGTACGATGATCCAGATAATACAGATTACAAGAGAATGTCTCCCTCTTGTTAGTAGTCCTTTACCAGAGTTTTGGTTTCTCACTCATTACACAATCAGTAGATAACGAGGTTCTTTTTGGATTTTCCAAATCTTGGGAGACGGTAATATCATGTCCGTATAATCACTAAGAATAACAAAGTATCTGTTTTTGATTTCTTTTTACATCTTCTGGTAGCAAAATAGTTGGGTATTATATCTTCTAAGTTTTTGACCTTGTGACCTTGACCTTGGGACGAAAATGAAAAAAATCGGACAACGACAAGTTTTATATAATCCATTTTGCTATTCAAACACTGAAGAACCCATTCCATTCATTCAATTCCCTTGGAGAAGATAGATTTTTAATCCGACTACTAGTGGGGCAGATAACAGCAATTTTTGAGAGGAATCGTGCAAATGATGATACAAGCATCAAATTAGAGAGATGCTCACAGTGACTCTTGTGTTGCTAATGGCATCTTCACCTTTTGTGACAATGACTGTGTTGTCATCTGTGCTTACACATCTTTCCGCAAGGAAGTGAAACAGCTCAGTCTTGTTGCTGTCATCTCGAAGAAAGCTTCTCCAGTTCTTGGGTCTACTGGTTCTGTCACTCTTCTTCTGATTCCTTGCCCCTTTTCGACCTGCCTCAGACTTCAGACTTGACTTCTTGTACACATCAAACACTACGTCCGCTCTCTGTACCTGCACCATAGGATTCCACCTTTGGGATGATGTCTTTCTTAGCATAGTCATCAAATATCTTTGAAGTGCGTGGAGAAGGGCATTGATAAGTGCTGAGCATCAATGATGACTGCATCTCCCCTTGGTTCTCTGTCTGGGATTTACTTGCGTTCAAGATTTCAGCCAGCTGTGACTTCAAATTTTTTGGTTTTTTTTTTTTTTTCAAATTTTTCAAATTTGGATTTTCAAATGGCCAATGGGCAGATTTGATCAGAAAGCCCTGCAGAAG
>CM068956.1:29073658-29087087 GCA_035128595.1 Eptatretus atami | reverse complement strand
TCATTAAGAAGTGGAAGGTGTATGGTACCACCAAGACCCTGCCGAGATCAGGCCGTCCCTCCAAAGTGGATGACCAAGCGAGGAGGAGACTGATCACAGAGGCCACCAAGAGGCCAATGGTAACTTTAAAAGAGCTGCATGCCTTTATGACAAAGATTGGTCACTGTATGCATGTGACAATATCGTAAGCACTCCACAAGTCTGACATGTACGGTCGGGTGGCAAGAAGGAAGCCATTACCCGAAAAAGTCCACCCTGAGCCCAGTTTGTGGTATGCAAAAAACCACTCCGGAGATTCTGAAGAGATGTGGCAAAACGTTTCGTGGGCTGAAGAAACCAAGATGGAACTTTTTGGCCTAAATGCAAAACGTTACGTTTGGTGGAAACCCAACAAAGCACAACACCCAAAGAACACCATCCCTACTGTGAAGCATGGCAGTGGCATCATCATATTATGTGGATGTTTCTCATCAGTAGAGATTGGAGCACTTGTCAGGATCGAAGGAAAATGGATGGAGCAAAATACAGAACAATCCGAGAGGAAAACCTGCTGCCCTCTGCAAGAAATCTGAAATTGGGACAGAAGTTCACCTTTCAGCATGACAACGACCAAAAGCACACAGCCAAAGATACACTGGAGTGGCGAAAGAACAAAAAGATGAATGTCCTTGAGTGGCCCAGTCAGAGCCCCGACCTATATCCAATCGAAATTCTGTGGCATGACTTGAAGATTGCTGTCCATCAATGCTCCCCACGCAGCATGACTGAGCTTGAACAGTTGTGTACAGAAGAATGGACAAATATTGCCCAATCAAGGTGTGAAAAGTTGGTAGAGACCTATCCCAACAGACTCACAGCTGTTAATGCTGTCAAAGGTGATTCCACCAACTATTAATCAGGGGGGGGGGGGGGTGGACACCTATCCAACCAAGATATGCTACTGTAGTTTTGTATTTTTCATTAATTTTCAGAAATTTGTAGAATTTGTTTTTCACTTGGAAGTTGTGGGTTACGATGTGAAATAAAGGTGGGAAAAGTCTGATTAACACAATTTAATTCCAGGCTATAAGGTAACAAAAGGTGAAAATTTTGAAAGGGGCTGTAGACTTTCTCTTGGCACTTTATCTATTCTCCCTCTGCTCCGAAAAACATATTATCGAAAGCGAAACAATAAAATAGAACAAATAGTTTTTATATTGCTCTTTCGTTAGATCCTCTAATAATACACTCCAGTAATAACCTGATTTACGTCTCGCCTTTTGACGTCATTTCACAAATACGTTGTCACGTTATTAATACCACACCCTGATTTGCATCGCCTCAATTCGCACTTACAGTACGTCGCTTTAACAGCCATATCTTTTATTCTATGCCCGGTGTTGGCTTAATGGTGAGGGCGGCGGGTTTTGGATCCAAGGGTCCTGAGTTCAAATCCCGCTCAGCTGTTGAATTAATACCAGGTGGGTTAACTCGACCTGCCATCCTTCTGAGGTCGGCAAAATGAGTGCCAGCATGCAGGTATACTGTGTCGGAGTGGCGACCCATCCAGGATTGTGCCCAATAGCCAAGGAGACTGCTTAAGCAGCACCAACACTCTACACAGAGTATGGTCCCAGTTTCCTCTCCTCTCTATAAACTGCGAATATGCGGGGTCCACGTATGTCGAATCCGCGAATGTCGGGGTTTCACGGTGCTTGACTGTAACTGTCATTACTCAAAAAAAGGACAATATCATGGCTAAAAAGCTAAATATAACATGTGAAGTGGCAGGATTAGGAAGGCATCCCCTGCTTATTACATTAATTATTATGAGAAAAATTGCTTTGATTTATATTATGACCGTTGTACATATTGTTGCGGTTCTGCAAAACCGCATGCCTCTAAGGCAATGGCATCCAACATACAGTGATCCCCAGGTAGTTATTTCATTAGTCTTCATGTAGTTAGTCTTCCCCTCATGTCTAGTGGGTTAACGGGACAAAGTGCATTGCGTGGGTCTCATAGTTAGGTCTCGCAACTACGAGTATCTCTGATTCATAATCTGATCGCTACTCTAACCCTGTCCTTTTAGCCATAGTACTTAACAAGCATGCAAGCACACATGCAATTCAATAGGCAATTGATAATAAGCACACCACGATGCCTCTCATGGCTCAGATCATCTACATCTCAGCTGCACACTACACAACCCGCACACGGGAATCGCACGCCATTATTTCGTTCAAATCTGCATGCCAATTCCCAACCGGCACCTCACCTTACTTCGCACCTCGCTCACCAAATCTCACCACTTTGACCACAAACACCTCCTGCACGCGGGAAAAATATTCCCGCACCCCCTCGTACCTCTGCATCACTAGAATTTGCCACTCTATTTTGAGGAGCACCGTGTGGCATCGGATTGTCCTTGGCGACGTGCGATACTCAACCATGCAACAGATGCTAATAGCTCCACTACATCTCACTGGGGACGTTCCGGGTGAGAATCCAGAATTGATATAGCCCTCATCCAGGGCAATAAGGAGGGGTCACGAGAAGGGCAATCCGGGAGATCGGTTCAGGTCCCAGGTGTGCATTTTGACCTGTGAAGGAGCTCGTGGGTAGCGGAGAAAATCCGCTGCTATTCGACATTCGGACTGCACTCGGTGCACGTTCAGGGCCGGGGTGCTGACTCGGGGAGCATGCCCCATGTTATGTCAGGAGCTCCAAGCCGTGCCGAATCTGATTGGCATCTGAGGCAGTTTCCGGTCCCGGAGCCTGGCAGGGCGTGGCTAGGGCCACTGTGGCCCAATAGAGGAGCAGGATTTGGGCCACAGCACGTCGCTTTCCGGTCATCACCCCACCCTTCGCCCGGGGCTTCGAAAAGGGGTAGCACGGAGCCGTTAGGGTCTCTCTCAGTCTCGCTCTTCATATGCAGTCTCGCTCTTCATATAAGATCATATGATAAGCTCTTCATATGCTCTTCATGTAAGAATGCACATATGATCCTTTTTGTTTTTTTGATCCTTTTTGTTCCTTTTTGGTCTGCCATTCAAGAATTTCCTGTGAGTATGAACACATCATTGAACAGTTCATCGTGTTATATTGATGCTGTCGTGGCCAAAAATATTGGCACCCTTGCACTGTTTCAAATAATGCACCATTTCTCCCAGAAAATTGTTGAAATTATACAATCTTTTTGGATTCACAAATGTATTTCTTTGGTTTGCAGTGGAACAAAACCAAAAAAGCTGAAAAAATTACCAAATCTTAGCTTATTCCACACAGAAATCCAAAAGTGACCCGGACAATATTATTGGCACCTTTGAGAAGTTGTTAGAAACAATTAAATTTCAAGCAGGGCATTCTCCTTTACTTTGGAATTGAACTGACCTGTGGTGAGTTGCAGGTGTCTGCAATATAAAAAATCACTCATTCAACCAGTTTGAATAAAGAAAAGGAGTCATTCTGCTGTTTTGTGTCACTGTGTAGACCGCAATGAGCATGGAGAGAAGAAAGAAAACCAGAGAATTGTCTGAGGAGGTCAGACATAAGATTGACACAAAGCATGGACAATCTCAAGGCTACAAGTCCATCTCCAGAGACCTTGATGCTCCCGTGTCCAGCGTACGCAATGGTATCAGGAAGTTTAAGGCCCATGGCACTGTAGCCAACCTCCCTGAACGTGGCCGCAAGAGGAAACTTGATGAAAGATTGCAGCGAAGGATTGTTCGAATGATGGAGAAAGCTCCTCAATCAACTGCCAAACATATTCAAGCTGATTTTCAGACACAAGGAATGACAGTTTCAACTCACACCATCCGTCGCCAACTCAATGAAATGGGGTTCTATGATAGGAGACTCAGGAAGACTCCAATGCCGAGAGAGAGATATAAAAAAGCCCGACTGGAGTTTTTCCAAAACACACCTGAACAAGCCAAAATCCTTCTGGGAGAATGTCCTGTGGTCAGATGAGACCAAATTAGAGCTTTTTGGTAAAGCACATCTCTTTGTTTACAGAAAACAAAATGTAGCCTTCAAAGAAAAGAACACCTTCCCTGCAGTCAAACATGGAGGAGGTTCAGTGATGTTTTAGGGTTGCTGTGCTGCCTCTGGCACTGGGTGCCTTGAATGTGTACATGACATCATGAAATCAGATTACCAAGACATTTTGGAGCACAATGTTCAACTCAGTGTCAGAAAGCTGGGTCTCCATCAAAGGTCATGGGTCTTGCAGCAGAACAATAACCCCAAACACACTTCAAAAAGCACCCATGAATGGTTCAAGACAAAACGCTGGACTGTTCTGAAGTGGCCAGAAATGAGTCCAGATCTAAATCCCATTGAACACTTGTGGGGAGATCTGAAAACAGCAGTTGGGAGAAGGCACCCTTCAAATCTGGTAGAACTGGAGCAGTTTGCACAAGAAAAGTGGGCCAAACTGCCAAACAGTGAAATAAAGAATTGTGGAGACCAAATACTTTTGTCAATTTCAACTGATTTTTAGAGAAATTTGTGAGTTATTTGAAAAAAGTGCAAGGGTGCCAATATTTTTAGCCACGATTGTAAATTTTTTTGCATATGTAGTACTTGAAACGCTGTTATTATGTATGCTGTATTTACATTACCAGCTTGGTTGGCCTTTCCTGCCATCCAGTCTTATAAAGTTGTGAGTTGGCATTGTTTGTTATATAATAGCTTTCTCCTTTCCATCGGCAGAGTGCTGTATTAGCATTTTGTGTGATTGGAGCATTGTAGATGCATTTTATCTTTTGTTGTGCACTTCTGTATGGAATATGGCTTTCAGCTAAGCTCATCTATCATACAGTATGTGTATATATATTGACTCCTCCCATGCTCTTCTAGTCGAAGAATGCTGCATAAAGCAACCATGAAAGGCTTCGCAAGTTATAGCCCTTTGCTGTTTCAAACACTTCCCAGAGTTCCTCCACAGCTGTAAAGACATTCACAAATAGTACTACATGGGAATCCCAATGCTACACCAACCCCTTAGTCGCCGGACCGTTTCATCACTTATTGGTGAATCAACAGCGACAGCGCAGACAGAAATGCATACCCACGAGGCTTCAAGCAGAAATGCATACCGAGGGAGCAATCAATTATTGTGCACCGCTCCCTCTCAATTCCATCTCCTTGTGCTGCACAGTGGCAGCACCGGGTGCCAAAGGTGCCCCGGCAATGTCATGCAATGGAGGATATGTTATTTATTTATTTGGCATGGGGGCGGTGTACTTCGAATGTACCTGTACTTGTTTTATATATTTTTCAGTTTCACTCCTTATTCATCGACTTCATGCCTGTGTGACTTAAATAAAACACTGGAGCTAGCAGGCTATTCCCTGATATGACTCCCATTTCTTTCTTGAATGGAGTTTGGCTGGTTGTCTAAATACGTACAGTTACATGTAGGGAGGACAGTACAACTTATGTTGTTTCAATATTCATCACACTTTTCAGGAACGCATTCCTGACATAAACCGGGGTCAGCCAGTAATATGTTAATAGTAATTATAAAAGTAGTTTTGGGCAAAATAAAGCAAAAAATACCAAACATACCGAAAGTACGCAAGGAGAAAAAGAGCAATGGTGTCAAAGATTACAGACGTAAAGTAGCCAACAATGAAGACAATCATGGCAAAATTCTTCTAGTGGGTGCCTCGGATGACAGATTGAATAGGTAAGGAGTGCCAGTTGTACTCATATGAAGGATTAAGGCATTGCTGTCTTACTGCTTACCTGTGCACGGTTGTCCCTTTCCTCCACTTCTTACATTCCACTTTCTGCCTTTTTCCTTCTTTCTCCCTCCCACTTGGTGTCCCAACGTCTGCAAAATTCTCTTCAGATTTCCAAAAAATTTCATGAAAAATCGTGAGGAAAGTTTTTGAAAGAAAGATGATGTGCATCCTTGAGCAAACTATGAGGCACAGGTTTTGTTATTAGAAGTTATTAGAATTTCCTAAGATTCACGCAACGTAGCTGAAACTGACGGTGTTCACACGGGAAGGCAGGAAAATGGGAAAACGCTCCTTTACAATTAAATGGGTTATTAAAGGTATATGTGAGAGGAGAGAGTAGACGCTAATCGATACTAATAAAAGGCAATGTGTGTGTCAGTGTGTCTCCTCCATAACTCCAAAACTATAAAACCTATCAGCCTGAAACTTTGCATGCATACTAAGAGAAACCCAAGGAAGTGCAAGAGTGAAAATTGGGTGTTTGGTTAATTAAAACTCCCCTTTTGAAGATAATTTGGGGGGGGGGGGTGCTCATCACAAAAAACCAAAGTAAGCCTTGTCAGCCCTCTGTGATTGCTGGAGTCTTCAGCCGCCATTTTGTTCGGCCTATTTAAGCATGTCTCGATTTGGAAACACGATCTACTCGCACAGACTAATTAAAGTACATAATCGAAATTGTTATGTCGGATTTGAGAATCGGATCTGGTGAACAAAATAAGTGTCGAAATCTGGAGTGAAATCCGAAAATTGTAACAAATTAGCGATTTTTATAACCTAGTGTATATATTTAAGCAAAGCATTAAACCAGGTAATCGTTCGTCAAACCAGGTGCCCGTTGTAGTGTTTGAGTGTTTGAGTGCTCAAGCCACTTACCGAGCTGTAGAGTAAGATTCGTGTCCTGATCGGGATGTGCAGTCAACAGTTACCACAAGGTGGAGGTACGTATACAGCACACACGGACGTGGTACATGTGGGTAGATTTGGATCTGTACGGACTCTCTGCAGGTATGTGGACATGCTGCTGTTACGGGTGCTGTGGTAGCTGTTGTAGAATTTTGTAGTTAACATTTTAACCGACTCGATGTAAATCCTGTTACTCAAATGAAAGCCACAATTAATTCACTGTCCACAACGGAAAGTACATTATATCAGATAATTTTATTAACATAGTACTATGGAGTCCAAAACACTGAGATGTAAGCATCCACAATGATTTGCACTAAACTAAGATTACATTTCCTGGCATTTATATGCTTTTGGTGGAGTGGAGGGGCTGATAAGCATTAGAATAAAGAACTCCAACTGCAATACGTGTCTACTAGGTGAAAAGCGAATGACATAATCATGGCAAAAGTTGGTGTTATCAACCAGGTCACTTTGTTCCATAGCAAGACATTCATTTTCAACATTTAGGTCAAAAGACTCTTGGCTACAAGGAAGCATAACTGACAGCCAATTCGACTTATAGCATAAAAATTAAATTTATAAAACACCAGCAACAATGTTAATTGAGAGTACATTAATATATTATTTTCTCCCACTAGCAAAGTTTCATCCCGCATCTTATGGAGGTTCTATCATGTTTTTCTTTGTCCTCACACCTGCTTCTAAAGCATTTGGTTATCGGATTTGCTTTACAAAGGTTATATGGTTTCTCTTTGTGAGTTTCACAGCAAAATATATTTGATAATGCCTGATTTCAAAGCCGTTTGCCGAATTAACGTGTTTTCTAAATTACCAAGCTAATTTTTTTTTCCACCATCACACGCAGCTGTTTATAAAGTATAGTGTTTGTGAAATTCTCCCTGAAACGTCAATATAAATGTAACATTGTTTTTCAGTGAAAGCTACTCAAGGTTTCTGAGTTGTATACAGTACGTACTGTAGTCGCAAATGGAGCTGACTGCAACCAAATAGCCGATATCGGCCGTGTGTGTGTGTGTGTGTGTGTGTGTGTGTGGTGTGTGTGTGTGTGTGTGTGTGTGTGCGTGTGCGTGTGCGTCCTTGATTGGTATCTACATATGTGGGTTTCAGAATGGAGTCCTCCAGGGTGGGTTCAAAGCATTCTCCTTCATTTCAGTAAGGGGTCACGATTCATGGACCAAGCTGTGAAGTTTTGTGCTGAGGGCTCTCTTCAGGATCGTCGCTCAGCCCCGGACAGCTTCCACTGTAGTTTGTTTGTTATAATATTCCCAGGGATGGTTATTAGCTCATCTGTAAAGTATTTCCGGGAAGCTTATGGGATTGCGCGTCGTCCGTCATCCATCCATCCACAATACTTGCAACTTCTTCTCAGAAACTACACATACGATTTCAAAGAAATTTGACCACAACTCCATCACCCGTGATGGCAAAAAAGGGGTCTGAAGGGGTCTACAGAGTGAGTTTATGGGGGGGGTGGGGGGGGTGGGTGGGCTGGAGTGTGTTGCCTCCCAAAGAGGTATTTGCTTTCTTCTTAAACGATACACACAATTCTGATAAAACTTCACGCCAACCTTCATCACCCATGACGTACCAAAGTTTGTTCATGACATTAGAAAAATCTGCTCTAAGGGGATATAAGGGGGTTGCCCCCAAAATATGTATTTGCTTTCTTCTCCAAAACTACACATACAATTCTGATGAAACTTGATCACCATCTTAACCACCCGTGATGTACCAAAGTTTGTTCACGACATTAAAAAAAAAAATTGCCATCTTTGAGGGTCTATGGGAGGGGTTTGCCCCCAAAATATGCATTTGCTTTCTTCTCCAAAACTACACATACAATTCTGATGAAACTTGATCACCATCTTAACCACCCGTGATGTACCAAAGTTTGTTCACGACATAAAAAAAAAAATTGCCATCTTTGAGGGTTTGGGGAGGGGGTTTGCCCCCAAAATATGCATTTGCTTTCTTCTCAGAAACTACACACAATTCCGATGAAACTTGACCACCATCTTCACCGCCCATGATGTACCAAATTTGTTCACGACATTAAAAAATATTGGGGTCTAAGAGGTTCTACAGGTAGGGGGGGGGTGCCCCCAAAATATGTATTTGCTTTCTTTTATGTAACCACACACACAATTTTGATGAAACTTGACCACAACCTTTATCACCCGTGATGTACCAAGGTTTGTTCATGGCATTAAAATATAAATCCAGAGGTATTTATTTTTCTCCATTATATATTTTGTAGGTCATCCATGCCAACCATGGTTACCTGGTTATCTTATCCAGCCACTACCAGGTGAGCACCCAGGGGGTATTGCCCTTGTATTTAATATCTCTGTGAGGTTCTTTGTCTTCATTCCTGTAGGTCCAGCTATCACTGGTACAACTTTGGCATTCTTCAGCTTCCAGAATCTTCTCACTTCATTCTTGAGGTCTTGGTATTTGGCCATTTTCTTGATTTTTGCATTGTTTAGTCCAAAATCACTGGTATCAACACCTCACCTCACAATGCCTTCTCTCTTTTTTTGTACCTAAGTATGATATCTGGGCACAATGCTTTGTTTTAGATTTTCACACTCGATGGGATCGTTAGTTTGTACGTGAGCGGAAGGTACTTTTATGTTTTCAGTGATTACTTTTGATTCATGTTCCCACAAATTTTCTGGAACTGGGACATCAAAGTTTTTGCAGATATGCCAGCAGATTACATTATAAACTCTTGTGTCATTGTGTGTACAGCTGTTCTGACATGAGTTTGTTTGTGTGTGTGTTCGGTCATTAAGCACAACATATCAATCTCTTTACTAACCCCACCTCCACCCATCACCTTGCTCTCTTCTTCTTCTTTTTTTTTTTCATTCTCTCTCTCTCTCTCCTCTCTCTCTCTCTCCTTCTCTCTCTTCCTCTCTCTCCCCTCGCATCCCTCTGTCCCACGGTATAGCAACATTTGGTGAGGCATAGCTCTCCCCAACACCCCCCCCCCCGCCTCTAGCTTCCCCTCCTCCTAACTCCTCTCTTCCTCTCTCTTCCTTCCCTCCCTGTCTCAACCCTCCTCCTTTATACCCCCTGTCAGCGAAGCGACAGGTTGTATTTGCTAGTAATAAATAAACGGGACAGACCAGGCACTCAAAGGACAACGGAGTAGGGAGGCACATGCATTTATGTACAATGAAAATAAATGAAGCCAAAAGCCGAACCCAACTATGGCACCAAAAAGAAATACTGGGACTCGCACAACAATAGGGAACAAGCGAGGGTTTGCGGCAAGACACAAGCTGGTTTTGGCTCCGTGCACAATGGTGTTGCACAGGGTGATACAGCACAGGGCAGGATGGTGTTGAGGAGAGGTATGGTGATGAGATCAGACATGGCGATGAGGAGAGGGATGCTACTTCTGTCAAGGACCAATCCCAACTCCAACTAACTCCAAAATTCCAACACAAAACTGCAACTCCAAAAAACTTCAACTCCACAACTACCACTCCAACTCCAAAAACAGAACTAGAACTACTGTGCTCAGACATTGTTACGGCCTTCATAAACTTTTGGACCGCCTCTTTGGGTGGCGCGTCCTGCTCATTGGCCATCCACTTCTGTGGGCGGTGCCTTTCTCTGGCCATTCCTTGCCCCATGGGGCAGTCCCAATAAAGAGTGTTATGCCCCCCCTCCCTTCCGCTCCCACCCCCTCTTCTCCAAAGCTCCGCAGCCGATCTCGCTGCCATGGCCTGCAGTGCGCCAGCCAAACAGTCCCTACTGATTCCTCCGAAAGCACAATGTCATTTCCAGTTGTGCCTTTATGAACAAGTCCTCACTCAGCCTCGCTCACAAACAGAATGCTTTACACAACAAACTTACTCGATACTGCCTTAGAATTAATACTCACTGCCTCCTCAGTGCATGTTTAACAAGACGTCTTACTCCAACAATTTCCCTGATATAAGAGTAAGCTGAGCTCCGCAGTCACACGGTCCATGCTATTCTTACCACATTCTAGTTATGGATCCCTCCTCCCCTTCCGCATAACAGTATATTTGAAGGAATATGATAAGTTTTGCCATAAAATCATGCTCATGTTGGAAGCAAGTTTTTCAATAAAGACTAACTTTCTTACCAACTGTAAGAAGTTTGGGCTTTCTGGCAATGCCACTAATTTTGAAGTGCCTTCATTTTTAATGTCAGGTTTCAGCCCGCCTGTGATCTCGAGTTCCAGAATGGCATCCCGCACCAAGATGCTGCCACCACGGAGGATGAATGAGACAAAGAGATGCATGTGGATATAATTCCTTGTGCAATGCAGCCTCCTGTGGGTTAGAGACAGAAACAATGGAGAAGAGATACAACATATCAACGTAATAGTTATCTTTTCTAGGATTGTAACTTGTAACTCTTACGATACTGTGTCTCTCACGGCAGAAGAATTTGCAGCCTGGAATAACTTTGTTTCGAAACTTAACCTACTTGCAATACAGAGTGGTTGAGCCTCAATCTAGGTAAAAAGGGGGACAGCATCTGGGGTAAGAGGATTATAGTGCCTCTGAACTCACAACCATGTATCGATTCTCCCTCTGAGTCCCAAAAATGTATTATACAAAGTGACACAACAAAATAGAGTAAATATCGTAAGCCCAGTTTTATCTGACTCTTTAGTCAGTTCCTCTACGCATGTTAGAAGTAATTATAAAAGTTGTTTTGGACAGAATAAAGCAGAAAATAACAAACATACCTAAAGTATGTCAGGAGAAAAAGAGCGAAGGTGTCAGAGATTATAGATGTGGAGTAGCCAACAGTGTAGATGATTGATAATCTCAGGTACATTCCCTGAAAAGTAATGAGGGGAGGGTTGCACAAGTATGGCATATTTAACAGCAATGATCAGCACTTATTGAGTTATCTAGTTCCGTCAAGTCATGGCTGACGTCTGGTGATATTCATGATCAGATTTCTTCAAACATCCCTATCCTGCAATGCAGAGCTGGATTTAAGTTTAACATCTCCTAGGACATTCGAATAGTAGAGGCCCCCTCCCCCCACCCCCACCACCAACCTTGAAATATAGTGGGAAGAGAATTTTTTATTTTTTTTAAAGAGCATACTGTGTATAGATCTAAAACATTTCATTACAACACGTTTTTAAAAAAAAATCAAGATAAATTAAAAGTAAAAATCTTTTAAACTGGAAGGGCACTTGGTAGAGCGCATACCTCCACCAAGCTGATTAGTTTACGCTTTGTGTCCTACTAATGGGCCGGATCTGGATTCGAACCTGAACTAAAATTTAATTGGCTTGTTCTTGTCACCAAATTAACTCATCCACCAAGTTTCGTCCGAATCCGTCCATAACTTTTTCAGATATCATGCTATATGTTGTTTTAGCCCCATCACTCAATGGTGAAAAAAAAATCACTTAAATATTCTCGGATCTTCACCAAAATCGAATCAATTCTTCCTTGTCACATACCCAACCTGCCCCCCATGTTTCATCTGAATCCGTCAATAACCTTTCAAGATATTGTGTTATCCTGTATGTCGGTTTAGCCCTATCACTCAATGGTAAAAAAATCATTGAAAAATTCTTGGATCTGTATCCGGACTCGGATCTTCACCAAAATCGAATCATTTCTTCCTTGTCACACACCCAACTTCTCCACCAAGTTTTGTCCCAATCCGTTCACAACATTTTGAGATATCATACAAGATATCGTTTTAGCCCGATCACTCGATGGTGAAAAATCACTTTACAAAATTCTCGGATCTGGATCCGGATCCGGATCTTCACCAAAATCTAACCATTTCGGCCTTGTGGTATTACCCAAGCTCTCCACTAAATTTCGTCCAAATCCATCATAAACTTTTTGAGATATTTTGTTCACAAACAGGGGGTGAAAACAACCTCCGTCCTCCTTGGGTGGGCGGAGGTGATTATCAGTTAGAGCCTAATAAAGTGATATTGAATTGATAAAGTGATTTTGACGGAATGTTAACACAAATTTATCAAAAACTGGATGGGGAAATTCGAATTGCCAGCCTTACATAGCAGATATGACTCCATATACCACTTCCCCGGTTCTGTTACCTTTGAGTCAACAAGGGAGTAAATCATATTGGCTTTATAAATAAATAAATGTATCGTATGTTATTTTTGTGGACCCCTGGAGTTTGGGCCCTGGACAAATGTCCCGTTGGTCCTTCCCTAATTCCGGCCCTGCTGCACTGCTTCCTGAAGCTCTGGCAGAAACAGCTTGGGTTCAGCTTTCACACCATGCGGCACATCCAGCACATGTAAGATCTGCCTCTTCCTCGTCTTCCCTCAACCATTCCCAGTATGGTTGACTTCTGCAGACTTGCGTTTCCTGCACGCATGATATGTCAAAAGCATGACCGTTATATTTATCTTGTCGCATTGGTTATTTGAATAGAATGCCCCTAGGTTAAAAGGGGAGACAAACAAATATACCTTGGGATAAAAAGGGGGTGTAATTTTAGGGGAAAAAAAATGTGAATCGCTGAAAATCCCCCATTCATTTACATGGGGAAAAGTGAGCCAGAATCAGTATATCCACCCTACTTATGGTGTGAGAAGGAATTGGGAGCAGTGGAGGATACAGGGGGTGGACAAGATGATACCGAAGGAAACTCTTAGGATCGGAAAAAATGAGTGGAGGTCAGCCGTGATCCTGGATTTAGGTAGTTTCACCAGAAGGGGTTGGTTGTGTACCGTGTGAGCCCTGCGAAACCTGGAAGGGGGGGGGGGTGAG
>CM068956.1:29059658-29073633 GCA_035128595.1 Eptatretus atami | reverse complement strand
TATGTTTTAGAATCAGTGCTTCCGATGGACATGGCAGTCTAATTTCAAGTACTGATTTGTTTGTTCTTCTTGCAGTCGATGGAATTTTTAACCTTCATCTCCAACAACAAATTTCAAAACTGTCAATCTTCTTCCTTTTTTTTTATTTTTCACCGTCACACACACACACACACACACCACACACACACACACACACACACACACACACACACACACATTTGTGGCCAATTACATTTTCACTGTGAGTAAACTTGCACATGCAGTTCTGACAACTCCTCAATGCCCCCCCCCCAAAAAAGCCTCATCCTCCCCTCGCAACTCTGTCCCATCTTTACTCCTCACTCTCCACCTCAACTTCTCACCATCCCACTCCCAACCCTAAGGCATGAATCCCTCCCCCACTTCAAGCCTTCAAAACACCTTCCCTAACCCCTCTCACCAAATGCACTCAACCCCCCCTCCCCAAAGTCTCAACCTACCCCTTCCATGTATGTTCTATCTTTACACTCCCACCCTCCTTCTATTCTCACCCTCTTCCCACCCATTTTTTTTTTTAATACATAGTCGAGGAAGAGCTAGTAATGTACACTGAATGGATCAGAAGCAACAGGACAAAAGGAACAGTAGAGAGAGGGGGGAAACACCAACAGTAGAGTTTAAGCCAAGATAGAGGTCGACTGGGACAAACAATGGAGTAGGGTGGATATACTGATTCTGGCTCACTTTTCCCCATGTAAATGAATGGGGGATTTTCAGCGATTCACATTTTTTTTCCCCTAAAATTACACCCCCTTTTTATCCCAAGGTATATTTGTTTGTCTCCCCTTTTAACCTAGGGGCATTCTATTCAAATAACCAATGCGACAAGATAAGATTGTTCAAGTAGCAACGTAGTAATGTGGTTTGTTCAAGGTGTTCTGAAGAGATATCTGAAACCTGTAAGCCTAGGGACACTCATTTTCAAATAACCAATGTATATTGTTTAGCTCACTCATTGAACCTATAAAATTTGTTCATTCTCATTTCCTTCAATAGTTTAATTTTCTTTGACAATAATCCCCATCTAAAATATTTAAAAAAAAACATTTGAATCTTTATATTTTCAAGATACCCCTTTTGTGCCATTACGAAATGATATACTTCTCTTAATGATCTCATCTGACCACCTCCTGAGCCACATATCATTTTGAGATTATAGTAAATTGTTTTTCCATTGTTCAATTGATAACCATCGAAGTTTTCAGTCCATTGAAGGATATTAATTTTTTCTTTACATCCTCTAACTTACTAGTTTTAAATTGATTCGCTTATTTGTTTTATTTACCTTTGTTTTCGTTATTTTTTCAATAAGACTTATTTGATATTTCACATTCATTATGTTTCCATTTATATACCAAGACTGAGATTTTCTCCACTCTTTAGTTTGATTAATACTTGGTTTAACCTTTATATATGTGAAAAAACGTGGCGGTAGCCCTTAAAAAACCCTAACCCATCTTCCCATTGTTAAAACTTGTGTCCATATGGAACACAATCTATTCTATACACTCTTTCATACAATATCCATATGGAACACAATCTATTCCATTATCTAAAATAAATCTCTTATCATCAAAGGCTCCTAATGCCTTTTTATTTACTTCTTCACTATATATGTTATGTTTATAACTCTTATTGTATTCATTTCCTATATTCTCTTTCTTATTCATCAACAATTATAATAATTTCTAAAAGTTATTGATTCTTTATTACATATTCTTTATTCCCTTAACCTCTTATCAATCTGATCCTGATCACCATACTTATAAGCATATGCTTTGCTCTCAATCCAATAAACTCACTCATTACTTTTCCACCCAACTCATCCTTAAACTTACCATAACCTTTTCATTCTTTTTGAAAATAACTCGCTCTTCTACTAAAATTACTTGTATCATATACTCCAATATTTTTCTTCATATCTTTATAAACATCATCAGTTTTTATATCTAGGATAAAACTATCAGTGTCCATAAACAACAATGAAACATTTTCACCATACTCTTTCTTTAAGCCATTATACAAATAATCATACATCAATATCTTTGATAAATCAAGAACTGCTGTTCCAATATAAATTGGTTTATCCATTACAATACTTTCCTTTTTCATATGAATAGCAGAAAAGTTCTCTGAAAAAACCTCTTCTCTCCAAACTTGGTTTATTTATCAATCTAGAAGCTTCTTTCCAAGATGTTGCGAATCTAATGTTTTGCCTGTTTTCAACATTTTCCATAGTCTTTCCAAATACAGCATTATTCATTAATTTATAAAAGTCCTCTTCAAATTACTTTTGTATTTGCTCTCATATCTGTATTGAATTTAATATACTTTTTCATCCAAGGACTTTGTTTAAATTTTAAAACTCTATGAATTTTAGCTACTCTCAACCCAGCAGATAAATATTGTCTCAAGTCCTTTGAGCAAAACATATCCTCTTTATCATAAATGTTGTTAATAACTTTTCTGTTGATTTTCCTTTAATATTAAAACTTTTATGATAATCACTTAACCATTCTTTCTTTGGGGTTTCTTTCTCACATGCAAAAGGAAGATCTTTATGCTTATTATGAAGATTACTTGGGTACTTCAAATCAACTTCAATAATAACCTTCTTCCTCCTCATTCAATTCCTCTTGAGAAGAAATAACAATATTCATCAAAGCCTTTTCATAATCCTTTTCTTCCACCCATCTAATTTACCATAAGGCAGAGATTGAGACATTGCCCATCCATACAAATTATTAGCATCAAAATACATCAAATATTACTATCTTTCACTCTTATAATTTGGAAGATATTTATTATTTGCTTTAGCATATCTTTTTGAACATACTTGTGATATTCCACCTCTCTTAGACTTCTCAATCATCAAAAGCATATCTACATCACTGATTAAATCAATATCTTGTTTTGTCATTTTCAACATTGCACTCCAAGCTAAACCAGGAGCTGTGAAATAGTGGGCAGGATCTAATCCATAACAATTTTTATTATGACAGAGTGATCTAAATGCTTCAAACACATAGCTAACAATAAAAACATCTGTTTTTAGATACAAATCATGATATTCTCCAAGGTTCTTTATCTTAAATATTTTCCAAATTTCTTTTGCGTGTTTATATTCCTTATCACTTATCTCTTCTTCATAAAGGTTATTATAGAAACTTTCTTTTGAAGGAAGTTGTGTTTCTTTAAATCTCATAAATGAATTCATATAATCATAAGGATAAATTCCCTTCCTTGTAAGAATTTTCTCTTTACTTTGAATTTCATTCCTTGTTTGAATTTCCTCTCGAGTTAGAATTCCCTCTTTAACCAGAATTTCATCTATAATCAGAATTTCCTCTTTAGTTAGAATTTCATTCATTGTTTGAATTTTCTTTACAATTAGAATTTCATCTTCAGTAAGAATTTCTTCATTAATTTCCTCATTAATTAGAATTTCCTCTTTACTTTGAATTCTCTCTTTAATCTGAATTTCCTCTTTAGTTAGAATTTCCTCTTGGAAAGAATGAATAAGATTTGGAAAAGAGCCTGTGGAGCTTAGATTTGATGCTAGTTGGCTAGTGGTGTTCCCATAAACTTGTAAGAATCTAGAAACCTAATACGAGTTATAGGTTTTGTGAATATCATTTTGCAAATGAAATATACTTTTGACTTGTGTTTGTTATGGCAGAAATATTCCCTGGTGTTTTTGAAAGTTCATTATAAATAGATGTGTATCATAGTTTGGCGCTGTTGTGAAGAAAGACTGGAATAAAGAAGGTAATTTATAATTAAGATTACAACAGGAATGAGCGGGACCTCTATATTTACCAGTAAGATGACAATGATCCCTAACTTTAGACTCCTCAATTTCTCCTCACAAATATGACAGATATTGTTCTTTCTAAATTCTAATTTTTCTTCTTTGGTTAATTTCATCGGTTCATTTGTTCTTTCATTAATTTAGTTAGTCTTATACAATCCTTTTCTAATCGTTTTACAAACTCTTGTGAAGCATTTTTCCACGATAATGTTCAAGTTTATTATAGTTTTCTCCACACAGATGATTTGATATAATAACAGAAGCCACAAGGAATATGTTTTTGATATTTATTTGTATATGATTCTTTTGGATTAGGAGAAGCAGTATTTATCTTTTTAAGGATACACTCAAAATCAGCGTATATCACAAATGGGTGCTCATAGATTTATTATAATCTTCAAAAGAAATCTTTTCACCAGGTTTAGGCATTGTAATTACAGCTGATTTATTGATTACTACAATATTTTGAATGTTGTTCTAATCGTTCTTTTGTATGAAATGAATTAAGACATCGCTTACAAGGATATATTTTGTTTGCTGTTCTGAATACCTGAGAAGAGATTAATCTTGTAAATTATTGATGTAGTGTAATGTGAATTCTTTCCAACACTAAAATATAAAAGATCAATGTGTGTTTCTTCATTTTATAGTGTTTTGAAATTTTTAATTATTTGAACTTTGTTTGTATCCGTTAATCCATATACATTAATAGAAAGATATTTTTTTCTCAATTTAGGAATATCTGTTAGTGGCATTGGAATTAAATCTTTAATGTCCAGGTCTTCTCATATTCATATATTGTTTTACTCTTTCTGAATTACATTTGGTGGATGTAAGTGAGCAAGAACAGACCAGAGAAAACATTTATTATCATTGTTCTTAATATTAACAACTGCCTTCTTTAGTTTTATTTCTTTTGGTAATTCAATATAAGAAGAAGCTTTAAGAGGGTTTGATTTTAGAATGTGTATATCTAAAAAGATGATTTTTTTAATATTTGATCCACTTCCTACCAATGTATATCAACATCCTCCTCTTGTCTTGATAGTTCTTCAAAACCCCACTATTCAAAAAATCTGAAATGATGTTATAAAATGAAGATCTGTTCTCATATAAGGAGTTTGTTCTTTCATCTTGTCTTTTCATATTCATTTTCACTCCCATATAAAACTTTAAAGTTTTCATTTCTTTTAATGTCTTTTTAATAACTTTTTCAACATCAGGTTTCACTATTTCAATTGATTCAGCTATTGATGATGGACCGGGTTCTCCAAATTGAAAAATCCTTATTTTTATATGCCCTTTAAATGCCCATCAGTGTTTTCAATATGATAGTCTCCCTTTACTTAAACTCATTTTCTTGTGTTTTTGTGATTGAAGATGTCTATTATAACTACTCTTCAAAACATCCTTTGAGCAGATATCACAATGTTTTCTTTCCAACTCAAGAGGAGATATTTTATGAAATAGATTAAATGTGTGTTTGTTGGTTCGGAGGTGTTTTCTATAATGTTTATATTCGTGATTACAAACATCGCAGTACGTTGTATTCACCATATTTATATAATAAAACTTTGCTGAAACTAAAATTTTCTTGATGAAAATTTCGTTTATTTTACAGGTGAATCTGTGCTTAAACTAAAATTTTCTTGATGAAAATTTCGTTGATTTACAGGTGAATCTCTGCTTAAACTAAAATTTTCTTGATGAAAATTTCGTTTATTTTTCAAGGTGAATCTTGTGCTTAAACTAAAATTTTCTTGATGAAAATTTCGTTGATTTTACAGGTGAATCTCTGCTTAAACTAAAATTTTCTTTGATGAAAATTTCGTTTATTTTACAGGTGAATCTGTGCTTAAACTAAAAATTTCTTGATGAAAATTTCATTCATTTTACAGGTGAATCTGTACTTAAAACCATTTTATCCTCCAACTTTTTCACTTAATAAATACAATGTTTCAAGACACAAAAGACAAGTTTCAATCAATCTCTTCATTTGTTAAAGATACTGAGAAATTTGTCAAGGATGTAAAATTGAACAAAGATAAATATAACAACTATTGGATAAAAACAATTATGGCGAATGATATGAGTTCTTCAATTTACTTCAGTGGAAGGGCTTTTAGTATACCTGGAAGAACATCAATTAAAGTAGCTCTAACAAAAGTTTCTCCTCTCCTTCTGGCAATAAAATTCAAAACTAGAAAAAGCAATGAAACAAGAAAAAGTATCAAAAAAATAAAAACCTTCTGGATGAAGCTTTAGAAAGAAAAGATAAGACCAACTGTAATATGCAAGGAGAAATTTGTATTTTTTTCAACAACCTCAAAGATATAAATCCTGATGAAATAAGGATGTTAAATATCAGGTGAAATGACATTTCGTTCAATGTTAGTTAAGGATCATTTTAAAATTACCTTTAATATAAAAAATGTAGCAGTTGAATCTGTTAATGAAAAAAGTATATAGATATCGATGGTAATGTTTTTTCTACTAATTAAATATGAGTAAATATTCAACTGAAGATTTTGAAGATTATGAGAGTGATTATGATACGAGAGTTTGCATTCAAACGATGGTTATGATACCGAGAGTTTTGTGTTCAAACGATAGTTATGAAAGTATAGATGATTCTGAAAGTATCGAAGATGATATCGAAGATGAATTTCAGTTTAAGTAAAGTTTTACTTTATAAATATGAATAGTTTTACTCGATTTTGAGCCTCTTGAATTCCCTGATTCTCCATATGACAAATTTGAGAATTGTCCTGCGTGTGAAAGACGGGGATTAAACACAGAGTCAAAAGCCTATAAACAATGTATATTCTGTGATCATCTTCTAATTAATGATAATAAAAAATATAAAAGGAAATAATTCTTTTAGATTACACCAAAAATGAATTACTTTACAAGATTGATTAGAGAAATGAATGTAAAGTATGAGGGTATAACACACCTTTCTTACAAGGGAAGAAACTGAACGTATTAGAGAAATGTTCAAAGGATGTTGTTATATATTATTCATGGATGTGATTTTCAGGGAAATATCAACACAAGATATTGCATAAATAAATAATGGATTATCTTTGAAATTAAACCTGAACTTAGGATAAATACAGAGTTTCTAAAAAAGCCAATGATAAATTAAATAACCTGTTTCCAAATATATAAATGAATGATTTTTTACCCATTTGGAAAATAAGATAAAATTTAACAATCATAAAAATCTCCCAAATTCATTAAGATGCCTCATAGTTGGTTCATGGATGTGGAAAAACCTGCTTACTTTTAAAGATGCTCCTCACTCCAAACTTTTTAGATTATTGATAATTTAATAATTTTCACAAAGTCGAGTTTTCACCAGAATTCAACTACTCTCACAAGGTTTTAATGCTGGACTTCAAAAAGAAGATATATCGGTTTATTTAAACTTCAAAAAAACTAAATGATATAACATTGAAGTATAATACAACTATTTTGTGATACACAGAGATGTAAAAAGAAATCAAAACCGATAACTTGTATTCTTAGTGATAATACGGATGATATACCGTTCCCAAGATTTGGATAAATCCAAAAAGAACCTCGTTATCTTTGATGATTGTGTTAATGAGAGAAACCAAACGGTAATGGACAGCTACTACACAAGAGGGAGACATTCTTCTTGTAATTGTATTTTTCTAGTCAATCGTACTTTCAACTTCCTCGTCGTTCCATCAGAAACAATGCTAATACTTTTATTTTTATTCAAGTAAATTCAATAGATATTAACATTTTGGAGAGACAATTGTTCTACATTATATAGTAAAAAGGAATTTGGGATTACATGAAACACATGACTGAAAAATATAAATATATTGTTTGTGAAACAAGATGAGATATTAAATGATATTTTTTCAATAAATAAATGGATGCGAAAGAAAGAGCAAGAAGATTTAGGGACATCAAGAGTTGTTTCAAAAGTTGCAAAACAACAGAAGACATAAAGAAGAAACGCAGACAAAAACTAACGGGTGAAAGAAGCATTTGAAAGAAAACAAGAGAAATTTTTTAAACACTTTTAAAAACTTCCCAAGAAAAATTATAGATGTTTCCACAGTTCCTACAATAAAATATACTCCGAGAAAGCTCCAAGTGTTAGAAGATTTCAGTCAAATGACGGAGGAAGAATTAGAGCATATAGGAGAATTAGAATATGATGATGAAGGATTATTTCAACAACTGGAAGAGATGAATCGACCCCCTGATTATATTGTGAATGCTCTCAAAACAATGAATATTCAGCGGATTCAAAAACCAAAGCAGGGCTCATTCCAACAAGAACAATCAGCAATATTTCATCTTGTTCAAGAAAAGGTATTGATATTTAATGATGAATTAAGGTTCTTGAATTCTGCTCGACCCCCTGTCAAACTAACTCGAGATTAATGTTTCTTCTACACAAAGATGGAAGACAAGGTTCAACTGTGAGGAGAATCAAAGTAATATTGATAAACCATTGGATATGAGAAATATGATGATAAGTATATATTGATCTGCTGAAACTCTGTTGATTATAGGGTTATTTCTTTCTGGTAAAAGTAGGAAGAATGAGAAGGAGAAACACATTATTCAGGCTTTAAGTATCCTTGGTTCAGGTGTTAGTTTTCTTCCAAATGACCCATCACAATTAGTTAATAGACTGTTTATTTGTTGTTTTAGGCAGTAAGAAGGCTGGAAATAACAATTGTTTTAATGAAGCATCAGCCATTTTAGACCAGTTGATGAACATGAAAATAATTAATAAAACATCAATATAAAGACATTTTATCTCATATTAAATAAGATGAGAAGCACAATCCTTAGTTTCAATTTCACAAAAGCGACCACACATCTTCATTCCATACCCACTACAACTTGACACAACAACAGAATATGAGGCATCTTTATTGTCCATGGAAACTTATAATACTTATTTAATATAACTGATAAAAATGACAAGTTTAGTTATAATCCGGGAAGTGGAATACAAAACGATAACAGTCTCACCCGGAGCATATGAGATTTCTCAAATATCTTCCGAAATTGCTCGTCTTATGAAAGAACAGGATGATGAACCAAAAATATTGTCATAAGACATTCAAAAACATACTTCAAAATCAACGATTAAACTTAAAAATAACTACAAGGTTGATTTCACAATTGATAAATTCATTTAGAGAGTTATTGGGTTTCTCCTCAAAAAAGATTGAAACTAATGGGACGTTTTACAGTGATATGTCATTCAAATATCCTCAGGAATAAATTCGTGTATTAATTCACTGTGATTGATTGATGGTGCTTATAATGATGGAATAAAAACAAATACAATATTTTCATTCAGCGCATACTCAACCCCAATTGGTTTATAAATTCAATATGGAACCAAAAATTTGGGTTTATCTCCCTGTGTCAGGAAAAAACCATACACAGAGTAAATTTTAGGATAACCGACCAAGATATCGTATGATTTTCTTTAAATGGAGAAGTTATATCCATCAGAATTCACCTACGTGAAGTTTTCCAATAAATAAATACGATGGTTATGTGAGGAAACACGAGTTGGGAAAATTATAAAATAATTACAGGGGATGGGATGTTCCTTTCCCCATACTACAAGGGCGAAGGTATGTATCTTGTAAGGATACTATAAACCTATGAGACAAAGGGGTGTCGGACATCAATTTCGAGGAGATGGATAATTGATACTCTAATGGGTATCGGTTCAACTATTCTTAAACATAAAGACCTAATTGGTTCAACTGCTTCTGCTGTGGGAATGTAGCAGGTGCTATAAAGAGTATAAAGATGCCCAAAGGAATCTCATAAATTCACAAGCAATAAAAGAAAATTAAGAAAGGCAAAACTCAGTTGTCTCCCCAAGAACGACAGAAAAATATTCGAATACTTGGATCAGGTTTCAAAAGTTTAACATCTTTTTTCCTAAATAAATACAAGTATGGAAGCAATGATAGTATCTTCATGATTTGATGATACTATTATTATCTCAAACTCCACTTAAAAAAGAAGATTACTTCAAGGTAAATGCAATAACTGGAACAGACGGAATACAAATGGTACAAAAAGTTTTGAAATAAATAATCAACAACCTATTTGAATCTATCCGAAAGTTTCTTGTTGTGTAAATTTACATTCACTAAGGCTGGGAATAACACAAACGCTACACTCGTAAATGATTTCTCTGGAAAATGTTGATAGTTGTTCGTTTTGTACATTGGAACACAAGAAGTTGAAGCGGTTGATTATTGTCTCTGCTGTATCTGAAATGATTGAAATTTACACTATATTCATTTGGTGATAGAATGGGAAAGGGGGCTGTCGAAGGTTTTATTCCTGATATGTCACGGGAACAAACACAGACCCTGGATATAATCAAAGGAAAGGAATGTATAATGATGATACAAAAGCAGGTAATAGTTTTACTGTGGCAGTTCCTCTTAAAGGTATATTTGGATTTTTGTGATCATGATAAAGTTCTGTATGGTCTTAAAATTAGATTTCAACTACAAAGGAATGATAATGAAAATAGATTACTTTTTGGTGTTGGTAGTGCTTTTGGTAGAGCAGAAATAAATTTGTAATTGATGAAATGAGTTGGTATATTAGTGAATTTACTCCTAATCTTAAAACAGAAGAGATTGAATAGAAGACTTAACTCAAAGAAACCACTCGGTGTATCATACCTCCAACGAAGATGTCAACACGTTTAAACTCAACCAAACCACTTTACACTTGGAATTTGGGTGTTTCTGGAAGGAAAGCCACGATATCTGTGGATCATTTTTAAAAAGCCAGATGGTGATACTGCGACTGATAAGAATAATGCATGAGTGATAATGCTAAGGTGAAACAACTTCGCGTTTCTCTAGATGGAACATTTTATCCACGAGATAGATTGGAAATTAATTGGAAAGAAATGATTTTGCTGAAGCATTACAAGTCTTACCATCTCTCTCTTTTGAGGGAGGACAAGACAAAGCACAGAAATAGGAAGGGTGCAAGACCAGAAAGGAGGCTGCAGAAGACAGAGAGACCACCGACCTGTCTGCGTTGGCGAAGTGATTGTCCCATAGACTCAGCTTCATCACGGGAGATTCCAATAATAAGCCCAGAGGGGAGAGCAGTACTCCATCAATTTGCAGATGAAAGCCTTGCAGGTGGATTGGAGTTCAGGTGTGCCAAGGAAGGGCTTTGTATGACTGAGGATGCCCAGTCAGTGGTTGCCTTTGTAGGCCAACTTTGAACTTTGAAATATGGTTTGCCCAAGATAGATCATGGCTAATAGTGAGACCCAGGAGTTTGAATGACTGAACTTCCTCAAGAGGATTGTAAAGAAAGTAAATTGGATGGTTTGCCGGTTGGTCCTCTCGGAGAGAGAGAGAGTGAGAGTAAGATTTGTCAAGATTGTCAGGACCACGTCAGGATTGTCAGCCCATAAAAGCAAACGGGCATTACCACATCTCCACTACCCCATCATGCGATCCCCAACTTCACTTGGCCAACTTACAATTTTAAGAGAAAACAATGGGAAATAATAGCAAGGACTTGCATAACCTCTGCGGTAAAAGCACTGCTTCAGGGAATGCCATAAAGTTATTTGGGCAGCATATGGAGAACAGACCGCTGTCTCGATCGCTGAGGCCTAAGTCTTCACAAGGCCTGTGATGCCTATTGGCTCGAAATCATTTTAACTGTTGCTTTTGTTGTTTAGCACTGAAGGGAAAACTTATCTGGAGGGCACGGTGATTTCGAATATGACAGATCTGAAGAGGTCTTTGACTTCGCAGAGCAGTAAGCACCAACATGGCAGCCGGAGTACAGAAATTATGGGTGGAGTCAGGTGAACTGTCCAACCAATGGGTGAAAGTCAGATGGATGGACAGGTGCACACACAGATGCACAGCTTGTTTTATTTTATAGTACAGAAGTGGGAGTACAATCAACAACAGCAACTTAGGAACGAATACTGCAGTACATAAGGCAACAAGCACGTACCCCTTCACTGTACGGTACCAGGAACCACAAGGCACACTGACTTCTTTGCCTACCTGCTTGGATCCTAACCTACAGGATGTGTCTGACACATACCAACCATGACAAGCTTGGTGTTGGCTTAGTAGTTAGGGTGGCTGACTTGGGATCTTAGGGTCCTGAGTTTGAGCCCCGTTGGCCACTGCATTAACACTAGGCAGGGTTGACTCAGCCTGTCATCCTTATGAAGTCTGTAAAATGAGTACTGGTGTACTGGTATAGAGACACAGCATCAGTGGCATAGTTGTGCCCCAACAAAATGATAGCTACCCTGCAGCCAAGCTGCCATGTGCAAGAAGAAGACCAATCCATGACCAAGTAGCATGTGTTCACAGATGGTGTCCATCCCCTGGGCAGATTGCCCCATATAGGTCAAATAAATGTAATATTGTTCTTATTCTTCATACGCTGCAGCAGGACCATACTCTGTAAAGGCCCTGTCACACCTTGACGTTTTAGCCAGCGTATGGCAAGGTCTCAAAATGCTAGTTAAACGCTGGCGTACGCTGAACTATTGATGTTTAAAAAAAGTTTTGGGCGTATAATAACGTGTTGGACGTATGCATAACATATTAGTAACGTACACAGAACGTTTTAATCACATATAGATAACTTATACCAACGAATGCTGAGCGTGTTGTCGGCGTTCACAACCTATGCCCAACGATAGTCTAACTTATGCATAGCGCGCGGCAGCGTATCGCCGACGATCACGTGGCGTAGGCTATTCATAGGCTGCGGCTCGACGATTCAAATCATAACCGCACTAGACATCGAAGTGTGAAGCCGCTGTCACACCTTGACGTTTTAGCCAGCGTATGCCGACGTATGAAAAATTTGCCGAACCAAGCTGGCACACGTCGAATACGTTATGGGTAAGTTTGTGTATACGTTAATAGCATGCTGGCATACATCGTAGTACGCTGGCATACGTCGTCATATGCCAGAAATTTTCAGCATGTTGAAAATTCTCGACGTACTCGACGTATGACACACATTCCGCATATGCTGGCATAAGTGTAGGCACGTTACCGCACTATAAATCGAAGTGTTAACATCACCGTCATACCGAAGAAAAACAAAAAAAACAAAAAAAACAGGAGTGTGGAACAGACGCTAACCATTACATTGACGTGTTCGACTTATGAGTAACGTACAAGTAACGTGTGTCGACGTGTGTCAATGATCGCGTAACGTGCCTACAACACGTTACTCATAGGTAGAAATAGTTTCGGTACGCTAACATTACCTCGACGTGTTTTGACTTATGAGTAACTTACAAGTAACGTGTGTCGACATGTGTCAACGATCGCGTAACGTGCCTACTTATGGCCAGCATTATGCGGAATGTGTGAGTCATACGCTGGCATACGTCGAAAAATTTCAAGCATGGAAAATTTGTCTAACACCTCGGCGTACTATGACGTATGCCAGCGTACAAAGACGTATGCTAGCGTACTACGACGTATGCCAGCGTACTACGACGTATGCCAGCGTGCTCTTAACGTATACAAACTTACCCATAACGTATTCGACGTGTCCAGCGTTTTAGCCAAATTTTGCATACGTCAGGCATACGCTGGCTAAATAGTCAAGGTGTGACAGGGCCTTAAGGGGGCTGTAGTGAGTGGCAGTATCTACCTTTTTCAGTCTATGCATAGCTGATCATTAATTTTTCATTAAAAGGTAATTATGCATTCCATTGCTGAAATTGAGAAAAAACAATTTGGTGACTGGGTTAGCAAATCTGCCATCCCACGAGGCACCAGGTACAGTGGCCTGCAAAAGTATTTAGCCCCCTCCAAAGTTTTCACATTTTGATGCCACAAGAGCTTATTTCATGATGTTTTCAAATCAAACTTAATACACAGAGTCCTCACAAACTACTCCAAAGTGATAAAACTAAAAAATGCAAATAGAATGTGAATAAGTTAGATTAACAGAGAAAAATCAGATGATTCTCAGTTGCATAAGTATTCAAATCCTTTCCCTAATTAACCCTAAATCACTTCAGGAGCAAAATATTTGTTTGAAAGGTTCCAAAATAAGTGTAGC
>CM068956.1:29042945-29059130 GCA_035128595.1 Eptatretus atami | reverse complement strand
AATCGTTTTGTGGTCAGATGAGACAAACATTGAACTTTTTGGTCTAAATTCAAAGTGTTATGTCTGGTTCAAACCTAACACCATATCACTGTGTCAACACCATCGCAATGTCAAGCGTGGTGGTGGCAGCATTATGATATAGGGCTGCTTTTTATCAGCAGAGATTGGCAAGCTAGTCGGGATCGAAAGGACAATGGAAAGTACAAAGTACAGGAGAATCCTTGATGAAAACCTGCTCGAGTCAGCCATGAATCCAAAACTGGATTGGAGATTTGCATTTCAGCAGGACAATGATCCGAAGCACAAAGCCAACGCCACAATGGAGTGGCTGAATAAGAAGAAAATAAACGTTCTTGAGTGGCCCAGCCAAAGTCCTGACTTGAACCCAATTGAATATTTATGGGGAGACTTGAAGATTGCAGTCCATCGACGATCCCCATCAAACATGGCAGAACTAGAACAATTTTGACATGAGGAATGGGCAAAGATTTCACCATATCACTGTGCAAAGCTGGTAGAGACCTACCCCAAAAAACTCATCACAGTCACTGCTGCAAAAGGTGCTTCGACCAAGTACTTACCTTTGGGGGCTGAATACTTTTACAACCAATGGATTTTGATTTGTACATGTTTTTTGCAGCTGTTCCTGACATGTAACCTCCTTAAGTACAAGTGTGGTTTTTTTTTTTTAGTATGGTGAAATCTCTTCAGTTATAAATATAAAAGTTCATTTCGAAAAATTGTTTGGACATAATTCATGTGAACATCTTAATGTGGCATTGTCATTTGGGGTGTAAACTTTTGCAGGCCACTGCATACAGGTTTAACCCAACTGCAGCGAGATGGCGTACACCTCAGGGAGACCCCAGGATGAGGTGGATGGACTCAATCAAACTCAATTCGAATGCCACTAACATCAACACAATAGTGGCCCACCACCACGTGAGAGACCCGGGTGAGATGGTATAACATCACGCATGGAGTGCCAACGCTCGACCCCCAGCAAGGCCCATCAGTCATATTTACATATTCACATATTTTTAAGTGTGGAATACATTGTTAATCATTTATTTAACCGAATTTAATTTATATTCTTCTCCGTGGACTTGTTAAAAGTTGAAGACTTTTACTTTCTTTCTGTAGTATTCCTTGATTTCAAAGAATAAAAGAAAATAGTGTGAATTAATTGCACCATGCATGCAGGTCTACTCATTTTTCGTTGCATCACAAGGATCAGATCAGTCAATTGTCAACTCCATGAATAAGGAACAATCCATAATTTGTGCCTCGTGTAATGAAAAAATTATATTACTTCTGCTTTGCAAGAAAAGCATCAATACATTATCTTCTTGAATAACACTCATGTGAACTGATTCCCAGAATGACATTGTGTGCAGCAGCAGAATGAACCAAAAGGTGCTTACGCTCCTCAGCAGACTATATTATATAACTATGCATAAGATCAAAAGCCAGTGACACATTATTTATTTATATATCATACCATCTCTCGGCTATCCGGCATGCCCTTTATGCATTTGCTGTAGTCAGCCAATGTCTGGTTTCTGCCTGGAGACACCATCCAAGCTCCATTCTCGGAACACCACCGCATCACGTGGCCTGCAATAAAAATGCACAGACACCGGTTTCATTGATGTTTGACAAGAAACTCTGGAAGATCACATACAATACGCAACGTTTAAAATGACGTGACCCACCTCAGAATGCTTAGCACGCATGCGCAGACGCCCCTAGCAACAATGGTCATTAGGGCAGGGAACGTATTGTTGCGGTTCTACAAAACCGCATGCCTCTAAGGCAATGGCACCCAACATACAGTGATCCCCAGGCAGTTATTTTGTTTGTCTTCGTGTAGTTGGACCTTCCCCTCATGTCTAGTGGGTTAACGGGATGAAGTGCATTGCGTGGGTCTTCTAGTTAGGTCTATTAACTATATCTCTATCTCCTATTGTGATTTCTAATCCAACCCTTTCCTTTTAGCCATGGTACGAATCAAGCAAGCAAGCATACACGCCATGCAAAATGCGATGAGTAATAAGCACACTACGATTCCTCCAGTGGCTTGGAACCAACAATGCACACTACACACTATACTGCATGTGCATCGAGTGCCATTAATGCATTAAAATATGCATGCCAATTTCCAAACGGCATCTCACCTTGTTTCACATCTCGATCACCAAACCTTACCACTTCGACCACAAACGCCTCCCGCACATGGGAAAAATATTTCCGTGCTCCCTCGTTCCTCTGCATCACTACAATTTGCCACTATACAGAGGAGTGCTGCACGACTCGGTCTGTCCTCAGACCGCGCGATGCGGGGCCGAGCAACGGACATTAATAGCTAGACCTCATCTCGCCGGGGATGTCCCGGGTGAGCAAGCGTGATTGATACGAGCCTCCTCCAGTCACTAGTACACGGCAAGACAGGGGTGGCGAGGAGGGGTCGCGGGAAGGACGATGCAGGAGTTTGATATGGGGCCCGGGTGTGCATTGCTATTCGACATTCAGACTGCACTCGGAGCACGTTCAGGGCTAGGGTGACGGCTCATACCCTATGTTGAGTCGGGAGCTCTGGGCCGTGTTGAGGCAGATGAGCGAATGAGACCATTTCCCGCCCTGGGAGCCTGGCAGGGCATGGCTGGGGCCCAATGGAGAAGCAGGATTCGGGTCACAGCGCGTTGCTTTTGGGTCGTCACCCCACCCTTCGCCCGGGGCTTATAAAAGGCAGAGCGCGGAGCCATTCACTCTCTACTTCGCCCCCTACTTCTCTGCTCCTCTCGGCTCTTCGTTGTCTCTGCCCTTCGCTGGCTCTTTGCTTGCCGTTGGTGTGCAACTGTGGGACGTGCTTCTTCTTGAGGACCAGTGCGGAGCGCACGTTGCCACGGGCCCCGGCAAAGTGACTAAGCCAGAGATAACGTGCTGTATCTTGAGGTGGGAACACTCAGGCGGAGCGTCCCACGGAGGTACACGCTACACTAACAGACCTATACATGGCTAGGTGAAGGATCTTTTGCCTCACGCATCTTCTCTCCTCTCTCTCTCTCTTTCCACCCTTCTGTCCCATCACCTTTGGATGCACAAAAGAGCATCATTACTGACTCTCAATCCTATTTTCCTCTGGCACGACACCACACCCCCTATATTGCACGACACCACACCTCTCACTCCCTCACCTTAGACACCTTTGGAGTCATGGAGGAGACACACTGACATTTATTATTGTCGAAAGAATATTTTATCTCTTTCCATGTAATCCTTGTAAATGTTTATTTTTATTCCTTGTGACAATCTAAGGGAGTAGCAGACCACTGGAAAGTAATTTTCACCAACAACAAATAACAGACCTTGTCCTGAGCAGATACCATTTATGTATCTTTTATGAATCATTCATTTCATCATATAAAGGAGGTACAAGAGAAAACTATTAAAGTATGTTTTCATTTTAAAATAGCAGAAATTTTAGGATCCCAATTTGCGATTTCAACCAAAACTTTGATTGTTCATTTTGGTGAAGGTTTATTCTTCCATCCGAATTAATCCTTTGATGTGAGTGGGTAATCCACTCTGTATGCTAATTCGATTCAGGGCCTGTGACATGCATTTATCTCTGCTGGCCTTTCTTATTTGCTTTGTTGTCTCTTTCGTCTTCTTCTGTATCTTGTTATTTTTTTAACTGTCCCTTTCTACTGTTATTTATAACTGCCAGTAAGGCTTTTTTTCAGCACCCTTGCATTCACAGTGCCCTTTGGCTTTTGAAGAGGGGGCGGGGGGTTTGGGAGGGGTGACAGGATGAGTGCCTTCTATACAAAGAGTTTGGCCAACCCGATTTTGCACTGGGTAACAAAGTGACGCCTATTGTTTAGTTGGCCAAGCACAAAATCAACCCCCCCCTCCTTGCCCCCAACCCCAAAAAAAAATTTTCTGCATGTGTTTGTGTAGGTCTGAAAATCATCAAAAAAAATGGCCATGCCAATTTGCATAAGTGCTGGGGGTACCCAGGATAAGGTCATGGGCACAAAACTAAACAATACGCGCCATTTTGTTACCCAGCGCAAAACCGGGTTGGCCAAACCATTTGTATAGAAGGCACTAGACAGGATAGTCTACAGGTACAAACGCTCACCTCTGTGCTGTTTAGCCTTGGTTTCAATCTCGAGCCTACTTGATAAACCAAAAAAAAAAAAAAAAAACAAGCTCGAATCAGCTAAGATCCTCGTCCTCTTAATGATGACGTCATAAAAACGAATATGACGTCATTGTGATGTATCAGGTTGCGATAAATTATCTGTGCTAATGCCCGGCTTGATTCCGCAAACAAAATTCAAACAGCTTGCCTAGTTTCGGAGATAATGGTATAGGCGATTTCCATGAGCGGCGATATATGACGTCAACTTTTTTTAGGAAGAATTCCAAAATCGGAGATGTTTACTGCCTGCGCGTGGGCTTTCTGCATATACATGGCAAGTTTCACAAAGAGCCGATGAAAACTCTGGGTTGTGAAACAAAAAATGTCAAAAAATAGAATGACGTCATAAAAATTGATATGAGTCATAGTGATGTATCATATGTGCGGTAATTCATCTCTGCTAATGCCCTGTTCGATTCCCGCAAACAGAATTTAAAAAGCTTGCCTAGTTTCGGAGATATTTTTTTAGGCGATTTCCATTAGCGGAGATATTTTGACGTCATAATTTTTTCCTAGGAGGAATTTTCAAAACCAGAGATGGTTACTGTCTGCGCAGGGTATTTTACATGTATGCCAAGTTTCAGGAGGTTTCGATGAAACTGTAGGCTGTGAAACAAAAAAGTCACAAGAACAACAACGTGAGTAAGACTTGGAGATCCTCCAGAGGATCTAAAAACAACTGTCATCCTTGTGCTTTCCATGCCAGGCCGAGGCATCAATGCGTGCACCATCACCATCACGAAAGACGGACGTTAAGTTTTCCCAGTTTCAAATTACACTTCCCCCCCTCGTCCCTCTCTCAACTCCATTTGTTTTCATGGCGTAGAGATGTTCCCAATGTGGTGATAGGCCATTCACAGCATAAGTAAGCTAAACCTTCCACGATCATATTCTGCCTTTTCAAGTTGCAACTTCAGCATCTAATTCAGTAGCGAAATTTAAAGAAATCAATTGAATTCCTTGAAAGGATACAAAGTCATTACATCATCATTGCTGCTGCAATTTTATTATGTATCTACGAGATGCCCATTGCATGAGCTAACGCCTGCAACCTACTCCCTTTAATCCATCTACGCAGCAATCCTTCTCCCATTCCCTCTACTCTAACCCTTCACATGTTCCCTCAATCCCTTCAACCACTCTGTCCCTTCTCTCACTACCATTTCTGCCTGCCTTACACCGCTGAGCACAAGCTGCAGTTTTAAGCAAGTTTGGTTCAGCAGTGCAGGAGTGCATCGAAGTCAAACAAACAAACAGCTTGAATGATCATGATATTTCCATTGTCTGGTTTTCTTGCAGAGAATCGACCTGTTCTTACATTATGAGCAGATACAACCTGTAACTTCGTTGAAGGGAATATGAAGGGGCGGGGGGGGGGAGAGGGAGGGAGACAGAGAGAGAGGAGGGAGGGGGTGGGGAGCTAGGAGGGGGGGGGAGAGCGATGCCTCACCAAACGTTGCTATACACTCCGAGAGGGGAGTGGGAGCAAGGTAGATGGGTGAGAGCAAGGGGGGGGGGTGGGGGGGGTTTGGGAGGAGGTAAGCATGAAGGGAGGGGCTCTGGATTTGCATTTTGTAGGGGAAATGGGGGGAAGGATTCTTGACTTGCATTTGGTGGTGGGACTTGTGGAGAAGGGGGCAAGAGGGTGGTACAGGATTGAACAAAATGGGGTACGTGAACACAGCACGTTAATAGGCAAGCAGAGACCGCCAGGAGATGTCCATGGGGGGTGGTAGGGGATGGGGATTGGGGAGGTTAAGTGTGAAGGAGAGAGAGGAAGGCAGCATGAGGGGAAGGGAAGGCAGCATGAAGGGAAGGCATCACGAGGGAAGGGAAGGCAACACGAGGGAAGGGAAGGCAACACGAGGGGAAGGGAAGGCAACACGAGGAAGGGAAGGCAACACGAGGGGAAGGGAAGGCAACACGAGGGAAAGGGAAGGGATGTCAGTATGAGGTAAGGGAAGGCAGTGTGGGGAAGGGAAGGCAACACGAGGGAAGGGAAGGCAACGTGAGGGAAGGGAAGGGATGGCAGTATGAGGAAAGGGAAGGGATGGCAGTATGAGGGAAAGGGAAGGCAGTGTGAGGAGAAGGGAGGGGAAGGACGAGACGAGTATACTAACGGGGGGGGGGGGGGGGGAGAGGTGTAGAGGAGTGAGGAGATAGTGAGACCAAGGAGGGGTGGGGGAGCGCGGAAGTGGGGTGGGCAAGGAGGAGTGGGGGAGAGAGAGAGGAGTAAAGAGGGGTGGTGAAAGGGTGGAAAATAAGTGTGAGGGGAGGGGAGGGGAAAGAGGGGAAGCAGCATGAGGGGAGGGAAGGCAACATGAGGGGAAGGGAAGGCAACACGAGGGGAAGGGACAACGAGGGAAGGGATGTCAGTATGAGGTAAAGGGAAGGCAGTGTGGCAGGAAGGGAAGGCAACGCGAGGGGAAGGGAAGGCAACGTGAGGGAAAGGAAGGGATGGCAGTATGAGGGAAAGGGAAGGTGGCAGTATGAGGAAAGGGAGGGCAGTGTGAGGGAAGGGAGGGGAAGGACGACGAGTATACTAACGGGGGGGGGGGGGGGGGAGAGTGTAGAGGAGTGAGGAGATAGGGAGACAAGGAGGGTGGGGGAGCGAGGAAGTGGGGTGGGCAAGGAGAGTGGGGAGAGAGAGGAGGAGTGGGAGAGTAAAGAGGGGTGGTGAAAGGATGGAAAAGAAGTGTGAGGGGAGGGGAGGGAGAGGGGAAAGCAGCATGAGGGAGGGTCAGTCCGGACATATCCACCATCCGGATACGTGCAGAGATAACCACCATCCCGGCATAACCACCATCCGGATACGTGCAGAGATACCCACCATCCCGATATGTTCAGAGACAGAAAGAGAGAGCGAGGTGTGAGAGGATGCTGCACTATATTAGGAGGGGGTGGAGCGAGGATATGACAGAGAGACACAGACAGTGGGACAGAATGGGTAGGGGAGTTAGCAGAGAATATGTTACGCTTTATGAACACACACACACACACACACACACACACACACACACACACACACACACACACACACACACACACACACACACACACACACACACACTCGTCTTGTGGCAGGTGGAAAAATTTGGCTCTGTAATTGAGAAAATACGTTAATACAGCTAATGGCTCAGAAATCGGGTATTATCAAAAATATTTTGCTATGATACTCACAAAGAGAAACCATATCAACTTTGTAAAGCGCACCGTCATATAAAATGACCAATTGCTTTAGAAACAGTCATGAGGACAAAGGAAAACATGGTCGCTCGTATGGGGCTGAGGTTAAAACTTAAAACCTCCAAGATACGGGATGAAAGTTTGCCACCATGGCACCTGTAACCAAGCGTGCAGACATACACCCACACCCACAGAGAGTCCCTAAATTGCAGATCCAAATACTGTATACCCATAAATGTACCTCTACCTTGTAGCAACTACCGACTGCATCCTGATCGGGACACAGACTGTACCGCCGTCGACTGTAGGGCGCTCGGCAAGCGGCTTAAATACTCAAGGAGGCACTCCAATGAAATGGTTGATAAGAACGGCTGGCTTGGCAAGCAATAACTATGTCCAAATGTCCAAACTATGTACGAATTAGATAAATGAACACTTATTTGTTAGCAGTCGGAGCTGCTGTTCAGTTCAATTCTGGAGCTTAAATTTTGTAATTCGGCTTCGTTTAAGAGACTCTCGAGGTTATTGCATGTGTAGAAATGAAATATAGCCATGAACGCTGGCATCTCCAGGCGTTTATAAGCATTACAATGTACCCAGCGATTTGTAGGCATGATGAACAGGCATTCGATAATATGAGTATGGAAAGTGAAAAAAACACAACTTTGTTGTTAAGAAATTTTTGCGGCCTGTTCCAAGTCAAGGCATGGTTGAGCACATCAAAAAACATGGTGGCTTCAGACCCCAGCAAGGTAACCGAGGAAATGCCAAGACCCCATAGAGAGTGAGGTGGTCGAGGATGCGCCTCATAAATGATATAATTAAATAAGGCCGTTAATTATCTTCAAAAGGGGTGTTTTAATGAAACAAAATTCCCAATTTTCACTCTTGCACTTCCTTGGAGTTCCCTTAGTATGCATGCAAAGTTTCAGGCTGATAGTTTCCATGGTTTTGGAGTTATGGAAGAGACACACACACACTGACATTTATTAGTATAGATGACTTGAAATAGCCACTTCCACGAGGAATAGTGCTACACAATATACTCACGATATACTCACACTTTCCAGACTTTACAACTCATGCTAATTGCATACAAAAACCTACATTTATGATACATATTTTCTTAACTTCATTGGTGTGGTGTATTTGCCAGACTGCTGCCTCGATCGCTCCCCCCCTCCCAAAAAAATGCTTGTATACATGAATCAAAAACATGCTGTGTGTGTGTGTGTGTGTGTGTGTGTGTGTGTGGTACGCGCGCACGTGCGTGCACGTGCGCACTATATCTAAGAATAAGTCGGAGATGGTATCACCACTGTGAGATGTGGTGGTACCATCTCCGACTTATTTTTCCAGTTGTTACTGGAGTTCTCAGGGGTGTGTACTGGCCCACACCTTTTCAGTGCTTGTATGGACTGGATTCTGGGAGGATGTCAGAGAGATCAAGCTGCGGTGCATGTTTGGGAATGTCAAGATCTCTGACCTTGATTTCGCAGATGATGCAGTCATCTCTGCAGAGACTGGATATCCTTTTTGGGGCCCTCGAGGTGCTGATTGAGGAGTCGGAGCTGCTGGGATTAGGGTTTCCTGCGTCCAAACTAAGATCCAGGCTTTCAATGACATCTTGGTGCTGCTATTTGTCTGTACCTGTTTGTGGTGAGGATGTAGAGGTCACGGAGAGATGGACTTACCTTGGCAGTGATATTCATGTATCTGCTGCTTGTGAGCCAGAGGTCAATAGACGTCTGGGTCGGGCTGGGGAGTCATGGATACACTGGATCATGGGGTGTGGTGCTGTCGGTACCTGTGCAGGAGGACAAAAGTCTGAGTCTTCAGGTCCTTGGTGCTTCCAGTTTTTCGATGGATGTGAGACTTGGACTCTGACCAGGGATCTGAGATGGAGACTAATTACTTTGGTCCAGGTCTCTTCGGAGAATCCTTGGGTATTGCTGGTCGGACTTTGTGCCAACGAGCAGTTGTGAGAGGGACTCAAATGAGATTTGTTACCTGCATAGTCCGTGACCATCAGCTGCGGCTGTATGGACATGTGGCTCTTTTTCTGACGCTGATCCTGCTCACCAGATTCTCTCAGCGAGGGAGCCTCGTGAGTGGAGGAGCCAATGGCCTGACCACGTGCCTCTTGGTTGCAGCAGGTTCATTGGCATCTTAAGGACATGGGATGGGCCAGGCATCTGCCTGGGGGATGACCAGACAGAGTACCGGGGAAAGTGGAACGCAGCAACGCGCTATTCGGCGCATACTTCCATACCTGATTTGACCTGATAGATAACTTGCGCTATTCCATATATTATTACTATTGAGGGATGATGTAGGAATAGTTTGATGATGTAGGAAGAAGAGAGAGAAGAAAGAGAAAGAGAAAGAGAAGATTTATTTTCAGCTTATTGACTGATTCAATGGCCTTCCAGATCATCAGCTGGCAACTTCTTCTTCTTCTTCTGCATATGGCAGCTCAGCTGCTGGGGTAGCTATCATTTATTGGAAGCGCGACTGTGTCGCTGATGCAGTGCCCCTCTACCAGTACACACTGGTACTCATTTCACCGACCTCAGAAGGATGACAGGCTGAGTCAACCCCCTGGTGTATTAATTCAGTGGCCAACGGGGCTTGAACTCAGGACCCTAGGATCCAAGCTGCCACCCTCACCACTAAGCCAACACCAGGCAAGCTGGCAACTGTCAATCATTGAGATATTAACCCATCCCATAACCTCTGTGAAGAGTGGGTCCACAATTTTGTTGTGTCCAAAGGTCATCCAATGAGGGAAGATGGATGGAAGGAGGTGAGGATGGATAGAAGGAGGGCAAGATAGAGAGAGACAGAGACAGAGACAGAGAGACAGAGAGACAGAGAGATGAGAAGAAGTGAGAAGAATGAATGAGATAGTCTTAAAGGAGAGATAAAACTGTGCACTTACCACAAACATAAAAGACACTTTAACTGGAAATGCATCACCAAAATAAACCATCCATTTTAGAGAAATCTGAAAAATTCCTTCAGCTTGATGAGGACCTGTAGGTGAATTGCCGTCTGCTTCATCAGCTCAGAACCGTCTATCTTCGAGGTTTCAAATCTATAATTCCAAAACCTCTGTGAATTGCAAGCCCATAATCTTAGTTACGTCGGAAGGATATATCCAATGAGGCAGAGCGAGTAACAAAGTACAACATTAAGATGATATAATCCACAATGTTATCCTTAGCATTGAAAGCAGGTTTTTTTGGAGTAGAGCTCATCCATCAACACGTGAAGAAAGCTGAAAAATGGAGAATTCATGAGAGGTTTACTTTAGATCTGTTTTATTGAGAGGTAATTAAAGTGAATGATTAGTCTATAACCTAAATTGTTTGCTTTTTTTCTCTTTATCTGTTAGCAACATATTTCTGTCAGCTATAGCTTTTGTCCAATTCTGAAAATTTCTCTAAATCACACGTTATGCCTTCTCACTCTTGCCTTTCTGTGTATTATCTTCTTCCCGCAGTCGAGAGATTAAATAGACCCCTCCACCTTAATCTAACTGTGACCAGGTCAACTCGTGCAATCTTCAGTTCCCACTGCAATGTGCCAACTAGCTTTTGTCCATTGTTAGTAATGCATACGATAGTGTGCCCTCACCTTTACTCTTAATGACTGTGGGATTACAAATTTTGTTCACAGCAATATTACCGTTCAACAATCCAGTAGAATATTGAAGCTCCTTCATTAGATCCCATGTGAGAGATTAATAATAATAAAATTTTTAAAAAAGCATCGGTGGCATAAGCAAGCCGTCGTTGAAGTGCAAAGTGAAAATGACCAAGAAAGAGAAGTGGAGAAATGAATATTAAATTCAGGTTTTTAAAGTTCAAAAACAGATTGGTGATAGGACAGATATTGAATGAGAGAAATATGGGAGACAAATAGATTGGAATGGAATGGGAAAAATAATATAATTCATCAAATTGCAAATTTTACCCAGTCTGTATTTTGCACACACTTCTCCCCTGTAAAACCCACCTTCATGATGAAAGTCAACTATGTAACCAGGACAAGGAAGGGCCACGACCGAAGCCGGCTCAGCACTGGGCCAACAAACGAGTCCATCCCACTCAGGTGGACAACCAAGTTCTGGACACACATACACACACACACATAATGTAAGAGGAAGTGGTTGTGCAAAGAAAGCAAAGCTGAAGTCGGTTTAAGGGTGTTTGGAAGGCACAACCTATTCTGAAGTCTCACCAACACATTCAAACATGAATTGCCCTGCAAGTTTCAGCCTTCAGTCCATTTTAGCATTTGATTGACTGTGTTCAATGGCCAAAGTTTATAAAAGAAGTCATGGAATACATCATCACATTTGACATCAAATCCTTCTTTTTCTCTAATTGCCCAATCTTGAACCATTCGTTTGGTTTCCAACCCAGTCATTTGACCTCACACATTCTATTGCTGCTGCTACTCTCCCAATAAAATTGATGGAGGGCCTGAATCTCAAACAAGATATCAGTGCTATAACTCTGGACACATCTCGAGCATACACAGGAGATCAGGGCCATCACTCTGGACATATCTGAAGCGTATGAAACAAGTAAAATAGACATAAAATGTCATAACCCCCGTTGTTTTAGTAATTTTGCTGTATGGCGTTAAAGGGCTAGCCCATATTTATGTGCAACTAAAATGGCTGCCAGTCTACCAGTCGGCCATCTTTGATCAGATTGCAAAATAAAGTCAGGTGCACGTGTATGCCATCATGTACTGTGCTTGTGCCAAGTTTGAACAACATCAGACCATGCATGTCTGAGAAATGGTTGGGGACACATTTAAGTAACAAAATGCCACCAGTCGGCCATCTTGGATCTGATCTCAAAAAGAAATAACGTGCTTATGTAAATCATCTTTCTTTATCTGTGCCAAGTTTGAACCAGATCGGTAAAAGCATGTCCGAGAAATGGTTGAGGACATATTCAACATCGGGTTTTTTTTTACAACTAAATGCCCGCCAGTCGGCCATCGTGGATCTGATCTCGGATGAAAATGATGTGCATAATATGCAAGGCATAAGGCATCATTCATTATCTGTGCCATGTTTGAACCAGATCGGTAAAAGCATGTCTGTGAAATCGTTCAGGACGTGTTCGATACCAGGTTTTTTTTTTTTTACCACGAAAATGGCCACCAGTCTACCAGTTGGCCATCTTCGATCAGATTGCAAAATCAAGTGAGATAAATGTGAATGCCATCATGCACCGTGCTTGTGCCAAGTTTGAACAAAATCGGACCGTGAATATCTGAGAAATGGTTGGGGACACATTTAAGTAACAAAATGGCCGTCAGTCCGCCATCTTGGATCTGATCTCGAAAATATAAGACTTGCATGTATAAGCCATCATTCTTGATCTTTTGCCAAGTTTGAACAACATCGGTAAAATGTATGGCCGAGAAATGGTTGAGGACGTGTTCAAACATCGGATTTTTTACAACTAAAATGGCCGCCATTAGGGTTCCTTCTGATGACTCCACTGCAGCATTTGGCGTTCCATTTGATTATGTTTGCATACATGTCAAGTTGAAGGCGACAAAAAAAACGGGTTGGCAGGAATCAAAAGTGGTTTTGTTTTTTAACCCTTTGCATGCTGCGGTCGCAGATTTGTGATGAGATAAAAATAATTGAAACAAATTTTTTTGTTTTAATTTTGGTTCTCCATCTAACTTGATACCCAAAGTTGTGTTTTTTTTTTTTTACAAATACCACTTGAAATTCACACCCCAATGAAAAAAAATTAATTACCCAACAGGGAACCATGCGACCGTAAACAATGGATCGCGCAAAAGGTTAACCAAACGTTGGAAAAACGCTATTCGATATGTTGACTAATCAGTAATGGATAAGGAGGTTCCAAGAAAGACAACATACATACACACCATTTCTCAAACAAAGAACTTTTCTCAAAGTTTTATTTACTTTTTTCGTTTCCAGTTGTCGCTTGTGACGCGTGACGCCACATTTACTGCAAATGGCGTCCCCACAATAAAGAGCAGTGTTTTCCTGGTTCATAGACCAAGTGATGATAAATGGTGATGAATGCGATATGATGATCTTGATAAATCTTGACAATAAAACTTTGAGAAATGTTTGTTCATTCATAAGCATCAAACCACATCATTGTATCCCATTTCATTCATTTTTTTTGTTTCGGTTTGCATTTGGAACGGTAATTTGTGGACACCCTGCATACCAATGAAAACAATCCAAATCAAATCCTACCATTCAAAATACTCGAAAATACTGAAAATATCACAGTAAGAAGTCGAAGAGTGAATTGGAAAGGGAATTGGCCGACCGATTGATTTGGGGTGATGACAAATTGTACATGAGAGGAAGTGACAATGCATGCAGATGAGGATTGAAGGAATTGGTCGGTTGGGTAAAGCTCATGACCTCACACTGCCAATAGTCAGACCAGAGCGGTACCTTGCATATCGGACACAGATCGCAACAGAGCTGTCACTCTGTGTGAATCCATGCGAGTGGAATGGAAGCTAAACATTGCGTTTTTGAAATTGGTCATACCTTCCATCCAATACGGATTTTAACGATACTAAAACGGGTCAAACCCACAAAATATGGGTCACTTGCCATGTAAGTGTTTGCACCATATCCTGATGCTGTGTGGACTGTGCTTCCCCACTGACGGACCTCTGGTAGCTTCTACCTGTTGCGGCGTTTAAGCCTGGGGAGTAAATGCTGAAATCTATATATCCAGATTCTTTCCGACATTGTTCTTTGTTCCTTTCACATTTCTCTTTGTTCATTCTAATTCTTGCTTTTTATTTATTTCTCTCTTTCTTTCGCTATATATCGAAGGAGAAGTGAATTAGTGCAGAAAGTTTTCTACAAGGCTCATTTGGCTGCGTCTGGATTGGTTTGAGATCTGTGGACCCAAATCTGAAACCCAAACGGCTGAAACCCAAATCTTATCCAGGTTCCTCCTGACGACCCCATCTTTGCTCTTTGCTTCTTCGGGTTCCTTCTGATGAGTCCAATGCAGTATTTGGTCTTCCGTTTGATGTGTTGCACCCCACCTTGCTTTCCAAACTCTCATCCTTTGGCGATCAATGAGTGCTGCTCTCCCCCTTGAAATGATACAGCTGCCTCACACCTTTCACCTGTTGATGCAATGGAGATCAAAGCCCTCAAAAAATTTTGGAATCTCCCATGATGAAGTCTCTGGCCCTGTTGCTGCCATATTACAGACAGGTTTGTGGCCTCTAGTTTTTACCGCCTCCTTTCTAGCCTTGCACCCTCTGCCCTTGGCATGAGCTGTTCTCCCCATGTTTTTCATACAAAGGTCTCGGCTCACATAGAAGGTCAACGACAAAGGGCAGTAGGTTTCCAAACTACCAAGGAACATACACAAAGAGAAATAAAACACACAAAAAACAATGGCCCGGAGAGTAACAGAATGGGAAAGAATTAGTATGTGTAGAATGAATTGTGGATGTGCAGAGATGACATATTGTTACTGTCATTGTCTATCTATACTTATAAATATCAGTGTGTGTCCGTCCACCCGTCCAACGGTCTGTCCGCCAATCTCCTCCATAACTCCAAAACCATGAAATCTAGCGGGCCGAAACTTTGCATGCATACTAAGGGAACTCCAAGGTAGTGCATGGGTGAAATTGGGTGTTTGGGTTCATTTAAACACTCCTTTTGAAGATAATTAATGGCCTGATTTAATTATCCCTTATCAAGGAGGCATTATGCTTGGTCACCTTGTGGGGGACTTCATTCGCTATTGGTTTTGGTCTGCTCACCAATGCCTTGACTTGGAACAGGCTGCAACGATTTCTTAAAGATAAAGTTTTTTTTTCACTTTCCTCACTCATATTATAGAATGCCTGTTTATCAGAGCTATGAATTGTTGGATACATTGCAATGCTTATACATGCCAGGAGATGTCAGCATTCGTGGTTTTGTTTCATTTCCGCACATGCCAAAACCTCTACAATCTCTTACTCTAAGCTGAATTTCTAATATTAAACATCTTTATTGACTTCAGCAGTCGTTCGTACTGCTAAAAAATGTGTTAATTTGTCCAATTCAGACATTGTTTTCCATTCCAGGTGCATGGTGTTTGTAAAACTGATCCACAATCACTAATCACTTGCCAAGACAGCTGTTCCTTATCAAGTGTTTCATTGGAGTGCTTGTTTGAGTGCTTAAGCCACTTGGGAAGCACTCCACAATATATATATATATATATATATATATATATATATATATCTAAAATATAATATATACTGTTTGCGGATCCGGGTGGCCCGACCTGGATTCTGCGCGACTCTTGGCGCCACCCTCACCACCGCCGTCTCCGGGGTTTATGACGCCGGCCAGTTCGGCACAGGCCTCGGGTCACGCGTCTTCATTCGCGATACCACGTAATCCTTGTACCTTACCAGTTGGGGAAATAGAACCCGCGGTTACAGACTGGTTGTGTCAGATGCCGAGCGTTTTCTGCCAGTCTGTAACCATTTTTGGTTTTATATGCCAATCGAACGGATCGTTCCTCGACGCGACAAAATTTAAATCATAGCGGCAACTTCATACGAACCAACCAGATTTATTGGGGAACATCGGGGAACAGAGCACAAGCAAAATTCACGACAATGCCTTTATTAACAATCCTTAACCCGTTCTTAACTAGGCAACTACAGACTACAGGTTTCGAGGGGGTCCCTACCGAGATATGCCTTATACAACACGTGCAGACAAAGAC
>CM068956.1:29013974-29024326 GCA_035128595.1 Eptatretus atami | reverse complement strand
TGAGCCTTTTGAGTCGCTCTTCCTCTCTGAGCCTTTTGAGTTGTTCGTTATCTTTCCGGAGTTTTTCCATCTCCGTCGACTCCAACCTTGCTCTCTCCATTAGTTGGTCAGTTTCAAATTCGTTTTCTTTTTGTTTTCTATCCCACCGTCTCTCATGTTCTTCATTCTCACCTTTCATCTGTTCGTTTCCTTAATTGGCTTGAATCTATCCCGTTTCTGCTCATTCCTTGTTCTTTTTGGTTTTACTTATCAACAACTGTTCCTGTTCTTCATTCTCACATTCGTCGTTCTCAATTGAGAATGATTCATCTTTCCCCCTGTTTCATTCCTTTTTCTCTATCTACTGTTTCTTAAACTACACACACACATGTCTTCTTGTTTCTTAGCCTTCTACCAATATAATCTTCCCCTCAATTTATTGATTCCTTCCTGTTCATTCGTGCTTCCCACTACACCCACCACCAACTCACTACTCACAGATTTAATATGCACCTTTTTGCTCTGTTTGCTTCCTAATTGTTATTGCTCAGATGTTCTTCTTTGCATCTGCATCGTTCTTGCCTTCTACCAACTATTTGCGTTAGAGGCTCTTATGCCCTCTTTCTGCTTATTTGTTGTTTTGCGCACTAATCCTTGGTCTAAGGCTCATCTATTCGTTATAATTTTGCTTTTATGATTTCGAGCTGTTGGACATTGCTTTTGTGTCGATTGGTGAGTTTTATCAAATGATTTTTAAATATGCATATCCTTCGTTTTCTTTTCTTTTCTATCGATGCATATATTCCCGCTCGTTCTGTTGTATACTTATTAGCATTTCTCTTTCTCTACATGTTTATTCGTGGATTTCCGTTAACTATCAGGTAACGTTTTTTCCAAATTGTCATTCTGTCTTAGAGAACCGGCTTCTGATAATCATTCTTCTCTTACAATGAGATCTATCTGATCATGCCTTCATTTTAACTTCTTAGTCCTGTGTTTCTTTCAAGCGTATATTCCTTTAATTTCCAGTTACTTGCGCAGTCATATACAGGTTTTCTCTGTGAACTTTACAATTCGTCCGTCCACGCATTGAGGCTGTTATTGAGTGTAACCTTCACTTTTACCAACAATTCCATTTTACCTTCTTTTCTTCCCACGCTTTTTTTTGTTCTCTTCATTCTGTATTGTCCTAATTGTCTCTCTGTCTTTCTCGCTAGTTTGGCTCTCCTTATTGATTGATCCACTGAATTACTCTTTTTTTCGGCGTTTATATGTTGTTTTCTGTTTGTTATCGTTTTTTAATTTCTCTCTGTATATTCCCGCTTTTGTGTTTTCATTCCTTCTTCTTCTCATCAAGGCTCTTTTACATTCTCACATCCCTGGGTGTTGTAGTTCTAAATTTGCCCTCCTCCTAACCTTATTTTTGTTACAGCGCTTTGCTCTTCTCTTGTTTCTCTATATCTTTCTAGATGGGATCCTACTTATCTTGGGTCTCTGTTGTCTCTCTACTTCTATTTCCGTCATTTCATACCGTTAGTTGTTTTATAGTAACTTGCTTCGCTTGAGGTTGGATGTTTGTTCTCAACAAAATTTCATTCTCTTTCGCCCATTCTCCTTCTCGTCTCCAATGTAATATTTTCTAACTTCTTTACTTATCTTCTGTTTCTAGCGGCTTTCTTTCTTGATTTTCGATGTCGCGCTGTATTTTTACGGGAGCAATTGTGCGAGGGGGAGTGGGGTGGATCGCTGTAGAAGTGCGTGTTTTTCCCGCCGTTCGCTCCTACGTTTCCCACATCGTTCAGCTGTAGATTGTGGTGTCACCCCATTCTTCCTCAAGCTCTTCCTATCCCCGGGGCCTTGAACAGTGTTATTATTGCTATTGTTATTCCATTTCTTATTTCTTATTTTCTAGTCTCGTGTCCTGCCTCTTGCGCCTCCTGCCTTTACTGAGTTGAAACCTTTGCAAAACTGGCTATGATCAATAGAAGGCAGTCTATAGCAGGCTCCATGTATACTTTCATCGTTTTCGTCGAATTAGTAGTTCTTATACGTCGCATGTCAAGTGGGTGGCTTTGGGCGTAAGGTCCTCTCCAGCCGCTCGTCATCTTGAAATGTGTGCTCTATCTCTGTCCGTGTGGGTACTTCCTAGATTGTTTTGATTGATCACTATCGATGTTGCCACAATAATACCTGATATGATAATTAGCATTGGACCTCGGTATTCTGCGTCCTTTTATAAGTCGGGGTGTCTGCCTTGTCTCGTCTACACTTGATATTTGCAAATTCCCATTCTATTCAATTTATTGCCAAATTCCGTCAACAGTATATATAAATGTACCGACCGGACATGTCGAGAATGCGGTCTAGTCCGGGAGGGTGTCGGGGGAGATGGTGGGTGTTTTAGTGAAGATTAGGTTGGGCAAATGTATCGTGAGTGGGTGCGGAGAAAAAGGATGAGGAAGAGTAGGAGAGGGCTGGCGGCCTTCTGGAGCGGTAGTCGAGGCAGCATAGACAGATTACCGCAATGTTGGCGGAAAACTGTGCAAGTCACGGGTGGGCAGATGTTGGCTGTCCGACTGAATGTGTCACCGTCACTAGTGTTTGTCTCCTTTTGCGCTGTTTTGGAGAGCAAGGACGGGGCCTGTAACGTGTTTGTGACGCTTCGATATTTTATTTATATGGTGAAATCTCTCTATTTTAAAATTTCATGCAAGGCTTGTTCCTGTTATTCGTGTTGTGGCCAGGAATGGGTGAAGGAGGGTTGTCTACCTTTCATTCGGGTGATACGGTTTTTGTCTCGCAAGTTATAGCATTATTTTAAAGTTATTGTGCAGGTGATTTTCTAGCTGTGCGATCCGGCGCGTGGAATGAAGGTTGTTTAGAGAATGAAAAATAAAGATTGTATTTGACTTGTGGTTTTCTAGTTTTTTTTTTTTGGTCTCGTGATTTAGGCTAAATTAGTGTCGGGATAAAAATGTGGTGTGCGAACATATCTGGCGACGCATCAGGTCAAATTGTCCTACTAGTCGCTCGTCTTACCAATTGCATTTTGCGTCGCTCACAAGCAAGTCGGGTGTGGGACATGTAGAATTAATCTTTCATCACCCCCTGTTGTCGGCGTCTGTTTTTTTGGTGCTGTGAACAAGGATCTCTAAAGTTGCAGAAGATTTGGACGCTGGTGGATCAGGACGGTGGTGAAAGACGTGAGGATTTTTGTGAGGATACAGATTGGATCGGGATGGGCTTAGAATAATTTAAAGTGCCGTCCAGTGGAGGCAGGAAAACTTGAATACATGCCATGCTGGCTGTCATTATGGGTAATTATTTCAATCAGATTGGTGGAGGAGTAGGTGTGAAGGAGAAGATAACGATATTTTGATGAGATCCTGGATCAGATAGAAATTTTCTTTTTTAAGATACTTCTTGTACTATCTGGTAGAATGAGGAGGGGAAGAGGTAGTGCGAGGTGGGAGAGAGTAGATGGGAATACTCTTTGGCATGAGAGTTGTTGTGACTGTGAGTCAGTTCTCTTGGTGCACGATGTAGGGGAAGCATCGTTGTGTGCTGCATGTCTTAAAACAGGATTAGTTTAGGGTTGGTTATATCCCTGCACTCAATTTGATGCGAGACGGGTTCCTTCGAGAAGGATGACAGGGCGCGATTAACCCCGTGATATTAATTAACCGTGAGACGTGGATTGACTAGGACCCGGCATAAGCAATCTATACCATTAGAAACCACAAGCTACCGAAGTGGGATTAATTCCTATGGACAATTATAATTTATACATAGCTGAATGGTATTATTAAAGCTTGTGGACAGCTAGTAATTTAGGGTGAGGTATATCGAGTTGGTCGGGGAATAACAAAAAGCAGATGAGAATAATTTGGTTCAACGGTAATTGAAGATGCTGTTTTTTATCACATAAGAACAACTTAACTCAACTGGGTTAGCTTTTGCTTACATAGGGAATGTTCTCTAAGGTGGGCCCGTTATAAGGTGTTCGTTTATGCAGTAGGTCGTCTACCTTTTCATCGCCTGAGAGAATATTTTTTTTTTAAATTATACACGGGCAGTATGCAGTAACAAAGACAGAATGCGAACAGACAGCAGTAATTGCTGATCTTGCATCAAGCACAAATAGATGTGAAAATATGCATAATTTCATCGGTGATATAATCTCTTTGGTATCGAACAGGACAGCAGGTCGTTCTACATGTTTAAGAACAGAATGAATGATCCGATTTAAATATGTTCCCGCAAGCTGTTGCAGACTAGCAGTGAATGGTCTATACACCTGAGACATGATTGTGACTCCTTGCAGCCTCGCAAATGGCAGCAGAAGTGGTGAAAATGGGAGATCAATTTGAGCAGTGTCGTTTACTCCTGATATAGCTCTTGACTGAGAAGAACTCATGTATCTTCGGCCGAGATACTGTTCGCGTCTCACAGCTGAATAAAGTTCAGGTTGACATTATAATAGTAGTGAATCCATCTCAGTAGATAAATAGGGACGATTTATGCGGTCCGTTTTGTATAGACAAATAAATAAACAAAATTGTGTAATTCTGAATGTCTAGGCAGGCAGTGCCATAGAGAGCTTGGGGCTGTATAACTTTGACATTTAAATATGAATTTGGGCAACTGACATAACAGACAGACCGCTTTACATATGTCATGATTGTGTTATTGTTGGTGGATGGCTAAATGGATGTGTCGTAATGCTAGCCATAACGGCAGCGCCACGAGGCTGGTAAAATGAGAAGGTATCAATGCGTAATACGCTTTCAGCGTCCGTGAGTGCAGTACAGTATGTAGATCCGAAATTCAGACGGCGAAATGTTGAATATAATCTTTAGGGGTTATTAGAGGCTCGAGACCTGTCGAGTACAGCGTGCTTGTCCGTAGTCAGAAGAGTCGAAATTCGTCAAAACTGAATCGAGCGTGACACGCGGTAGCAAGGCCTTCATACTCAGCAATTGCTGCAAATTGTGATGAAGATTTGTCTCGAATCGCTTTTGGATAAGGGCGGATTCTAGGATGCAGATGCATGCAATTATATACTTTTGAGATCTCTTCGATAACTGCTTTCAACATTCGTAGCTTCGTTGTCTCGCTTCAGGATCCGTGCTGACGACTAATTTTGAGATGCTTCGTTAGCAAGAAAGACCGCGAGACTGCTGTCGTAAGTTGATTTCCTGGTATCCCACATAGTACTTTTTTATTCTGTGTCAGGAGGGGTGAAAAGGACTATTTAATTTCATGTGGAAATTTAGTTATACTACTCTTTCCTTTAACAGCCTAATTCCTCACTTTAATTATGGGTCACCAGGGAGTTTGACAAGTTTCACGACCAGCTGGCTGCTGATCACCTCAAGGTGATGGCGGAATTGAAGTTTGTTTAGGGTGAGAAACATATTACTTTTCATAAAGTAATGAGGAATTTAATGTCACGGATGTTGGCAGATGTTCTCCATCAAAGTCTTTCGTTTGCACGATGGCGAGCACGCGGTATCCTACAGTCGCTATGCTATAACTTGCGAATGATTGGAATGATTGATTACAGTTTTTAGCTTGTCGAGATTTCGGACCAGAAGCCTAAGTGAGAAAAATAATATCATCTTAGCGAGTTGTCATCAATAGGGGGTCTGTGTTGGATATCGTGTCCGTGGAGTATTGGAGGGTCTAAGCAGTTCAGCATCGTAGTTTTGCTTATCTGAAATTTGAATTCAGATGAGGTATGTCTCATTATCGTTATTCTGACTTCTTCAGCTGACTGGGCGCAGACACCGCTGGTTCATGCTGCGTGAGAGGTGCTGTGTAGCAGCTAGAGTGCTTTACTCTATTATTAACGAGCTGGGAATATGTCGTAAGGTCTCGTATCGGAGATGCATTTCAAGGAATATGTCGGAGCTTTAGTAATTCCTTCAAAATCTCCTTGAGAGACCTGCCAGTAATCGACGACTGGGATATGAAATAATTTAACCATTTCTGAGGGATGTTAATTGCAGAGGTCTGAAATCATGTGACAGAGTGTCAAAATTGCTTGTGTACTCAAAATATTTGACAATTGCAGTAAATGTTAAAACTCTTCGACAACTGAAACACGGTATGAATGGAATGTCTAAGACAAATTTACGGATATAGCAAGACATATACTATGGCATGAGTACCCTGGTGTTAAATTGCAAGAGGAACATGGTTATATAGGGTGGTGTAAATGACTACGTTGTGACATATGAACAGAACGTGCAGTTCGATGATCGGTGGTCATGGTACGTCAAATGCTAGTAGAGTAATATGGTTGTCAACATTTGGTTGCGTAGGGTCTAAGATAATCTACAAGTTTCAGTGGTACAAGTTGTTTTATTGTATTAGGTTTTATTTGAGCTGTTGTCTGTTGAATTTTATAGAATAGTTATACAATAATCCTTAGTGAAGGATTGGAATAACACTGGTGAATAGAGGTTGGAAACAAGACTAAGAGTGGCTGCGACATTTTGGGGACATGTGAGGGATAGTGCCTTAAAAGAATCCAACATAATAGAACACGTGTGTAAATTTGGACACAACTGGTATATTATATATTATTCCGAGATTGATCACATAGAAGGAAGTGGAGAGCATGGGATCTTGGTAAGGAGTAATGAAAGGCAATAAAAGAAAGAGAAATAATAGATAAAAGTGGGAACGAGAACGATAAGCAAGCCGCGCGACAATATAGGGAAAATGACCCTGCAGAGAGGTGAGTCGACCTGACGAGAGTTTGGCGACTAATATACAACACAAAGTATATAAGGTTAGGCATAGGTTGAGCTGCAAGAAAGGCAAACTAGACCTTTGCAGCAACTGAACTCTGAAGGAGTTGGAGGCTAAGTACGTCATACTAGCTAGTCAGAGTGAGCCTGTGGTGTGGTTGCATCCATTGGTTGGGGCGCGGCTATGCATAAAGTGTACCACTTACGAGTCAGGAAAACTTGTTATAAAGAAGATAAGAACATTTAGATGCGATTTGAAAAAAATATTCGTATTCCGGTTGAAAGAGTGTGGTGAGTGGGCAAATGGAGATAAGAGAGGAAGGAGAATGACATGTGGTGACTCAATCAGTTAATTCATGAGGGTGGGAGAATACTGAGAACAGTGAATTAATGGGCTCTGTGTTTGATTTAATCTGAAATTCGGCATTTAAGAGATTAATGATCTACGAATTGCAAGTGATAAGCAATCAAAAATACATGTAGATATGTTTATGCTAGATATATCAGGCGGCCACGGGACTATGTAATTTCATTGTAACTTAATTTGTTAATGTAATTAAATTGTTCACCCGCATCTAGTTTCTGCATATTCCTGAGAGCGTTCTAAGATTTCTAGCTAAGGTTACATCCTTGTGGGGGAGGGGTGGTGTTCCGTGGCTTACAGGCTTCTTCTGGTTGATCTCATGAGTAATAGTGTCCATGTCTCCGCTATGAGTATAAAATGAAAGTTTCGACAATTACTGTCCTAAAGCTCTTCTATACAGAGTTTTTCTTGTACACTAATAGTCCTTTCCAGGGAGACCTGTTCTAGATGTGTGATATATCTTCATCAGTGAAAAAGTGGGATGAACCATTACGGATCAGCTATAACAGATTCTTAACGATATGTCGAGTATCCTTTCGGTTATTACTCTCAAGGCAATGTCCTCAGTAAGCCAATACACGTTCATCTACTCTAAAAAGAAGTAAAGTCTGTCGTTTTTTTTTCAGTTATTTTCATAACATGCACAACGGTTTTATTATTTCTGATGCGGTTAATTGCATTTTTTAAAAATTAGGTTGAGGCGGTACATTAAATATCGAATCAATACATATAGCAGGAATGTACAGTGATATTGGGAGGTCGTTTATTGTTTCTATAGAGCTGTAAGCCTGGGTTTGGTAGCTGATATTCCCGAACCCTAGTTAGATACTGCTCTTGCAGTCGTTTGGAGACATAGGCGGGAGGTTGATGATAATGTGTGGTGTGGGAACTGTCCATCTGGCTATGTGGCTCTAGCGATTAGCGGCTTCGGAGCAATGGACTTGCGTCGGATGTCATTTCCTGAGTGTGTACTGGTATAGAAGACAAAAACTGCACCAGTAATTTCTAGATGTGGCTCTCATAAATTCCCTGGGCTTGTGACGAGTGCTCTTTTTTGGATACTAAGAGTATACAGTCGATGACGCTTATCCTGGGACACAAATACAATGAAAAAAACACAATGTATTTGACTGTCCTGTCTCACTTAATTGGTCCTGCATACCTCCGGATGAGTATTGTGACCGCACAATGATGACCTTGCCGAGAACTGCTTCCGGCAGACCAACGTTTTACACCAGTGTATGTCTTCAGTCGTTCGTCAGTCAGTACAGGGATAGTTCATGTCATAGTATCTTTCCCCATGTAGACACTCGTTCAGACAATTATCATTGTTCGACGGTGGTGTCAAAATTCAGCTATCCTGTCATCCTTTGTATCAAATGTATCTCTATTGTTATGGTTTAAAGAGATTCTGTTTCCTTAAAGTGACATCAAGGTGTGAGCTTCGTGCGAGTTTAAGTCGTTGTACTCTATGTCCAAACTTTACAACTTTGTGTCTTTTCATCTCCGTTGATAGCGTTTTAATATTAAGAAGACAGTAATTCGACTGGCGCAGTCGTAAATTAAAGTTCTCGACCGGGCTATGCCTGCATTCTTTCTTGCCCCAATACACTAATCAGCTATGTATGATTCAGAACATCTTCCTTTGTATCTTGATCACATTGACCTTTATCCCTTCTGGCTAATCAATCTATAAGTTAACTGAACTGTTATTCTCCCTTACTTTGTATAACTTTCGAATAAATATCTGCTTTTGATTACATCTTGCTTAGAAGTTGTGTGTGCGTAAAAACGTAATCTATTTACTAGTTTGAACTTAGCTTTTGACCTCTGTATATATCAATTTCGATTGATTCTAGATAATATTAATTATTTTCAATGGTCCGAGCTGTCTTGAATTCTTCGAGTACATATATAATTTGAATCTGACAACATTAAAGAAGAAAGGAAGGTTGTTTAGTAGTGAAGAATTATATCCATGTTGTGTGTCATTGGTGAAGTGGTAATGTGGTATTGAAGAGAGAAGTGAGAGTCTGATGGGGAGAAGTGGGGGTGGGGGGGGCTCGTGTGCCCAACTCCTCAACAGTAGGAGGGACAGGACTGTGAATTTAAACTTGAGTTGTTACATTTCAAAATCATTCTTGTGGGCAAATCAGGTCTAATTATCTTTCTTCATTTATTGATGTATTTTTTTCAGTTTAACTTAGTTAGACGTAGGCATTATATTATTTTTCAACTAATGACTTTAAAAGTCAATAAGAGGAAAAAAGTAGAGATCGTTGGAGGGGGTTAGATGTGTTGGACGTGTTTTGGACATTGACAATGTAAGTGCGGCTTTATGATATAGAGACAATGTACGAAGTTATATGGTGCTTCGCTCAAACGTCATGTTACTTTTTGGCTGCGAAATTTGTGGTCTCAAGTCCTGTACTCTCAGCAACATCAAGTGTAGTTAAACTCTGCAGCCTGGCTATTTCACGCTCAAATAATTTATCAAGTATTCGTTTAGTTTTGAAGCAAAAAAATTTGCCTAACAATTATTAAATATAATACTTATCAATAATTAAAAAGTGTACTGATAAAAGAACATGACTTATAATAGTTTTGTGATATAGCTCATGTCTTGGAGATAGAAGTGACATGTGGAGCAAAAGATCGTAAAGTTAGGATAGATTGGGGGTGCCACATAATTGTCTTATTGTTTATAACATCCAGACCGACAACCATGTGTCGGGCCTTAGGTCATAATGACCATTGATGCGAACACATCTATGGTCATGCATGCCAAGGATTCACGAAAGAGGTATTGGAGTGATTCATTTCGATTTAAGAAAGCTTCATATTGGTAAGGGACAGTAATTTACTACATCAACAGCTTTGGAATTCACTAATTCATATGTTTTATAGGTATTGTTTGCGTACGGAATGTTGAATTAATACTGTTGAAGAAAATATATTTTTGCGGAAATAGGATGTTGTAGGTAGAGGATTTCACAACGTCTTTGCGTGGCGATTTCTAATCACATTGACGAGGGTACTTTCAGCAATGCTTTGTATTTGATTCAAACAGTGTCCAGTGAGTAAAAATTTGTTGCTAGACGTTTGGGGGAGCAGATGAGACGACAGAACCAGGGTGGGGATAATGTCATAGTTCCGGTGGCTTAACGAAACGAGCGTGTGTGAAATTACATTCTCATATGTTAGGAGAGTGCAGTGCGCGGAAGAAATATAAGGTGTGGAAGAAAGAATAT
>CM068956.1:28962764-28997218 GCA_035128595.1 Eptatretus atami | reverse complement strand
AAAAAGAAAGAAGAAAAGGCAGCTACTGTTTCTTTTTTATAAAGAGCAGATTATATCAGGAGTGGACAATATAATTGACATGATGCTAGATTTAATCATATGCTTTGAGAATGCAATGAAAATGCAGATTAGACAGAGAGGGCATACAGGTTTCGAGGTGGGTAAGAGAAAATGAGGAAACAATTTGAGATGAGTTAGGCAGATTAAATGTTGAATGTTTGACCCTGCAGAGGTTAATAGTGGCCTGATTCGTGAAATGACTTCAAAACCAGGTCGAGTAGAAAGGTTGACAGAATGAGTGAGAAACTGCAAAGCTCCGCAGAGTATTAGACCTGGCATTTCATTCCAGAAAGTAATGATTTTCACACAAAGCTTTGGAATGTGAAGTTTCAAGAAATGGTAAATTAATCAATAAAAAATATTCAACGATACTCCTGTACAAGAAGAACATGAAAACATGGCATGAGGAGAGAAATATATTTACATAGACATTTTTTTTCTTGCCGGAAAAAATTACAGTTATGTTGACGCCTCCAAATTGGCCTGGATACTATGACGTCATATGCAAATCGTGCCAAATAAGTAAGGTATCTGGAGCGATTGTGTTTGTTTTATCATCAGGTATCAGGCAATCATCCATCTACTTTAACTGAACTCTGGTTAATAGAAAATATTCTGATTTTGAGGTTTCAGAATACACGTTGAAAGATATAAATTCTTTACTCAGAAGACATTTAAGTAAAAAACAAAAGTCTGACGGACAAATACTCAAACAAGATGGAGATGGAGGCAAGAAACGGAGGCTGCCACATAGTTAACTAGAACGGAACTCGGTCGAGCGCATACCTCCACCAGGCTGAACAGTTTACATTTTGTATGCCACTGATATAATAGGTCAGATCTGAATCCAGACCTGAACCAAAATCGAATCCGCTTTGTCCTTGTTACCTAACCAACTCATCCACCAAGTTTGAGCATAATTCATCCAAAACTTTTTGAAATATTATTCTGTATATCGTTTTTGGCTCCTCAATAGTGAAGAATCACTTAAGAATTTTAAAATATCCTCGTATCCAGATCTGGATCATCACCAAAATCAAATCAATTCTTCCTAGTTGCACACCTAACCTGTCCACAAAGTTCGTCCGAATCCGTCCATAACTTTTTGAGATATCGTGCTGTATATTGTTTTGGCCGAACCTGTAATTGGTGACGAATCACTTAAAAAATTATCGGATCTGGATCCAGATTTCGATCTCCACCAAAATCGAAACAATTCATTCTTGTCACACACCCAACCTGTCCACCAAATATCGTATGAATCCATACATAACTTTTTGAGATGGCATGCTCACAGACAGACAAAGAGACCGACAGACAGGGGTGTAAACATTACCTCCGTCCACCTTTGGTGGTGGAGGTGATTATTACGGCATTTAGCAAATACATATTGGATTAAGATTCATTATTATAAACTTGACCCCTTGTTTGCATCATTAATGAGGTGCATCTGCCCCTCTAATGCAGTGCCCCTGCAGATCAGGGCAGGAATACACGGAATTTGGGCGTGGTGGCAGTAATGATTCACCTAATCTTTTCAAAAGACACTGTGTGACCTTTTAATGTCCATCAGCACCAAGGGTGCTTAAGCTATGGTCTTACGCAATTCTATAGTTCTGATGCAATTTGTAAACTTCCCAACCCAGATCTCCACTACTTGCACATCCTCACTCATGTACCTGATATTGACCAACTTTGCATCCAACTTCTTCTGTTTCTCTGCCCAAGTTCTTCTGAAAGACAAAATCTCTCTGGCTTTTGATAAAAAGCTGTAAATTATGTTAATTTCACAACACCCGATATTCAACTTTATCTTAATTATAAACCTCAAAATAGTTCCTTCACCTAAAGTCAGAACCTTAACTTGTAAGCAATACGGGACTTTCAAAATGACGTATGAATGCTAAATGAGGCCTTTTTGTGCATGTCCTGTGTGTGTGGTGTTTACATCAACTCGGTTTGGCTCACCGGGCACTTTTAACTTCCGTTACTAGCGCAACATCTGTGATTCAAATCGTCTTTTAAACATAATTTTCAGCATTTAAACGAAAGAGTGGCAATTTCAAAACGGTTAACCATAATTGTTCTGTTCCTGAATGAAAATTGGACCCAATTCTCATGATATATCAATTGACATGCATGTGTGATGCTATGTCTGAACCAGTCAATCCCAAATGTGAGACTTGGAATACCTGGAATACCAACACAGTTATTCCAGCTTTCTATGCCAGATCAAGAATCCCCACGTCTTTTTACTTGTATGCAAGCTCGCTGCAGTGGAGGGGAAATAAGACGCCTTCACAAGGTCTGCTTTTCACCCCAACGTTTAATTCACTAAATAATCAAACACAACAGTAACAAACATACAATAATCAATTAACAGATATGTCAATCCTTTTGACCTCCAAGATTTGACAAGTTTGACCAGGGCTCCCGATGAAGACAACAAAATGAACATCAAACTCTTGTCAGAACACAGGGCCTTTTCTCCAAGCTAAACTGAGAAGTCGAGGAATACACAAGGATAGCAAAATAACAAAATGGCAAAAGCAAAATAACAAAGCAGAAAACGACAGTGGAGATGATAGTTTATAGATAAATAAATAGTGATGGAAGGTGTGGAGAATATTAGATTTCTATGCTAAGAAACCCTTGCGACTTGGACGAGCGTGACGAGGTTGGTGCTCTCCAAATCAATCTCCACTATGGATCCTGTTGCTGGCATCCCTTGGCTCCAAAGATGTCCTCTTAGTGTTGCATGTTTCTGGTTGTGAGCCCATTATGTATTTGATACCAGCTGTGCACTCATTATCTGTTGGGTGAGGAGTCATGACACTGGTCCATAACCACAATATGAAGAATTAAGGGGGGGGGAGGTGACTTGTGGGTAAATCAGTGTGTGTGTCTAAATCCAGTGTGTGTGTGTGGAACACTTATCCGAATGCAAAGTGCGTTAATATGTGATTTGCAATTGCAAAACTTGTCCTATATTTTCCACAAACAATTTAATTAATTGTACAGTAACATCTAGATCATACAAGTTTAAAGAAACCAAATAATTAATTACATGTAAAACCTCAAACATAGTTTACTTATTGACTTGTAGCAAATGTGCGATGCAATATGTTGGTGAAACAATGCAGAGATGTAATATAAGAATTAATGCACACAGGAGTGGTACTAGAAACCCAGATAAAACAACTGGTTGTCCACTACTCACTCGTCAGTTTCCACATGGATACTGTAAAAATGCGAGTTTTAGTGTTCAGGTTGTAGAAAAGATAAGCAGGAATGGCCGAAAAAAGGATGGGATGGAATATAAAACAATCACGCAATTACGTAAGCGTAGACTATTTTTCTGGATTAAAAAATTAAAAACTGCTTTCCCATATATGGATTTAATGAAAGAATGAATGATACATACAAACAACATAATGGGCAAAACATAATCGGCTCTGTTTTTAACACTTTACCACGAGACTCTCAGAGACACAGAGTACATTATTATGGACGTAAATATCCAGTTACAGACACACCACAACAAATCGTTAATGAGTGGTTCGATCTTTACCAATCAAATATCTGTAGATTATTTAGCAGCAGAATTAACATCAATACTTCTTTGAAAAAACAACTGAAAGAAGTTTGACAAACCGTTAACAGATTAATGCAGGGGTCTCCAAATTTTTTGGGCGGAGGGCCACAAAACCAAAGTGGTGAGGGGCGGAGGGCCGCACCCCCAAAAAAAAGACGCTAAATTCCGAAAAAAAAATATATATATATAATTAATATGCGGAAATTTAAACAAAAATTAGTGCTGAATATATTTTTCTTGCCAACGAATATGATAAATGAATAATCGTGTTAAAAACACATGTGTCTAATTTGAATCAAAATCATAATAAAAATTACAGAACGCTTTGATCATTGACCCTGACAAATTGGCAGTATCGCGGGCCGCATTGTAATGTAAACTTAATATGGCACCGCGGGCCGCATAAATCCGTCTAAGGGGCCGCATGTGGCCCGCGGGCCGCAGGTTGGAGACCCCTGGATTAATGGAAGAGGATGATCAGGAGGAACTCCAAATCCAACACATGGAAGCAATTCTGGACATGATTGACCATAGAATGCATAAAGAGAAACTGAAAGAAGTTAATTGTAGAAAAGACAATGAGATCATCAAAATTATGTTTGATAACAAACGAGTGGATATGATAAATATGGAGAAGCTACAACAACAGAAGGAAATGTGGGGTAAACTTCCAGAAACAATACAACAGAGAGAGCCACTAAGTGATGTGTACACTTTACAAAATGCAATTAGGGGGAAAAAAATCTTCAAATATAAGGAAACCGTGCAATCTAGAGACGTAGAGGAATGGTTGAATAACACATATCATTGTAACTGTGAACATTCTGTATTTAAAGATCCACATCATAAACATATTATCACAGGTCATCTCAGAATAGTGAGAGATAAAAAATTACATGCATTACTTACCAAAGGAACAAATTATAGAGAGAATAAAAGGATTAACTGGAATAAGGCAATGGAACTTACAATGATAGGATTGACAGAATGGATAAGAGAACAAATTGATAAACACAAAGTACCAAACAAACAAATGGCTTTATGTTTCGAAGATGTAGAGAAATAAGTGAAAAGGAGAATTGTTGATTTGAAAGGAAAAGTTTGAATCAATAAGCTGAAAGTAATTTTTTTAAATCCAGAGACGAGTCATTATTTAAAACAGCTTCAAACACAATGTGTTATTTATTGTTCCAATTGACAAAGCCAATAATAATATGGCATTTGTACGCAAAACATTCGACATTCACACACTTTTGGAAGAATTGGGCTTCGAGACTGGACTTTCAAAGACCTACAAAATAAGTAACGATAATAAAATAGACTTAATACAACACCATATAAATCATTCAAAAGTGAGAAAACTGTTAGATCCAGATAAACACCATAAATTATCATTCATTTACTGGATCCAAAAAATGCACAAAAACCCTTGTAAAATGAGGTTCATCGTCACAAGTAGAGAATGCAGTTTGAAACCAGTCAAGTGGATCTGCTGATGTAGGTAATCTACTCATATAGATCTGTGACCAAGGTTGTGGATCTACTGATGTAGGTAATCTATTGATGTGGATCCATGACCAAGGTTGTGTATCCGCTGTCTGGAGAGGTTCCGGGCTGAAAGGATCGAAACCTCGAGGAAGAACAGTGCCCAGATGGTGATCCGTACAGTCGGGAAACCATTCAATTGTTTACAGGTTAAGGTTCTTACTTTAGGTTAAAGGAACTGTGTTTTGAGATTTACAATTTAAATTAAGTTGGATATAGGATGTTGTGAAATTAACATCATTTACAGCAATCCTTTAAATTATATTATATTTTAGGAATAGCCAATACTGTACAATTAATGGTGTGTGTGTGTGTGTGTGTGTGTGTGTGTGTGTATTGTTAGGAACAGAAAATTAAAAAAATGAGTTGTGGGGGAGGGGTAGGTTAATAATAAAATGGGAAAAATGTGCTTAATATCTGCTCATGGTAGTTCTGGATTGTTGGTTAAAATAAAAGACATACAATCCAGAACATGTCCAGTGCCTTCAGAAAGTGTTCACACATCTCGACTTTTGTCACAATTTGTTGTGTTGCAGCCTGAATTTAAAATGGATTAAATTCAAATTTTTTGTCACCGATCTACACAAAATATCCCAAAATGATAAAGTGAAAACATGTTTTTAGACATTTTTACAAATTAATCTAAATAAACAAGCTGAAATGTTTAATTGACATCAGTAATCAGCCCCCTGAGTTAATACTTTGTCGAAGCGCCTTTAGCAGTGATTACAGCTTCGAGTCTTCTTAGGTATGTCTGTCTCAGCTTTTCACATCTGGATTTGGGGATTTTCTCCCATTATTCCTTGTAGATTTGCTCAAGCTTTGTCAAGTTGTATGTGGAGCGTCGGTGAACAGCAATCTTCAAGTCTTTTCACAGATTCTCAATGGGCTTCAAGTCTGGGCTTTGGCTAGACTGCTCAAGGACTTTCACCTTCTTGTTTTGAAGCCATTCCAGTGTTGCTTTGACTGTATGCTTGGGGTCATTGTCCTGTCGGAACGTAAATCTTCACCACAGTCTGAGGTCTTTTGCACTCTGAAGCAGGTTCTCCTCGAGGATGTGCCTGTATTTGGCTCCATTCATTGTTCCCTCTATCATTACAAGTCTCCCAGTCCCTGTCGCTGAAATGCATCCCCATAGCATGCTGCTGCCACCACCATGCTTCACGGAAGGGATGGTGTTAGATGGGTGACGAGCTGTGCTCGGTTTCTACCAGACGCAACGCTTTGCATTCAGGCCAAAAAGTTCAATTGTCATCTCATCGGACAAGAGAATATTTTGCCTCATGATCTGAGTCTTTCACGTGCCTTTTTGCAAACTCCAGGCATGCTGTCATGTGCCTTTTTCTCAGGAGTGGCTTCTGTCTGGCCACTCTTCCATAAAGCCTAGATTTGTGAATTGCTGCAGACTGGTGTCCTTCTGGCAGATTCTCCTATCTCAGCCAAGGGTTATGTCAGAGTGGTCATTGGGTTCTTGGTCACCTCCTTGGTCCTTCTTGCCCAGTTGCTCAGTTTATTCGGACAGCCAGCTGTAGGAAGAGTCTGGATCGTTCCGTATTCCTTCCATTTCCTAATGATGGAGCTCACTGTGCTCTTCGGATCTTTCAACACTCTAGAAATTGTTTTATACCCTTCCCCAGATCTATGCCTCCTCACAATTCTATCTCGGAGTTCTACGGACAGTTCCTTGGACTTCACGGTAGAGTTTCTGCTGACATGCACTGTCAACTGTGGGACCTTGTATAGAAAGGTTTTTCTTTCTAAATCATGTCCAATCAATTGAATTGGCCACAGGTGGGCTCCAATCAAGTTGTAGAGATATTTCAAGGATGATCAAAGGAAATTGGATACACCTGAGCTCAATTTGGAGTGTCATAGCAAAGGGGCTGAACACTTGTTGAGTCAAGACATTTCAGTTTTTCATTTTTAATTAATGTGTGAAATTTTCTAAAAAACAAGAATTCAACTAACATTGTATTCTTCTTCTTATGTATGGTAGCTTGGCTGCTGGGTAGGTCTCATTTTGTTGGAGTTTGACTATGCTGCTGATGCTGTGCCCCTATACCAGTACACTGGTACTCATTTTGCCAATCTTGGACGGATGACAGGTTGAGTCAACCCCACCTGGTGTTAATCCAGTGGCCAACAGGGCTCGAACTCTGGACCCGAAGATCCCAATCCGGCTACCCTAACCACTAAGCCAACACCAGGCTTCCACTAATATTATGGGGTAACCCTCAAGGAACTAGAGAGTTCATATAACACCTTACCCTGTGTCGTCTTGAGAAAAACGACATGGGTGGGGTCTGCGAGCAGCAAATTTGATTGGTTGAGATGATGTAAAAAAAAACGTAATATTTTGTCCAAGTACTGCTAAACGAAAGGTTTATGAAAGTGTGAAGGTGATTTTTGTTCTTCGGTGTTCAAGTTAAGAATTCAATTGAAATAAAATAAAGATTTTATAGATTGTAGAAAAAAAACTTTTTGGAATTTTACCACCAATGATGCAGCGTCTTTTATACGACCTTATTTTACAGGTTACATTTATTCTTCGTGCCTGTTGTTTGTGTCCTTTATGATGTCCCTAAAAACAGTGAATTTCCTGTTTGGAATTATTTTCAATTTTGTTTGACAGACTGGCAGACAGACTAAAAATATTATCTCACTCCTCTCTGTGCATGCACAATCAGGTCAAATTCAGAGCCAAAGTATTGTTGAACTACAGGTGTGTTTTCCGATTCGTGTTCAAAATATAACATTAAATTGAAATTAAGTTGTTCCTCGATCATAAACTGACGCTGTGGACAGACAGACAGACTAACTAACTGTTTAACCACACTTTTTGCTTCGTACGCACGGGGAAAACATGTTATAAGAGAAAATGACTGATAAGATAAACCCCACTTTGGAATACCCTGCCGTACAATCATAAATGTCATTCCTACCAGCAGGTGATTCAAAACTATTTATGTTTTAAACTGAGCACCATGTTATTATCACGGGTACTCTGTTAAAATGCATTCGGCACCCAAATGTGGAGAGAGAGAAAACCTGGCGGAAACATTTGGTTCAATAAGTTAGACAAAGCCATGTGTGACACAACTCACATTGATCATTATACGAGCTGGCAAGAGCTAGTCATTCATGAAAGACTACCATTCTCTGTCCAAGCCATAGCAGTTTTATACGAATGTTGAATTAATTGCATCTTCCAAGAGTCCTTCGCATCCGCCACCAACAAAGGCAACAGCTGCTGATTCAGTCAGCAAATAGGGGGTGATAGCACATCACGGTTTTCAAATTGTCAAAGTACAATGACCAAAGGTAATTTTGGTCAAAGGTGTTAATTACAGCATCGAGGACAATACAAGCAAGAAAGTGTGTGGCGTGATGCAACAGCGGGTGGTTTGAGTTGAAAGTGGAGAAATTACTCACGGAAGTAGACCAAATAAAGCAGGTGACTAAGCAAAGCTGGGGACATGTGACAAATGATCACATTCGCAGTGCACAATAATTTTTGAAATGAAGCAAAGATGAGTGAGAGTTTCCGATTTGTTTCGGTTTAGCCCTCTTTGTGATACTTGGAGCAGCATTCACCTTCCGACATTTATTGTCTTTCAATCGTTTGCACCACAATCTCAAACTTATCTACAGCACCCCTTCCTCCACTAACTGTTTTCATAGCAAGAATTATTGCAAATATTTTATTTCTTGCAAATCCACCCATCACTTCACCAAGGGTAATACTAAGGGGGGGGAGGGGAGAAGAGGAGAGAGGGGTTGGGGACAGAGAGCGTGGAGAGTGAAGAGGTGGAGGGAAAGGAGAGGAGGAAGGGTTGAGCAAGGAGGGTGGGGAAGGGAAGACATTCTGAGGTGAGAAGAAGGGAAGGCAGACATGTGCTAGAGGCTAGAGCATTAATTACGATTCATACCGTCTCAACAAAATGATTCTGCATAGAATAACCAAGAAGATTGAAACAAAATAATGTCTGAAATCCATTTTCTACCTCTCATACTATGAACACGGCCGGAGACAAACTCCCGTCCAAAGAAAAACTCCAGTCCAGACGCGTCCGAAGACAAATACTGCCCAGACGCGTCCAGAGACAAACACCACCCAAACGCGTCCAGAGACAAACACCACCCAGACGCGTCCAGAGACAAACACCGCATGGATGTGTCCAGAGCCAAGCTGTCCAGAGACAATCACCACCCAGATGCATCTGGAGACAAACACTGCCCAGGCACGTCCGGAGACAAATACTGCCCAGACGTGTCCGGAAACAAACACCACACGGATACGTCTGGAGACAAACATGGCTCGGACACCTTCGGAGACAAACTCCTGTCTTGACATAAGCACCACCAGGACACGTCCGGAAATAAACCCTGTGTGGACACATCCAAAGACAAACACTGTCCAACCACATCCACTGTCTGGATATGTCCAAAAGCACACAGAGAGAGAGAGAGAGAGAGAGAGAGAGAGAGAGACGATGAGAGAGAGAGGAGAGAGAGAGAGAGGAATAGGGGGGTGAGCAGAAAGAATATGTGATGCATCGTGAACACACACACCACACACACACACACACACACACACACCACGCACGCGGTTGGCCAATATCGGCAATTTTTTGGGAATCGGCGGGTTGGAGTCAGTGTAATTACCAATCACAGACTTTCTGTATACAACCTTGAAAGCTTCAGTAGCTTTCACCGAAACAACGTTGTGTGTGTGTATATATATACACGTTTCAGGATATGTTCACAAATTATTATTCTTTACAAACAGCTGCGTGTAACGGGTGGAAAAAATAGTTGGCTTGGTAATTTAGAAAACACGTAAATATGGCAAACAGCTTGGAAATCAGGTGTTATTTCAGAACAACTCACTTCGGGTGACCGAGCACGAGCCACTCGCTCAGGGTGACGGAGCACGAGCCACTCGCTCAGGGTGACGGAGCACGAGGCCACTCGCCAGGGTGACGGAGCACGAGCCACTCGCTCAGCGGTGACGGAGCACGAGCCACTCGCTCAGGTGTGACGGAGCACGAGCCACTTCGCTCAGGGTGAACGGAGCACGAGCCACTCGCTCAGGGTGACGGAGCACGAGCCACTCCTCAGGGTGACGGAGCACGAGCACTCGCTCAGGGGTGACGGAGCACGGCCATCGCTCAGGGTGACGGAGCACGAGCCACTCGCTCAGGTGACGGAGCACGAGCCACTCGCTCAGGGTGACGGAGCACGAGCCACTCGCTCAGGGTGACGGAGCACGAACCACTTGTTTAGTCCAGACGATATCAGATTCTAAAAAGCTAAATAATATTTAGACGATTTATCGATTACTAAAAAGCTAAATAATATTTTGATGATATACTTTAATTAATCTGAGAGTAGATCGTGGAAAATCGTGTCAAATAATGCATGAAATCGCTCCAAGCTCCTAATTTGAAAACTTATCGAACTTACAAAAGTGATATATACAATGATTTGTAGCTATGATGAACAGGCATTCAATATGAGCGAGGAAAGTGGGAAACAGAAAAACCATCGTTAAGAAATCGTTGGGGCTGTACCAAGTCAAGGCATGTTGAGCAGGACAAAAAAAAAAAAACATGGCGGCTTCAGACCACAGCGAGATTACCCAGGAAACGCCTTATGGCCCAGAGAGCAGTGGCCGAGGATCACCTGAGAAGGATATAATTAAATAATGCCGTTAATTATCTTCAAAAGGGATGTTTTAATAAACCCAAACATTCAATTTTCACTCTTGCACTTCCTTGGAGTTTCTTCATAACATGCAGTTCAGGCTGATAGGTTTTATGGTTTTGGAGTTATGGAGGAGACACACACTCACACACACACACACACACACACACACACACACACACACACACACCACACCCACACACACACACACAACACCACTGCTTTATTCGTTTGATTAATAAAACAGTATGTACAGTCACTGATATGCCAACCTGTTCAGGAATATCCAACCCCACATAAGTGTGTTGTCAATCTCATACCGAAACTGTGGTTAAGCTTGGCCTGTATGGCACTTTCACAGTGCAGTCCCGCCTGAACCACCAAAAATATTTGCTCATCCTTTGTTATCACGTTTCCATTGTCCACCTGTGGAACATAATACATTTGCCAAAGTATTAGCTCACTCAAACTTAAACAAGTCCTTTTTTGTTGTAATATTTTGTTCTAACCCATGATATCTTTAGTACAAGAGTACATGCTATATCCAGTACTTTGGTACAAGAGCACAAACCAGTGAGCATACATACTAATCCTTGCTACCACCATCACCAAATCTGGACAGAGGTTATGTTTTCACCCCTATCTATCTGTTTGTTTGTCTGTCTGTCTGTGAACAGGATATATCAAAACGTTACAGATGTATTCAGACGGAATTTGGTGGACATGTTGGGTGTGTGACAAGGACAAAATTATTAGAATATGATGAAGATCCGTATCGGTGTCCGATAATTTTTAAGTGATTCTTCACCTTTGAGAGATAGGGCCAAAAACTATATATAGCATGATATCTTAAAAAGGTTATTGACGGTTGAGGACGAAACTTGGTGGACAGGTTGGGTAGGTGACAAGAACAAGCCAATTAGATTTTGGTTCAGGTCCAGATGCAGATATGGCCTGCAAGTGGGATACAAAATGTAAGCTATTCAGCTTGGTGGAGGTGTGCACCATACTGTGTGCCGTTCTAGTTACTCTTATGTTCATCATCAATGCATTCACACACTTAATGGAGAGAGATGTGGTGTATCAGATCAACCATAAGTCCAGTTCGGGGACAAGGGTTTTCGTGAGAGTGTACGGCAGGCTGACAGCCTGGACAGACAGTGGAGGTTTTTTTAGTGTTGTGAGCACAATAAAAGACTGACAGTACACTCAAACTGCCTTGTCTGTCTGATACGTTACATTCTTACTGTGCATTTGGGCACATGATGGTAAAGTATTATGACTTCCTGCGTGTGGCACGAGTGTGGACTGAGCTGTCGTCAGAGCTACGACCTTCTTACTGTCCCTTTGGACCAGTTAATTCAAAGCTTTAAACATATTTCCAAGCTTGGTGATAGCTGAACGATTAAAGTGCTTGGCTTAAGATCTTAGGGTCTTGAATTTGAGCTCCTGTCGTGGCATTGAAATAACACAAGGTGGGTTGACTCAGCATGTCATCCTTCCGAAGTCGGCAAAATGACTACCAGCTTACTGATAACAGAAGCACAGCATTAGAGGCACAGCCATGCTTCCAGAAAATGATGCAACCAGCAGCCACTGACAGGCTGCATACGAAACAACAACAACATATCACCCTGTGGCAATAAAAGTGTTTCAACTGTTTTATAAGTTTGCAGTGTATGACTCACATAACTTGCATAACACCTGCATGGAAGTATAATGCACTCCAATGAGCATTGTGCTGTGCATCAATTAATGCATGACGTGAAGAATTGCATTCTGAGTTTTTATGCAGCCAATCATCAACTGCCACCTGACCACCATGCCAGTTCGAAACATTCCAAACCTTACCAGTACATACACAAAGTCATGGCATTGCAGTTAAAGCCTTCAGTCACTGTGTGCAGGATCTGTACCAATCTGTAAACTGTTGAACCCGGATCTCTGCAACTGGTACACCCTCCATTCTGGACCTGGTAAGGACGAACTTTCAATCTTGCCTATCCTGGAAGTGGGGGAATTTTGTTGGTTTTGGGACTATCCTATTTCCCCCATTGACTTTAATGTTAACTCAGGGAAAAACTATTTTACCCTGTCAATAAAAAGGAGTGAATTTTTTCTCACAAACAGATCTCCTCCGGCACCAACACCTCCTTCTCCTCCTCCATCTCTTCCACTCATCCTGCACCAGCTTCTCTGCATTAAATTGTTTCTGAGAGCAAGCTCTTCCATGAGCCTTGACTATGCATCAAAAACCTTTTCTTTTTTTAACCCAACCCATTTTATTTTACCCCCCCCCTCCCCCACCCTCACCTGACCACACCACCTCCACACTCTTTCTCTTACCTATTTATACCCCCATTTGAACAGAGACTCCTTCCCTTTATATCCGTACTCTAGATAAACTCTGGAAGAGTATATACATGAAACAAAAACCTGTTTACCCTCCCTCCTTCTTTGCAGTTTATGTCCTTTGTGAAAAATAACTCTGAAGCACAATCCTTGTCACTTGCTTGTGGATTGACAATCCTGCCAAAAAAAAAAAAAACGACTTCTAAAGCTATGTCAGCCGAGTGATGCTGTGGATTGCGTGTGTGCAGCTGACACTGAATTAGGCAGTGGGTGGTTTTAGGTTTTTTTGTTTTTGTCAGACTGCAACTGGGGCAGTTTGCTTAACTTAATGCGTTCTTGTTTACATACCCAGCTTTCACCAGGAAGTTCTTGTTGAGAGATTCTGTGGCTGATCACATTTTTGTTGGAAAATGTGTGCGTAAACCCAGAAGAGGAACTAAGTGTGCTTGCCTTCTCTCCCGCCTATAGCACGTGGAGGTGGAATAGTACTTGGACCATGTCAATATTGTTCTGGAAAGATCCATGCCCCTCCTGACTCAGTTCTATGTAAACCGTGGAGGTCAAGATTTTTGCAAACACTTATCAACTCACGTATCTGCTGGGATGGTGATTTTTTGAAGAAATGCCAACTGACAGGTAAATGCTGGAATTACCTATAAATACTCAAAGGTATGTAGTGTCTTAATTAATTATTTCACACATTATTTATTTTCCTTTTTCATCACAGCGTGTTTCAAAACTCAAACTCTATCATGGATGACTCGCTTTCGTGGGACAATTATGGCTTTGAATCAAAACATGATATTCTCTATGCTAATGTACATTTCTAACGGAATTGATTGAACTCACAGATTGACAAAATCGAAGTAAAGTTTCCTTTTAAAAATGTATACTATACAAACAGCTCTGTTTTATGAAGATTAAGTAATGTATATCCTTATTTTCACAGGATACCCTTGCAGAATTCATTAACGAAAATGATGTTCTTCATGAAATGCAGAGTGAGTTCATAGATTTGTATGAGGACTTTTTGAATAACTTTGACACAGAAACTGATATGTTTTCACCATTCATCTCTGAGTTTTTGGTCCCACTCAAAGAACTGCCATCCGACAGGTGCAACCTATTTAATTTAATTGGTGATATTCAAAACCATCATGTGGTGGGGGGCTATTAAATGATGAATATCAATATTGTCATTAATATTCATGATGGATTTGGGAAAGAATTCTGCTCTTAAAAAGTAACCTGTGTGTATTTCCAACTCGAGAAAGCCAAACAGGCTTCAGTTTGCCTTGCAGTTAAACATTAAAAAACAGGGCATATCACAGATGAGTGATTTGTCTATAAGTATATCTATGCATAATTACTTGGTTATACTGGTCGGTTTGCTATTGCACCTGAAGTTATTTAAATATTTTTCCTTCCAAGCTTTCAAGAAAACGCAGCATTGGAAGTGGATTGTTTTCAGGAAGGAATGTTTTCAGGAACTTAAATTCATGCCAATATTTCACACAAATGGGTCAAATAACAGTACACCTGAGCTCTTGTTTTGAGCCGAGGCAACGGGCTCGTTTTACTTGCCCTCCCTCCTCCCAACATCCCTCCTCACAAACTCACTTGACTGCATTCCAGATAATAAAAAATTTTGATTTTGGTGATTTTTTTTTTTGTTGAATCAATTGGTGATTTTGCAACATTTACCTGTGAACTTAGCTTCCCCTGGAGCACACTCTATCAGCACACACTTCCACAATATTTGAAGTTGCTAATGTGGTCAGAATTTATAAATGTAGACGCATTATATGCATTTATTTTTTAAAGTGAGTATACATATATAATAGATATGAATGGCAAGATGCCATTCATAAGTGGGAATACATTAAATTGCAGTGAAGTGATTGTAAGGGCTTTTGTATGTGCAGGCTTTTGTATGTGTGTTGATTTGGTGTGTGCAAGGATGTGGATTGATTTTAATTAACATTTTCTAAATTGGAATAAATAAATAAATAAAATTAGGGAAAAGTGCACCCCCATCCTCATCCTACCTCCCCTACCCCTTCCCTTCCCCTCCCCATGTTATTTGAAACTATAGTTTTCCGAAGTTCGGGTTTAATTTCTAAATAATCCATTATTATATTTATATAATATTATATTTATATAATATCTTGTGTTGATGTTTTCCCTAAAATGACAGTCGTGAATAATATATATTATTAATCTGTGGAACATCAACGTAACTTTATCAATCCCTTCCATTGTTAGGAAAGGTGTATTATCACCCTCATACTTTATATTCATTTATCTTTTCAATCTTCTAAAGTAATTCATTTTGGGTGTAATTTTGAAATAATTATGATCCTTGATATATTTTTTGAGGTGAGTAATGAGAATATAAACACAGAATGTACACTGTTTATAAGCTTCTAACTCTGTGTTTAATCCCATCTGTGAGCACATTGGACACTCACAAATTTATTTGACTCAGCAGAGTCTCCTTCGAGTTCCTCAAAACATAAAGTTTCGGGATCTTGTACATCACTTGGATTGAGCATGTTGTTAATTTATATAGAATGTTTTCTTTTAAAATAATTTCATCCTCCAATAAATCATATTTTCAATTCAGCTTATTTATATGCTTCACCATCTCCATCATCATTATTTATATCATCAGGGTATTCACTATCATCAGCATCTTCATCATCTATAAAACTACCTTCATAACTAACATTTGAACATAAGCTGTCAGAAACATAGCTGTCTTCTGGACGAAGTTCCTCACCAGCAAATTCTTTAAAATATTCAGATGTGTAATGGCTCATTTATTAAGGAAAAAAACATGTATCCATATGGATGGTAAAGTATTAAATCCATTCTCCAATATATATATATATATATACACATATATATATATACCGTATATATATATATATATATATATATATATATATAGATACATACATACATATATCTTATCATCAAATGCTCCCAATGCTTTCTTATTTATTTGTTCTGAATATATCTGACTAGCATAACCCGCGCTCTGCGCGACATGTTGGGGTGGGTGTGTTTGAGAAAGGAAATGATGCAGAGTATCAGTAGTAATTTTACTTTAATGCAGTAAGTGGAATACGATTTCACTGTTTCAGAACCATTTTATTTACTTTTTTTTGTACCATGCACCTCATATGGTCTTTGAGATAATGTAAGGCGAATATCACGTTACTCGAGCGCAGAACAATGTCGAAGATAGCGCGACACGAAACCACAAACTCAGAAATAATATATAAGATGCTTATAACTTCTAATACTATTCATCTTCCTCTACTCATGTTTCTTTAAAATTAAACAATCTGAATAATGCTTGAAATTTATCATGTCTGATTGTGTCTGACCACATTCTTCTTTATCCCTTGAAACTTTTTATCACTTTTAGAACCACTATCCTTCTAAGCATAAGACTTTGCTCTTCATCCTACAAATTCACTCATTATCTGCCACCCCCCCCCAACTCATATTTATATTTTCCAATAACTTTTTTGTTTTTTAGTTGAGAATAGTCAATTATCTTTTCCATAGTAGCTTGTGTCAGAAATGTTTATGTCTTTCATCATATCCTCATAAACATCTTCTGTCTTGATATCCGTTATAAAACTGTCTGTATCTATGTAAGGTAGATTAACTCTTTCATCATAGTTCTTCTTTAAGCTGTTGTCGAAATAGTCATACATCAACAACTTGGACAAGTCAATAACTGATATTCCTCCATAAATAGGTTTGTCCATCACAATGCTTTCCTTCTCCATATGAATCGCACAAAAGTTCTCAGCGAATGTCTCTACTTATTAATTTAGATGCTTGTTACCAAGATGTTGTAAGTCATGTTGTGTCTGTTTCTTACATTTTCTATCGTCTTGCCAAATATAGCATTATTCATGAATTTATAGAAGTCTTTCTCGAAGTCGGTCTTTTCAAGAACAAACCCGGCTATATCTTCTGAGTTGTTTTTTTGTGTGTTTGCATGATTGAAGATTTCTCTTATAGCTATGTTTTAACAAGTCCTTTGAGCATATATCACAATGTTGTTTTTCTTGCTCTACTGGTTGGATTAGTTTAAATATATCGAGTGTGTTTTCATGATTGTAAGTGTTTGTTGAAATATTTGTAGTCATTGTAAACATCACAATGAGTTATATTCACCATATTTATAAAACAAAAAAAATATGAATTTCTAGGACCTATTTATACATATACTTTCGTGTTTAAAATAAAATTTTCTGAGTGAAATCTCTTACCGATTTATTGATACTTTTGTCTTTAAAATAAAATCTTGGTGAAATCTCTTGCTGATTTATATAGTATACTTTTGTGTTTAAATTAAAATCTTTGTTAAATATCTTTCTGATCACTTAGAAGATTTTATTTTAAGCACAAAAGTATCTATAAATCAGCAAGAGATGATTTTTCTCGGACCTATTTATATGTTATATTTTTGTGTTTAAAATAAAATCTTCTTTGTGAAATCTCTTACTAATTTAAAGATACTTTTGTCTTTAAAATAAAATATTCTTGGTGAAATCTCTTGCTGGTTTATATATTATATTTTTGAGTTTAAAATAAAATTTTGTTCATATTTCAAAATGAATTCAAAAAGGCAACCAATAAATATTTGTTGGGTTTCTAGTTTATTAAAACACCTTATTTTCTTATAACTTTCATCACCATCGAGAATGTTGATAAATAATATGTTGGGGTTTTGTTCTTGGACTAAATATCTTTGTTGAGTTGAGCCAAAATGATAAACCTCCCTCAGCATTCTGCTCTGAGCTCCTCCTGAACCACATATCATTTTAAAATTGTCGTAAATTATTTTTCCATTGCTTTCTTGACATCCATTAAATCTTTTTATACCTCTCAGTCTGTGTGCTTTATTTATGGTTGGCTTGGTTATTCCTTCGATGATACTTTTTTGATACTGTCCAGATTCATTATGTTTCCCATTTAAGTACCAAGGTTGTGATTTTCTCCACTCTTTGGTTTGGCTTTTGCTTGACTATACTTTTTGAGGTAATTTACAGTATATGGAAGTAATTTTGCTTGAACTGATTTTTTAATGGACGAGATATTTGAAATACACCGTTTTAAATATAAAGTTTTATAGCACAAGGGAGTATTATTCATAGAGGATATAAAGGGAAGAAATCTCTGTTCAAATGTGGGTATAAATAGGTAAGAGAAAGAGGGTGGAGGGTGGATGGTAAAATAAAGTGAAGGGTTGGGTAAAAAAAATATATTAAAGTTAAAAAAAAATTTGATGCATAGTCAAGGCTCATGGATGAGCTTCATCCCAGAAACAATTTAATGCGGAGAAGCTGGTGCAGGATGAATGGAATAAGTGGGGGAGGAGAAGGAGAAGTTGGTGCCAGAGGAGATCTGTTAGTGAGAAAAAAATTCACTCCTTTTTATTGACAGGGTCAAATCGTTTTTCCCTAAGTTAACATTAATGTCAATGGGAGAAATGGGATAGTCCCAGAACCAACAAAATTCTTCTACGCCTGTATCTCGTCCGCCACTCTTGACTACTCTAATCATGCTCTTGTCAAAGCTCACATTTCTCTAGTGGTTGTTACAAATCAACCTCAATGTCATAAACTCTGGCTGTTTGAACAGACCAACTGGCAGGAACTGTAAACTGCTCATGTCAAAAGCATTGTGCTGTCATTTCCAAATATGCATCTGTTGGATAGCATCTGGGAATATTTTTATAAAATCATAATCTCCATTTTCAATCCTGATCAATCTCAGTAAGGCTTGCAGTAAATGCGTTTTCATCCTTTAGCAAGTCAGAAAATATGTTCCAAGATATCTCAAGGCTGAAATATTGAACCATTCTCCTTAAAGTCCTGGTAGAGTTGAGTCATCCATCTTTGGTGTATGCTTCATTCCATCTCCACACCCTCCCTCCTCCCCCCACTGCCTCCATATCAAACTTCAAATATTCTCACCTCAGACTCTTCTTAAGACAATGCAGAATGTCTCAACTAAAGCTTTCCTTCAAATTTTGTGCACCCAACCATCCCTCTCTATCTCCACCTTGCCTCTTCATAACCATTTCCAATGGGTCTATCTTTCACAGCCATGGATGTTGAGAAGGTTCTGTCTAGCCTTGACTGTATAATGAACGAAGGGTCCAGATGGTATCAGTGCTCATGTTCTCAGATTCTGCTCTTGCTTCACCTCTGTCTGCACTCATCAGCCTGTCATCCTTTGAATGCCTCCTGTCTGCCAGGAAGTCAGCTAACATCATTGTCATTCACAAAAGGAGTGCCAAATTAGATTCTTTTCATTACAGGCAAGTAATCTTAGTTCTAATTAGAAGCAAAGTCATGGAATCCATCATCACTGCAGATGTCGTCTTTTCTCTTTTCAAATAGCTTGATCTCTGACCATCACTTTCGATTCCATAACAGTCAGAAGCCGGAAATCAACACAAGGGGTAGGCACGCTCTTCCCTGGCTACACATACTGCTATGAATCACAGTCTGCCATTCTGCTCTGCTTGCGAAGTACACCTGGTCACAATCACACCATTTCTGAGTTCCTCAGTATGAACAGTTAATAGGTTGTTATCAATGAAATCCTGAGAACTCCTCTCCCAGTTGAAGTTTGAATAAATCATGAGCCCAGTCTGTCTGCAAAGCCTGTCGTAAGATTACATGTATGTAGCACAAAACTTCCATTGCTGTCAAAGGTGAACAAATTGCTGTGTTCAAGGTATACCTGCCTCTCTCTGGCCAGGCAATCTGACCATGACCCCTATCCTTAAAAGTCTGTTTGTATATCCCACTGCAGGACACCCATCTTCTCTGACAACCAGGATAACCAAAACTGGTGATGAAAATTTTTATTTTATGAACTTGTGTCACTAGTGTAGAAGAGGCAGACAACAAGTGGAACAACCATGAACAGGAAAAATAAAATAAATTCCAGACATAATTTCACTGTCATCGTCAGTTATTCTTTAAGTTGTCCATTTTATATATCCACCCTTTTTATATTTTTTTCTTCTGAAGAAGGGATAACACTCGAGATGTGTGCTCCACCTCAATACCCATGTCGGTAAACATGTTGTGATCAGCTTTTCATAATATCCATTGTTTATCCCGATTATAAAGTGTTAGAGTGTTGCTTTGCAGGCAGAATGTTGCATCAAGAGTGTGCTATGCCTTGGATAGGAGTGAAGCTGGGGACTTGTCAGCGAGCAATGATTGCTGGATGACATGATACATCACAAGAGGAGGCAATTTAATTGTGTGCCAGCACCCAGGCCAAATTCCGAATTACTGTCAAACTCAGCTGTGGATTCTGGTTGCTAGGTCTGGTTGCTTTATTGCAGTGCCCCGTGAGGAAATTTGAGTGTACCAAGGATGCGAAACCTGTCGGGGTTCGATATTAAGTCGATAAACATATATGTATATGTATATATAAGGGTTCTTTAGTCGTCCTTCACTGAACTCTTGCTCGCCCAGAATTGAATCACCAGCACACACACACACACACACACACACACACACACACACACACACACACACACACACACACACACACCTCAGCTTCATTCAATGACGAATGACCCTATCAGATGATTTTATTGAAAGTGATATGAAGCATTTGGTGCACGTACAGCCATGCTGTTCAAGGTACGCTCATGCGAACCCATTGGGTCTCTCGCAGAGGACTTGACTGAGCGAAGACCCGAGAAAGGCCACAATTCCAGGATCATGGGAAAAGCAAACAGCAAAAAGAACAGGCGCGTCTATGAATGGAGAATCAACACACTTACACCCAGACAATATCAAACAAAATAAAATAATAATCAAATAAATATATAAAGTGTGATGAACAGCTTTGATCGTAAAAACATCAAACTGAAAAATTCGTTAATAAAACAATTTCTATAACTCAATCAATCAATCATATGGTTTTAAACTTCCTTTATGGTCGACACCGAACATCAAGCACAAGGAGAGACGGGCGCTCAAGGAACCACCGCTGCACCTGGCTCACCTGTCCAGCACAGCCGCGGTTACGCTCGGAACAGGAGCCGATGCGCAGAGCGAATCCCACGTCATCTCGTACCCGTGAACGGTGAGCGGCAGGACAGGTGACGACCGACTCGTGTCTTGAATCGTGCAAGATTTCTCACCGAATGACTGAGAATCGTGTCTTTTCTGGGGACAATGTCACGAAAAGGCTGCGCCACCCACAGCTCACAACACGCTCTCTGGGCATTTTAAGAGGCGATGCAAGTCTGGGAGTGAGAGGAGGGACACGACCAGTTCGATATCCCAAACGATCCACAAAAATCACTCCGAACACTCACTTATTCTATTCACAAGCCCATCAAATCACACGATTTTTCACAAAAAACGAACTTGAGCTGTTATCAATGAATTGTTTGATCGAATAAATAAAAAACAACACCAATGGCAATTCATGTTTGCATGTTTAATGTTTATCAAGTGTCTTCCTGGAAGATTATTAAGAATAAATATAATTTTGACATTGCGAGATAATTATGTGCAAATAGAATGGTGTATTTGAGCTTCAGTCCATACATAATGCTATGTGTGGGGAGGGGAGAAGGGTGGGGGTAGTTGAGATGGTAGGAGTGAAAAGTAGGACGATCATGGTCCGTTAAGAGAGTTCAGTGATGGAAGAGTGACGGAGCACGGTACTGGGCAGACCGCGAGGCTACGTGGGATGGGAGCACAGACGCACGCTCAGGTGTTGAGGCAGGGCAGCAGCTATGTTGTTGAGCCTAGGGCGTGCGCTGGGCTGCGGAGCAGAGGTGCAGAGCGGACACGAGGCATGCTGGTGCACAGACTCTGAGCGATGCATGGGATGACTGAGGTCTACGGAGCGCACGTCGCTGGCTAGGTGACGGAGCACGGCATTCAAGCCTCGGGTGACGGAGCGACCCTGTCAGGGTGAGGAGCACGAGCCACTCGATCAGGGAGTGACGGAAGCACGAGCCACTGCGCTCAGGGTGACGGAAGCACGAGCCACTCGCTCAGGGGTGACGGAGCACGAGCACACCTACGCTCAGGGTGACGGAGCACGAGCACTCGCTCAGGTGACGGAGCACGAGCACTCGTTCAGGGTGATGGAGCACGACCACTCGCTCAGGGTGACGGAGCACGAACCACTTGTTTAGGTCAGACGATTCCGATTCTAAAAGCTAAAATAATATTTTGATGATATACTTTTAAATTAATCTGAGAGTGATCGGTGGAAAATCGTGTCCAAATAATGCATGAAATCGGCTTCCAAGCTCCTAATTTGAAAACTTATGCGAACTTACAAAAGTGATATATCAATGATTTGTAAGCTATGAATGAACAGGATTCAATATGAGCGAGGAAAGTGGGAAAAAAAAAACCATCGTTAGAAATCGTTGCGGCCTGTACCAAGTCAAGGCATGGTTGAGCAGGACAAAAAAAACATGGCGGCCTTCAGACCAACAGCGAGATTACCCAGGAAACGCCATTATGGCCCAGAGAGCAGGGTGGGCCGAGGATCACCTGATAGAAGGATATAATTAAATAATGCCGTTAATATCTTCAAAAGGGATGTTTTAAATAACCGCAAACATTCCAATTTTCACTCTTGGCACTTCCTTGAGTTTTCTTCATACACATGCAGTTTTCAGCTGATAGGTTTTAATGTTTTGGGAGTTATGGAGGAGACACAACACTCACACACACACACAACACACACACAAGACACACACACACCACACACACAACGACACACACACACCACACAACTGCTTTTTATTTGCGTTTTGATTAATCAAAACAGATGTAACAGTCACTGATTATGCCAACCTGTTCAGGAATATCCAACGCCCACATAGTGTGTGTTGTCAATCTCATACCGAAACTGATGTTTAAAGCTTGGCCTGTATGGCACTTTGACAGTGCAGTCCCGCATGAAAAAAACCACCAAAAATATTTTGGCTGCATTTCCTTTGTTATCAACGTTTCCAATTGTCCACACTGTGGAACATAAATACATTTGCAGTATTTAGCTCACTCAAACTTAAACAAGTCCCTTTTTTGTTGTGAATATTTTGTTCTAAACCCATGATATCTTTAGTACAAGAGTACATGCCTATATCCAGTACTTTGTAGCAAAGCACAAACCCAGTGAGCCATACATACTAATCCCTTTGCTAAACCTCCATCACCAAATCTGGACAGAAGGTTATGTTTTCAACCCTATCTATCTGTTTGTTTGTCTGTCTGTCTGTGAGCAGGATATTCAAAGTTACATGTATTCAGATGGAATTTTGGTGGACATGTTGGGGTGTGTGACAAGGACAAAATTATTAAGAATATGATGAAGATCCGTTATTCGGTGTCCGATAATTTTAAGTGATTCTTCACCTTTGAGAGATAGGGCCAAAAAACTATATATAGCATGATATCTTTAAAAGGTTTTGCACGGTTGAGGACGAAAACGTTTGGTGGACAGGTTGGGTAGGTGACAAGAAATCACCAATTTAGATTTTGGTTCAGGTCCAGAATGAGATATGGCCTGCAAGTTGGATACCAAAATGTAAGGCTATTCAGCTTGGTGGAGGTGTGCACCATAACTGTGTGCCGGTTCTAGTTACTCTTATGTTCATCTATCAATGCATCACACACTTAATGGAGAGAGATGTGCGTGTATCAGATCACCATAAGTCCAGTTCGGGACAAGGGTTTCGTGAGAGTGTACGGCAGGCTGACAGCTGGACAGACAGTGGAAGGTTTTTTTTAGTGGTTGTGAGCACAATAAAAGACTACCAGTAACACTCAACTGCCTTGTCTGTCTGATACGTTACATTCTTACTGTGCATTGGGCACATGATGGTAAAGTCATTATGACTTCCTGCGTGTGGCACGAGTGTGGCTGAGCTGTCGTCAGAGCTACGACCTTCTTATGGTCCCTTTGGACAGTTAATTCAAAGCTTCTAAACATATTCCAAGCTTGGTGATAGCTGAACGTTAAAGTGCTTGGCTTAAGATCTTAGGGTCTTGGAATTTGAGCTCCTGTCGTGCCCATTGAAATAACACAAGGTGGGTTTGACTCAGCATGTCACTCCTTCCGAAGTGGGCAAAATGACTACCAGCTTACTTGGTAAACAGAAAGCACAGCTTAGGAGCACAGCCATGCTTCCAGAAAATGAATGGCAACCAGCAGCCACTGACAGGCTGCATACGAAACAACAACAACATATCACCCTGTGGCAATTGAAAGATAAAAGTTGTTTCACTTAATCAGATGACAATACCCAAACTATCCCGCCCTCTCCAAAAATCACTCCTCTACTTACCTTATAACCCAGTTCCTTCCATTTTTCCCACCACTATTCTTTTTTTTTACTTCCTAAAATCATTTGTTGTATTCGACTCCCTCCCCTCCATAACTTGCATAACACCTGCATGGAAGTATAATGCACTCCAATGAGCATTGTGCTGTGCATCAATTAATTGGCATGACGTGAAGAATTGCATTCTGGCCTGAAGTTTTTATGCAGCCAATCAATCAACTGCCACCCTGACGCACCATGCCAGTTCGAAACATTCCAAACCTTACCAGTACATACACAAAGTCATGGGCATTTGGCAGTTAAAGCCTTCAGTCACTGTGTTGCAGGGATGTACCAATCTGTAAAACTGTTGAACCCGGATCTCTGCAAACTGGTACACCCCTCCCATTCTGGACCTGGTAAGGACGAAACTTTCAATCTTGCCTATCCTGGAAGTGGGGGAATTTTGTTGTTTGGGACTATCCTATTTCCCCCATTGACTTAATGTAACTCGCGGAAAAATCTATTTTACCCCTGTTCATAAAAAGGATGTGAATTTTTTTCTCACAAACAGATCCCTCCGGCACCGATCCACCTCCTTCTCCTCCTCCATCTCTTTCCACTCATGCCTGCACGCAGCTTCTCTGCATTAAATTGTTTCTGAGAGCAAGCTCTTCCATGAGCCTTGACTATGCATCAAAAACCTTTTCTTTTTTTAACACCAAACCCTTTTATTTTAACGCCCCCCCTGCCTCCCCACGGCCTCACCCTGACCACCGCACCCTCCACACTCTTTCTCTTACCTATTTATAACCCGCATTTGAACAAGAGACTCCTCCCTTTATATCCGTACCTCAGATAACTCTGGAAGAGTATATACATCGAAACAAAAACCTGTTTACACCCTCCCTCCTTCTTTGCAGTTTATTGTCCTTTGAAAAATAACTCCTGAAGCACAATCCTTGTCACTTGCTTTGTGGAGGTTGACAATCCTGCCAAAAAAAAAAAAAAAACGACTTCCTAAAGCTATGTCAGCCGAGTGATCTGTGGATTGCGGTGTGCAGCTGACACTGAAATTAGGCAAGTGGGTGGTTTTAGGTTTTTTTTGTTTTTGTAGACTGCAAGCTGGCCAGTTTGCTTAACTTAATGTTTATAGTTATCATCCAGCTTCACCTAGGAGTTCTTGTTGAGAGATTCTGTGCTGATACACATTTTTGTTGGAAAAATGGAGTGGAAGTAACCCAGAAGAGGAACTAAGTGTGCTTTCCTTCCTCTCCCGCCTATAGCACGTGGAGGTGGTAATAGTACTTGGACCATTCAATATTGTTCTTGGAAAGATTCAAGCCCTCCCTGACTCAGGTTCTATGTAAACCATGGAGGTCAAGATTTTTGCAAAACACTTTATCAACTCACGTATCTGCTGGGATGCTTGGTGATTTTTGAAGAAATGCCAAACGACAGGTAAATGCTGATTACCTATTAAATAACTCAAAGGTATGTAGTGTCTTAATTAATTATTTCAACATATTATTTATTTCCTTTTTCATCAACAGGTGTTTCAAAACTCAAAACTCTATCTGGATGGCACTCGCTTTTCGTGGGACAATTATGGCTTTGAATCAAAAAACAATGATATTCTCTATGCTAATGTACATTTCTAATGGAATTGATTGAACTCAACAGATGACAAAATCGAAAAGTAAAGTTTCCTTTTAAATGTATACTATTACAAACAGCTCTGTTTATGAAGATTAATAATGTATATCCTTATTTCACAGGATCCTTGCAGAATTCATTAACGAAAATGATGTTCTTCATGAAATGCAGAGTGAGTTCCATAGATTTGTATGAGGACTTTTTGAATAACTTTGACACAGAAACTGATATGTTTTCACCATTCATCTCTGAGTTTTTGGTCCCACTCAAAGAACTGCCATCCGACAGGTGCAACCTATTTAATTTAATTGGTGATATTCAAAAACTATCATGTGGTGGGGGCTATTAAATGATGAATATCAATATTGTCATTAATATCATGATGGATTTTGGGAAAGAATTCTGCTCTTAAAAAGTACCTGTGTGTATTTCCAACTCGAGAAGCCAAACAGGCTTCAGTTTGCCTTGCAGTTATTAAAAACAGGCATATCACAGATGAGTGATTTGTCTATAAGTATATCTATTGCATAATTACTTGGTTATACTGGTCGGTTGCTATTGCACCTGAAGTTATTTAAATATATTTTTCCTTCCAAGCTTTCAAGAAAACGCAGCATTGGAAGTGGATTTGTTTTCAGGAAGGAATGTTTTCAGGAACTTAAATTCATGCCAATATTTCACACAAATGGGTCAATAACAGTACACCTGAGCTCTTGTTTTGAGCCGAGAGGCAACGGGCTCGTTTTACTTGCCCTCCCTCCTCCCAACATCCCTCCTCCTCACAAACTCACTTGACTGCATTCCAGATAATAAAAAATTTTGATTTGGTTGATTTTTTTTTGTTGAATCAATTGGTGATTTTGCAACATTTACCTGTGAACTTAGCTTCCCCTGGAGCACACTCTATCAGCACACACTTCCACAATATTTGAAGTTGCTAATGTGGTCAGAATTTATAAATGTAGACGCATTATATGCATTTATTTTTTAAAGTGAGTATACATATATAATAGATATGAATGGCAAGATGCCATTCATAAGTGGAATACATTAAATTGCAGTGAAGTGATTGTAAGGGCTTTTGTATGTGCAGGCTTTTGTATGTGTGTTGATTTGGTGTGTGCAAGGATGTGGATTGATTTTAATTACCATTTTCTAAATTGGAAAAATAAAATAATAAAATTAGGGAAAAGTGCACCCCCATCCTCATCCTACCTCCCCTACCCTTCCCTTCCCCTCCCCATGTTATTTGAAACTATAGTTTTCCGAAGTTCGGGTTTAATTCTAAATAATCCATTATTATATTTATATAATATTATATTTATATAATATCTTGTGTTGATGTTTTCCCTAAAATGACAGTCGTGAATAATATTATTATTAATCTGTGAACATCAACGTAACTTTATCAATCCCTTCCATTGTAGGAAAGGTGTATTATCACCCTCATACTTTAATATCATTTATCTTTTCAATCTTCTAAAGTAATTCATTTTGGGTGTAATTTTGAAATAATTATGATCCTTGATATATTTTTTGAGGTGAGTAATGAGAATATAAACACGAATGTACACTGTTATAAGCTTCTAACTCTGTGTTTAATCCATCTGTGACATTGGACACTCACAAATTTATTTGACTCAGCAGTCTCCTTCGAGTTCCTCAAAACATAAAGTTCGGGATCTTGTACATCACTTGGATTGAGCATGTTGTTAATTTATATAGAATGTTTTCTTTTAAAATAATTTCATCCTCAATAAATCATATTTTTCAATTAAGCTTATTTATATGCTTCACCATCTCCATCCACATTTTTATATCATCAGGGTATTCACTATCATCAGCATCTTCATCATCTATAAAACTACCTTCATAACTAACATTTGAACATAAGCTGTCAGAAACATAGCTGTCTTCTGGACGAAGTTCCTCACACAGCAAATTCTTTAAAATATTCAGATTTGTAATGGCTCATTTATTAAGGAAAAAAACATGTATCCATATGGATGGTAAAGTATTAAATCATTCTCCATATTATAATATATACTATATATATATATATATATATATATATATATATATATTATAATATATAAATACATACATACATATATCTTATCATCAAATGCTCCAATGCTTTCTTATTTATTTGTTCTGAATATATCTGACTAGCATAACCCACGCTCTGCGCGACATGTTGGGGTGGGTGTGTTTGAGAAAGGAAATGATGCAGAGTATCATAGTAATTTACTTTAATGCAGTAAGTGGAATACGATTTCACTGTTTCAGAACCATTTTATTTACTTTTTTTTGTACCATGCACCTCATATGGTCTTTGAGATAATGTAAGCGAATATCACGTTACTCGAGCGCAGAACAATGTCGAAGATAGCGCGACACGAAACCACAAACTCAGAAATAATATATAAGATGCTTATAACTTCTAATACTATTCATCTTCCTCTACTCATCTTTCTTTAAAATTAAACAATCTGAATAATGCTTGAATTTATCATGTCTGATTGTGTCTGACCACATTCTTCTTTATCCCTTGAAACTTTTTATCACTTTTAGAACCACTATCCTTCTAAGCATAAGACTTTGTTCTTCATCTACAAATTCACTCATTATCTGCCCCCCCCCCCCAACTCATATTATATTTTCCAATAACTTTTTTGTTTTTTAGTTGAGAATAGTCAATTATCTTTTCCATAGTTGCTTGTGTCAGAAATGTTTATGTCTTTCATCATATCCTCATAAACATCTTCTGTCTTGATATCCGTTATAAAACTGTCTGTATCTATGTAAGGTAGATTAACTCTTTCATCATAGTTCTTCTTTAAGCTGTTGTCGAAATAGTCATACATCAACAACTGGACAGTCAATAACTGATATTCCTCCATAAATAGGTTTGTCCATCACAATGCTTTCCTTCTCCATATGAATCGCACAAAAGTTCTCAGCGATTGTCTCTACTTATTAATTTAGATGCTTGTTCCAAGATGTTGTAAGTCATGTTGTGTCTGTTTCTTACATTTTTATCGTCTTGCAAATTATAGCATTATTCATGAATTTATAGAAGTCTTTCTCGAAGTCGGTTCTTTCAAGAACAACCCGGCTATATCTTCTGAGTTGTTTTTTAGTGTGTTTGCATGATTGAAGATTTCTCTTATAGCTATGTTTTAACAAGTCCTTTGAGCATATATCACAATGTTGTTTTTCTTGCTCTGCTGGTTGGATTAGTTAAATATATCGAGTGTGTTTTCATGATTGTAAGTGTTTGTTGAAATATTTGTAGTCATTGTAAACATCACAATGAGTTATATTCACCATATTTATAAAACAAAAAAAATATGAATTTCAAGGACCTATTTATACATATACTTTCGTGTTTAAAATAAAATTTTCTGCGTGAAATCTCTTACCGATACTTTTGTCTTTAAAATAAAATCTTGGTGAAATCTCTTGCTGATTTATATAGTATACTTTTGTGTTTAAATTAAAAATCTTGTTAAATATCTTTCTGATCACTTTAGAAGATTTTATTTTAAGCACAAAAGTATCTATTAAATCAGCAAGAGATATTTTTCTCGGACCTATTTATATGTTATATTTTTGTGTTTAAAATAAAATCTTCTTTGTGAATCTCTTACTAATTTAAAGATACTTTTTGTCTTTAAAATAAAATATTCTTGGTGAAATCTCTTGCTGGTTTAATATATTATATTTTGAGTTTAAAATAAAATTTTGTTCATATTTCAAAATGAATTCAAAAAAGGCAACCAATAAATATTTGTTGGGTTTCTAGTTTATTAAAACACCTTATTTTCTTATAACTTTCATTCACCATCGAGAATGTTGATAAATAATATGTTGGGGTTTTTGTTCTGGACTAAATATCTTTGTTGAGTTGAGCCAAAATGATAAACCTCCCTCAGCATTCTGCTCTGAGCTCCTCCTGAACCACATATCATTTTAAAATTGTCGTAATTATTTTTCCATTGCTTTCTTGACATCCATTAAATCTTTTTATACCTCTCAGTCTGTGTGCTTTATTATGGTTGGCTTGGTTATTCCTTCGATGATACTTTTTTGATACTGTCCATATTCATTATGTTTCCCCATTTAAGTACCAAGGTTGTGATTTTCTCCACTCTTTGGTTTGGCTTTTGCTTGACTCTATACTTTTTGAGGTAATTTACAGTATATGGAAGTAATTTTGGCTTGAACTGATTTTTTAATGGACGAGATATTTGAAATACACCGTTTTAAATATAAAGTTTTATAGCACAAGGGAGTATTATTCATAGAGGATATAAAGGGAAGGAATCTCTGTTCAAATGTGGGTATAAATAGGTAAGAGAAAGAGGGTGGAGGGTGATGGTAAAATAAAGTGAAGGGTTGGGTAAAAAAAATATATTAAAGTTAAAAAAAATTTGATGCATAGTCAAAAGGCTCATGGATGAGCTTCATCCCAGAAACAATTTAATGCGGAGAAGCTGGTGCAGGATGAATGGAATAAGTGGGGAGGAGAAGGAGAAGTTGTGCCAGAGGAGATCTGTTAGTGAGAAAAAAATTCACTCCTTTTTATTGACAGGGTCAAATCGTTTTTCCCTAAGTTAACATTAAGTCAATGGAGAAATGGGATGTCCCAGAACCAACAAAATTCTTCTACGCCTGTATCTCGTCCGCCACTCTTGACTACTCTAATCATGCTCTTGTCAAAGCTCACATTTCTCTAGTGGTTGTTACAAATCAACCTCAATGTCATAAACTCTGGCTGTTTGAACAGACCAACTGGCAGGAACTGTAAACTGCTCATGTCAAAAGCATTGTGCTGTCATTTCCAAATATGCATCTGTTGGATAGCATCTGGGAAATTTTTATAAAATATAATCTCCATTTTCATCCTGATCAATCTCAGTAAGGCTTGCAGTAAATGCGTTTTCATCCTTTAGCAAGTCAGAAATATGTTCCAAGATATCTCAAGGCTGAAATATTGAACCATTCTCCTTAAAATCCTGGTAGAGTTGAGTCATCCATCTTTGGTGTATGCTTCATTCCATCTCCACACCCTCCCTCTCCCCCCACTGCTCACATATCAAACTTCAAATATTCTCACCTCAGACTCTTCTTAAGACAATGCAGAATGTCTCAACTAAAGCTTTCCTTCAAATTTTGTGCACCCAACCATCCCTCTCTATCTCCACCTTGCCTCTTCATAACCATTTCCAATGGGTCTATCTTCACAGCCATGGATGTTGAGAAGGTTCTGTCTAGCCTTGACTGTATAATGAACGAAGGGTCCAGATGGTATCAGTGCTCATGTTCTCAGATTCTGCTCTTGCTTCACCTCTGTCTGCACTCATCAGCCTGTCATCCTTTGAATGCCTCCTGTCTGCCAGGAAGTCAGCTAACATCATTGTCATTCACAAAAGGAGTGCCAAAATTAGATTCTTTTCATTACAGGCAAGTAATCTTAGTTCTAATTAGAAGCAAAGTCATGGAATCCATTCATACGCAGATGTCGTCTTTTCTCTTTTCAAATAGCTTGATCTCTGACCATCACTTTCGATTCCATACAGTCAGAAGCCGGAAATCAACACAAGGGTAGGCACGCTCTTCCCTGGATACACATACTGCTATGAATCACAGTCTGGCATTCTGCTCTGCTTGCGAAAGTACACCTGGTCACAATCCACCATTTCTGAGTTCCTCAGTATGAACAGTTAATGGGTTGTTATCATGAAATCCTTAGAACTCCTCTCCCAGTTGAAGTTTGAATAAATCATGAGCCCAGTCTGTCTGCAAAGCCTGTCGTAAGATTACATGTATGTAGCACAAAACTTCCATTGCTGTCAAAGGTGAACAAATTGCTGTGTTCAAGGTATACCTTGCCTCTCTCTGGCCAGGCAATTTGACCATGACCCTACTATCCTTAAAAGTCTGTTTGTATATCCACTGCAGGACACCCATCTTCTCTGACAACCAGGATAACCAAAACTGGTGATGAAAATTTTTATTTTCTGAACTTGTGTCACTAGTGTAGAAGAGGCAGACAACAAGTGGAACAACCATGAACAGGAAAAATAAAATAAATTCCAGACATAATTTCACTGTCATCGTCAGTTATTCTTTAAGTTGTCCATTTTATATATCCACCCTTTTTATATTTTTTTCTTCTGAAGAAGGGATAACACTCGAGATGTGTGCTCCACCTCAATACCCATGTCGGTAAACATGTTGTGATCAGCTTTTCATAAATATCCATTGTTTATCCCGATTATAAAGTGTCAGAGTGTTGCTTTGCAGGCAGAATGTTGCATCAAGAGTGTGCTATGCCTTGGATAGGAGTGAAGCTGGGGACTTGTCAGCGAGCAATGATTGCTGGATGACATGATATATCACAAGAGGAGGCAATTTAATTGGTGTGCCAGCCCAGGCCAAATCCGAATTACTGTCAAACTCAGCTGTGGATTCTGGTTGCTAGGTCTGGTTGCTTTATTGCAGTGCCCCGTGAGGAAATTTGAGTGTACCAAGGATGCGAAACCTGTCGGGGTTCGATATTAAGTCGATAAACATATATGTATATGTATAATAAGGGTTCTTTAGTCGTCCTTCACTGAACTCTTGCTCGCCCAGAATTGAATCACACACACACACACACACACACACCACACACCACACACACACACACACACACACACACACCACACCTCAGCTTCATTCAATGACGAATGACCCTATCAGATGATTTTATTAAAGGTGATATGAAGCATTTGGTGCACGTACAGCCATGCTGTTCAAGGTACGCTCATGCGAACCCATTGGGTCTCTCGCAGAGGAACTTGACTGAGCGAAGACCCGAGAAAGGCCACGGAATTCCAGGATCATGGGAAAAGCAACAGCAAAAAGAACAGGGCCGTCTATGAATGGAGAATCAACACACTTACACCCAGACAATATCAAACAAAATGATAAAAATAATAATCAAATAAAAATTATAAAGTGTGATGAACAGCTTTGATCGTAAAAACATCAAACTGAAAAATTCGTTAATAAACAATTTCTATAACTCAATCAATCAATCAATGGTTTTGAAACTTCCTTTTTATGGTCGACACCGAACATCAAGCACAAGGAGAGACGGGCGCTCAAGGAACCCACGCTGCACCTGGCTCACCTGTCCAGCAGCGCGCGCGGTGACAGTCCGCAAACCACGCTCAGGAACAGGAGCGATGCGCAGAGCGAATCCCACGTTCATCTCGTACCCGTGAACGGTGAGCGGCAGGACAGGTGTGACGGACCGACTCGTGTCTTGAATCGTGCAAGATTCTCACCGAATGACTGAGAATCGGTTTCTGGGGACAATGTCACGAAAAGGCTGCGCCACCCACAGCTCACAACACGGCTCTCTGGGCATTTTAAGAGGCGATGCAAGTCTGGGAGTGGAGGAGGGAGGGACACACCAGTTCGATATCCAAACGATCCACAAAAATCACCGAACAACTTCCCTTATTCTATTCACAAGCCATCAAATCACACGATTTTTCACAAAAAAACGAACTTGAGCTGTTATCAATGAATTGTTGATCGAATAAATAAAAAACAACACCAATGGCAATTCATGTTTGCATGTTTAATGTTTATCAAGTGTCTTCCTGGAAGATTATAAGAATAAATATAATTTTGACATTGCGAGATAATTATGTGCAAATAGAATGGTGTATTTGAGCTTCAGTCCATACATAATGCTATGTGTGGGGAGGGGAGAAGGGTGGGGTAGTTGAGATGGTAGGAGTGTGGAATTTTTAGTGGTGGAAGCGGTGGTGGGGGGGGGCTTTCATGGTGGAGTGGTGGGGGGGGCTTTCATGGTGGGAGTGGTGGGGGCTTCATGGTAGGAGTGGTGGGGGGGGGGCTTTCATGGTAGGAGTGGTGGAGTGGGGGATTTCAGCGTGGGAGTGGTGGGGTGGGGGGGCTTTCATGGAGAGAGTGGTGGGGGTGGGGCTTTAATGGTAGAATGGTGGGGACTTTCATGATGGGAGTGGTGGGTCGAGGATTTCATGGTGGGGTGGGGGGGGCTTTCATGGAGAGAGTAGTGGTGGGGGTTTTCATTGTGGACGCGGCGGGGTTGTAGTTGATGGCTGGGGGGATTCATGTGGGTAGTGGCGGGTGGGGGGC
>CM068956.1:28882255-28905017 GCA_035128595.1 Eptatretus atami | reverse complement strand
TATACTCGATGGAAATGAATGTTAAAAGAAAATTAAATGAATCTCAATTTTATATTTGCTTGTATGGGAGGGAAGGGGATAGGTGGGGAGGAAATGAATCTCCCTTTTTGAGCTTTTGGGACTTGGGTCAGAAGGTTTTTCCCTTTTCCCCCATTCATTTGAATGGGCGTCCCAGAAACCCCATTTTCATCTACTCGTATGATTACCAACGACAGTAATTACTGTATACAACCCAGACCTTGAGTAGTCCCCCGAAAAAGACTTGTATTGAAATAGACTTTTCAGGGATAATGTTCACAAACATTATTCTTTACAAACAGCTGCATGTGAGGGTGGAAAAAGAGTTGGCTCGAAATTTGAAAAACACTATATTTCAAAGCAACTCAGGTGATGGAGCACGAACCACTCGTCAGGTGATGGAGGCATGAACCACTCGCTCAGGTGATGGAGCACGAACCACTCACTCAGGGTGACGGAGCACGAACCACTCGCACAGGGTGAGGGAGCACGAACCACTCGCTCAGGTGACACAGTAAAGAACCACTCGCACAGGGTGACGGAGCACGAACCACTCGCTCAGGGTGATGGAGCACGAACACTCGCTCAAAGTGATGGAGCATGAATCACTCCGCTCAGGGTGATGGAGCACGAACCGCTCAGGGTGACAGAGCAAGAACCACTCGCTCAGGGTGACGTAGCATGAACCACTCGCTCAGGTGACGGAGCACGAACCACTCGCTCAGGATGACGGAGCACGAACCACTCGCTCAGGTGACGGAGCACAAACAGTCCGTTCAGTGTGACAGAGCATGAACCAGTCGCTCAGGTACGGAGCATGAACCAGTCGCTCAGGGTACGGGCATGAACCAGTTGCTCAGGGTACGGAGCACGAAACTCGCTCAGGTGACGAAGCACCAACCACTCGCTCAAGGTGACGGAGCAGGAACCACTCTCCGCTCAGGGTGACAGAGCACGAACCACTCACTCAGGGTGATGGAGCATTAACACTCGCTCAGGTGACGGAGCACGAACCACTCGCTCAGGGTGATGAGCATGAAACCACTCGCTTAGGATGCTGGAGCACGAACCACTCGTTAGGGTGACGGAGCACGAACCACTCGTCAGGGTGACGGAGCACTACCACCGTCAGGGTGACGAAGCACGAACCTCGCTCAGGTGACGGAGCATGAACCACTCGCTCAGGGTGACGAGCACGAACCACTCGCTCAGGGTGACGGAGCACGAACCAGTCGCTCAGGGTGACGGAGCATGACCAGTCCACTCAGGGTGACGGGCATGAACGCAGTTGCTCAGGGTAATGGAGCACGAACCACTCAGCTCAGCGTGATGGATACTTGTCAAAGGATGTTCGAAGTAATAGGATTTAACGTGCGCATGAACCACTCTCTCAGGGTGATGCAGCACAAGACACTCGCTCAGGGTGACGGACACGAACCACATCGCTCAAGGTGACGGAGCAGGACCACTCCGCTCTGGTGATGGAGCACGAACCACTCACTCAGGGTGATGGAGCATTAACCACTCGCTCAGGTAACGAGCACGAACCACTCACTCAGGTGATGGAGCACAAACCACCCGCTCAGGGTGCCGGAGCATGAACCACTCGCTCAGGGTGACGGAGCACGAACCAACCTCAGGGTGACAGAGCACGAACCACTCACTCAGGGTTACGGAGCACTAACACTCGCTCAGGGTGACGGAGCACAAACCACTCACTAGGGTGACGGAGCACGAACCACTGCTCAGGTGACGGAGCACGAACACTCGCTCGGGTGATGGAGCACGAACCACTCGTTAGGGTGACGGAGCACAAACAGTCGCTCAGGTGACGGAGCACGAACCACTCGCTCAGGGTGACGGAGCACAGATCCACTCACTCAGGGTGACGGAGCACGAACCATCCGCTCAGGTGACGGAGCACGAACCATCGCTCAGGGTGACGGAGCACGACCACTCGCTCAGGGTGACGGAGCACCAACCACTCGCTCAGGGTGACGGAGCACAAACCACTAGCTCAGGTGACGGAGCACGAACCAATCGCTCAGGGTGACGGAGCACGACCCACTCGCTCACGGTGACGGGCCACGAAACAGTCGCTCAGGGTGACGGAGTCACGAACCATCGCTCAGGTTGAAGGAGCACCGAAACAGTCGCTCAGGGTGACGGAGCACGAACCAGTCACTCAGGTGAAGGACGCACGAACCACTCGCTCAGGGTGACGGAGCAGAACCAGTCGCTCAGGTGACGGAGCATGAAACCAGTAGCTCAGGTGACGGAGCACGAACCAGTCGCTCAGGTGACGGAGCATGAACCAGTCGCTCAGGGTGACGGAGCATGAACCAGTCGCTCAGGGTGACGGAGCATGAACCACTCTCTCATGGCGATGGAACACGAACCACTCGCTCAGCATGATGGATACTTGTCAAAGGATGTCGAAGTAAGAGGATTTAATGTGCGCATGAACCACTCTCTCAGGGTGATGCAGCACGAACCACTCACTCAGGGTGACGGAGCACGAACCACTCGCTCAAGGTGACGGAGCAGGAACCACTTGCTCATGGTGACGGAGCAGGAACCACTCACTCAGGGTGACGGAGCACGAACCACCCGCTCATGGTGACGGAGCATGAACCACTCACTCAGGGTGATGGAACACGAACCACCCGCTCATGGTGACGGAGCACGAACCACTCGCTCAGGGTGACGGAACATGAACCAGTTGCTCAGGGTGACGGAGCACGAACCAGTCGCTCAGGGTGACGGAGCATGAACCACTCGCTTATGGTGATGGAACACCAACCACTAGCTCAGCATGATGGATACTTGTCAAAGGATGTCGAAGTAAGGGGATTTAAAGTGAGCATGAACCACTCTGTCATGGTGAGGGAGCACGAACCACTCACTCTGAATGATGTGGCGTGGCAAAAGCGTCTACAGAGAGTGAACGATTCGCTCAGAACGACATAGTGTGGTACCGCTGTCGACAATGGGTGCTCGGCAAGTGGCTTAAGCATTCCTGCAAGCACTCCAATTAAATGGTTGATGAGGCATGGTTGGCCAGGCTTTGGCTGCATACCATAAAGGATCCATTTAACTCTAAAACTCGTCTTCACCGCACATGCAGCAGTTAATGAAATAAAATGACTTCATCCACAAGAGTTGCAGCTTAATGCCGATCAAACCTGGAGACATCACAAAGTTCAATCTCCCGTGAAATAAACATGCAGAAAATGCTCCATTTTGCCTGCTCGTCTGTGCAAGTGTCACGTGGTATATCGGTTTGAGGTCCACGCAAACGTTATAACTTTTTCTTAAAACGTCCGGTTTTTTTTCTTACCAGATTTGCTCTGATTCCATGTGGAGCGTCCCATAAAACCTCTGATAGTGTAGACATAGATCTGGCAGATGCTTTGGATAGGCAGTCCCTCCGGGGGACAGGGTGTGAGGTCGAGCAGTGAATGCATTAAATGATATAGCTCAATGAAGCTCGTTAATTTTGTCACGTTCCTAAATTTTTTGTTCGCTCAATATAATTCTCCAAACAGTAGTAAAAGATAAGTTTATTGATTTGGAAATTTCACTTTCATGTGTATGTATGGAGAAGGAGGGAACATAGCCTTTCTTGCTTAAAGTAAATAGGTACATTGGCTTAGTTATAAGACCCGTTATTTCTTGTATTATCAGATTTCACAACAGATTTCGACACTTATTTAGTCCAGACGATTCCTCAAAACCGAAATAATATTTCGATGATATACTTTAATTAGTCCATGAGAGTAGATCGTGGAAAATCGTGTCATATAATGCATGAAATCGCGACAAGCTCCTAATTTGAAAACTATAGTACTTACAGGAGAGATGTACACTTTTTGAAACCCGCATATGTAGATATCAATCAACAACACACACACACACACACACACACATCATACACACACGCACACACACACACACACACACACATACATACACACACCAACACACACAACCACATAGCACACACACACCACACACGCACATACACACACATACATACACACATACACACACACATATATACACACACACATACACACAACATATACACACACACATACACACACACACACGCACATACACACACACGCCACACACACATACACACCACACATACCACATACACATACACACATACACCACACACACATATACACAATACACACATACACACACATACACATACACACATACACACACACATACAACACACACATACACACACATACACACACAACACATACACACACATACACACACATACACATACACACACCACATACACAAACATATACACACACACAACACACACATACACACACACTGCACACACACATATACACACACACACAACATATAACAACACACACATATACACACACAACACACATACACACATACACACACACATACACAACATACACACACACACATACACACATACATACACACACACACGCCACACACACATGCACATACACACACATACACACACACATACACACACACTACACACACACATACACACACACATACACACATACACATACACACACATACATACACACACACATACACACATACACACACATACACACATATACACACAACACATACACACACACAACATACACACACAATACACACACACACACACACATACACACACATACACACATACACCACACAATACACACATACACACCACACATACACACACATACACACACACACATACATACACCACATATACACACACACATACACACACACATAACACACACACATACATACCACACATACACACATACACTACACACAATATCACACACACACACACATACACACATCATAACACACCACAACACATACACACACATACACCACATACACACATACACATAATATAACACACACACACATACACACTACACACATATACACACACAACATACAACATACATACACATACACACAATACACACATATACACACACATCACAACACACCACATAACACACAACATACACACATACACCCAAACATACACCCATATACACACACATACACCACACATACAACACTATCACACATAACAATACTACACACACACACACACACACACACACACACACACACACACACACACCATTTTATTAGTATAGATACAAACATGTACATGCCTGGTGTTGGCTTAATGGTTAGGATGGTGGGCTTGGGATCCTAGTGATCCTGTGGTTCAAATCCCACCTACTGTTGAATTAATACCAGGTAGGGTTGACTCCGCCTGTCATCCTTCTGAGGCCTGTCTTCTCACTTGGAAACACTCTTAACAATACCCTGCAGAAATGTACTTATCCCAACAGAAGTTAGAGATGTCCAGACCAAGAAGCTGAAGTTCAGATGATTCTGTTTAGGTTGAAGACCCTGTGTGCACAGAAGGGAAAGTCCTGTTTCTGGAGTGACACATGGACAACAATTTAATTTTCTTTGCATTGAAGGTTACCGGCCAGACTGGCCAGTCATGCCCCCACTTCAATATATTCCCTAAGTCATTGTCCAGTGAAACTCCAACCTCATAACGAGTCATGTTGTGTGAATCAGCAGCATACATGACTAGCTGAGACAGAACATCTTCAGCAAGATCATTGATATAAACAGGGGTTCACATAACCAGTATGCCTGGTGTTGGCTTAATGGTTTGGGTGGTGGTCTTGGGATCCTTGGAACCTGAGTTCAAATCCCACTCGGCTGTTGAATTAATACCAGGTGGGGTTGACTTTGCCTGTCATCTTTCTGAGGTCGGCAAAATGAGTGCCAGCTTGCTAGTATACTGTGTCAGAGTGGCGACCCGTCCAGGATTGTACCCAATAGCCAAGGAGACTGCTTAGGCTGCACCAACGCTCTGCACAGTGATTTCAAAATTTAAGTGAACAAAATTAAGTTCATAAATTTTAACATTATAATTTCAAGTTATATTATAACTCATAACTTATAAGGTTTAAAAAAAATAGATCTAAGGAGAACATGTGACTCCTGAATAAAGAGGAAGACGAGGAAGTGTTCTCAGCTCGTGTCGGAAAGATTCTTCCGTGAAAATTCTGATAATTGATATGCTGTGATTTCAAAATGTAAGTGTACAAAATGAAGTTTATAAATTAAAACAATATAGTTTACAAGTTATATTATAACATGTAGGATAAAAAAATATCAGTCGAAGGAGAAGGTACGAGAGAAGAGGAAGAAAAGGATGTTCAGGAGCATCCAGAACGAAAAAAAGGAGCAGTTTGTGAGTGTCTCGTCTGGAGCGGACTTTCTGAGGGACAGTTTACAGAGGAGTAAAATGCATACTAAACTGAGAGGAGCTTGAGAAAGCCGGCGAGCACGCTCGAAGCTGAAAAAACAATATTTCCGTGAGTACCAAACCGTTTCTGCTGGTACTCATCGGAGAACCTAATTAAACAAATTGTGTGAAGCCCTGGATATAAACAAGGAACATAGTGGAACCAAGGACAGAGCCCTTTGGAACACCAGGATTGATGGAACAAGTAGGAGAAGATTGACCCTCAAGTACCACCTTCATCTTGCGATTTGTAAGGAAAGCCAAAATGATTGAATACATCACTCCAGATACACCATACGACTGAAGCTTGTGGAGCAGACCCTTGCACCACATTTTATCAAAGGCTTTCGAGATATCCAAAGCAACTAATCGAGCTTCACCCTTGAGCTCCATTGTCCTGTTCAAATGATCCGTGATTAAGGAAGGCAGATCACCAGTCGAACGGGAATGATGAAAGCAATACTGGAAGTCAGTGAAAGTTCATTGTCCTCCAGATGGCTGAAAAGTTGTTCATTGATGAGACATTCAAATACCTTACTTATTACAGGTAGCAGGCTGATGGAGCAATAGTTACTTGGTTCAGAATTCTTTCCAGCACCCTTGCATTGTAAAACAGACATTTGGACTCCAGAGACCCTTGCACACGGTACTGCTTGAAATAGTGGTTAGGATGAGCAATTGCTGATGCACAAGCCAGAGTGAACCATGGATGGGAATGAACCTTCCCTTGATAGACACGTGAGGGAATATAAATGTCCATACCAGTGCGAATCCATTGGGATATTTCCTCGGGAGCCATATCAGGACCATGAATAAAAGCTGAGGTCCATGGCACATCAGCAAGGAATGAACAAAATCCATCCCAATCCGCTTTTCCAAACTGAAACACAGTGTGATGAAAAAGGATGCACTGGAGTTGAGAATAATGAGTAAGAGACACAAACAGAAACAGTGGAATGATCTGAGTTACCAATTGGAGCCAGGACGTCAGCAACACGGTCACTCGAGTTAGAACACAAAAAGACATCAAGCAAGTATCTTCCATCACAAGTACAGTCAGGGATACGAGTGGGAGAGGAAACAGTTTGGGTGAGATTTTGAGAGATTGAGAAATTATAGGTATCAATACCAGGAGCGTCAGTATTACGAGAGTGTACGAGCCATTCCTTGTAGCGAACGGTGAAGTCACCAAATATCATGATGTGTGCAGAAGGGTGGAGTAAAATAGCCCTGCCAATGCTGTCTGAGATCGCATCGAGCATGGCACAAGACAGAAAGGAAGGCGAGCGATACAGAAAGAAGAGATATGTTGTTGAATGCAGGAGAGCAAGGTGGAAACACATAAGCTCTTGAGAGCCACTTTCAAGATAATTTTCACGAGCTAAAGGTGGAGAGTCCTTAACATAGACACCAAGACCATGAGAAGAAGGGCGATCAAGTCTGTGAAAAAATGTAACCAGGTAACTTGAAAGAAACGGAGGAGATGCCACTATCCAACCGACATTCGGATAGAGCCAGCAAGTCAGTTGAGTTAAGCTGAACAAAAGATTGCACAGAAGAAAAGTTGGAGTGAAAGCCCCTGACAACGGACAATCAAATATTAAAAGGATTTGAGCGTCGCTGCGCATGGGCTGGTGAATTGGTACGTGCAAGTAGAGATCTGTTAGTCTTACATTGTCGAACCGGACCCACAAACTCATGCGGATACATTGTCGCAACAATGCCACTCTGATGGCGTTCAGAATGGTTGCACTGAAAACTGAAAATGGTTGCACAGACCACCCCCTTACATGTCCATGACAGTACAACCATTTCGACATTTTACACCTGTTGATAGATCAGCTTCTCAAAGCATTACCAAAGAATTTGGGATCCTGTACTACCAGGCGGCCATGACCTGCGACATGTTTATTTCCGGTACCCTTCAGAGAGACAGAATTCATCAGATCACACAGGGAGTCCTGGACAAGAAAGATGCAGAATAACTGAGACAGAAGAAAAGGACAAAGAAGAAGATGAAGAAGAAAGAATAAGAAGAAGGTGAAGATGAAGACTGGCTGGGGTCATTCACCAAGTTCTGAAACAAGGAAAACCATCTTCACAGGACCACTGTGAAGTTGGCGGTGACTAGGCCAGGTAGAAAAAAAAAATGTTCCAACCACCAAAGATGTGACTACTCTTAGGCTGGCTCCTACCCATTGACCTGTCTGGCTCGGTAAGACCTCCCAGGAGCAAAACTCCTGCCAGAATAACTCTCCGGGTCACTGGAGCGCACAAGCTTCCTTCCCCACTACGATGAAAGTGGAAGTCACAATCTGGGAAGTCACTCTTCTTCTTCTCCTTCTTCTTCTTCTGTAAGTAGCACATGGCATCATTGGCTGAGGACACGGCTGTGCCACTGATGCAATGCCGGCGATAGCTCACCGACCCTTCGCAAAGGACATCGTGGGATCGTTTAGGTTCACCAACTCATGTCGGCAGATGGGAAGAGTTTAACATCCATCAGATGGACGACACACATTGATGAATCACCCTGCCCATGAAACATCAGGATGACAGTTAGTTTATAGCTGAGTCATGATTCAAACCCGGGCTAGACGACTTCGAGGCGAGTGTGTGTATCTCTAAGATATCCTGCCAGCTACACTTCTGCCACGATTGTCTCATTAAATTGGTTGCCTTATTAACTGTTGTTTTTTAAATTTTATTTTATAGAAAGCACTCTAACTTTAGCCTTATTAACGAAAGCAAAAGTAACTTTTGAAGACTCTTTAAACTGTTGACATCTCCGAAATTCATGACTCATCCTTTGAAAAACCACAATGAGATATATTCTTTGAAAGTACTTTTTAAAACGTTGTTTGCAGGACTTGACACAGCATGTAATCTTATCTTGGTTACAACTTACAACCATGATATACCAGACTGATAAAAAATTTCAATTCATGGCAACTTGAAAGGAAAAGAAATGACTATTTTTCTCAGGATTCCAATCACATTTCTCTTTTGACTCGTGACTCGACAGGGATGACTTGAATCAAACTTTTCGGCTCGAGTCTTTATACCTGCAAAGTGATCGAGTCATTCAAAGTTTATTTCCACACATTAAACACCATCTCCCTGGAAACAAGATTAAAGTAAATAAGATGGGAAAAACAAACGAGAGAGAGAGAGAGAGAGAGAGAGAGAGAGAGAGAGAGAGAGAGAGAGAGAGAGAGAGAGAGAGAGAGAGAGAGAGAGAGAGAGAGAGAGAGAGAGAGTATGACGGGTTTGTCCGCGAGAATTAAAACTCGACCTTTGAGACTATTTTCCCTACTTTAAAGAGAAGAATATAGTTCATAAATTTAAAAATATCTTTTTTAAAAAAAATACAAAAATGAAAGAATGCTGAAAAGATATGAAAAAAAAAATTCACAATAATTAAATGACCCCTTCATCATTGGCAATGAGTAAACCTTTATCATTTTACATCTTCATAAACTGTGTTTAGTCTTCACTTGTTTTGTACTAACAATGACCGCAGGCTAAGCGCATGACATATATGCTTGGTTTTGCTTTCCAACGACTTTGCTTTCAACATCTTTAATGAAACGTAAAATTACGTACCCAATTTGCAGTCACACTTTCCATTGGAATTTCATTTCGCTTGGGTAAAACTATAAAGCAGATTATTTGTGTACCACATTTTTCAGTAACTTATCTTAAGAAACATCACTAACAACAGAATTTTTCTCTTGTTACTTCCTGTTTCATGCATTTCTAATGGATGTTTAAACTCCCACCAGCAAACTTCACATCAACAAAGAGAAAGTATCAAAAAAAACAACATGCAGTTATTATGTTACTTTTACTTATCTGCTAAATTCTTGCCTAATTTGTTTTAAGATAGACTTCCATGCCGCAATTACTACAAATAGAGCAAATCAAACTTCAAAACAAGGTAACATGAGTCCAGTGTTTGCACGCGACCTCTACAAGTACATATTCAAAACTTGGCTTCATTTACTATTTCCAAGTGTGAAATGAAGTTAAAAATGCGCTGCAATACGGAATTTTAAACAAAGTTTTGTGTCAATAAAAGCAAAGTTTTCACTGTTGAGTTTATTATAACTTAAAACTAGAGTTCATGGAACACCTTACCCCACACAGACTTGAGAGAAAGTACGTGGGGAGGGTCTTTATAATTCTTCCTTTGCGTTTCTGAGCACGACCTATATTTTTTACAAGCCGCAATTTTGTCTGAATCTCGATATTCCCCAACGCACGCGAACGGCAAATATGATTTGTCGAAATGGCGTAAAATGCTGTAATATATGGTCTAAGTACTGCTAAACTGGACGTTTTTGGATGTTTACCACCGCTGATGCAGCATCTTTGACACCACCTTATTTACATGTTAGATTAGTTATTTGTGCCTGTTGTTTGTGTCCTTTATGACATCCCTAAAAACAGTAAGTTTCCTGTTTGGAATGATTTTCAATTTTATTTCACTGACAGACAGACAGAGTTTTTAAAAAATAAAATAAAATAACCTTACACCTCTCTGCACATATGTGATGAGGATGACATTTTGTACAATTTGCCAAATTCAGAGCCAAAGTACTGCTAAACTGCAGGTTCATGTTCCGATTCATGCTTTACAGTGTTCAAAATATAAAATTAATTTTAAATGAAGTTGCTCCTCGATCATAGACTGACGTTTGTAGACAGACAGACAGACAAAGTGAACCAATTGCTTAACCCCACTTTTCGCTTTGTGCGCGTGGAGGTAATAAATATATTTTACTTGTTTAAAGGAATATTCAGCGTGGTGGTGGCTTGTCGATTAAGATGGTTGGCAGAGGATCTTAGGGTCCTGGCCCTGAATTAAAACCCCAGCTGTATTAAAATAACACCAGACCTGTCATCCTTTGATGGTTGTTGGGGATAAGAGATCAACAACAGTTAATCTGGGGATAGCAGTGGCACATCCACATACCCAAGTGGTAAATATCTGTGAAAGAAGAGCCTTTGGGTCACATCTCACTTTGGACCACACCTTACCTTTCTCTACCTTAAGGAACATTCAGAAGGGAATTCAATGTAATGTTGCTTTTGTAACCTTCCAGCTGGCAGGATGGCTTAGTCATGCACATTCACCTCTAAGTTGTCTCGCCTTGCTTTTAATGTCGACCAAGCGATAAACTGTCACCCCGGCGTTTCACATGCAGGACGATGCATCAATGTGTGCACCGTCCTTCGGAAGGACGTTAAGCCAGACCACCAGTTTGCCAGCAATCTGGGCAATGATGGACGTTAAAGATCCCGCAATGTATTTTTGTGTAGAGTCGGCAAGGCCTTCTTGTACACCTGACACATTGAACAAATTCCAAATTCCTCCCACCTCTCGTCGAACGTCAGGCCTGGCCTGCTGGTTCGTGAAATCATTGAACTAAAAACACTCCCTGGTTGAGCCCACAAAAAGTTGTCGTAGCCATTAAAGTCGTAGTAGTAGTCTGTCAGTTCTATAATGAAATATTTTCAAGAAGACATTTCTACACCAGCAATACTCTACGATAATTAGGAAAGTTAAGCTTTGGATATATTTCATTTTCTTCTTCAGTCTATTTGACTGTTCATTTTTCTCTCTAAACATTTTTTCTAATTTGGTCCTTTTTGTTTTCTTAAGACTTGTGACTGCCATGCGGTGCGTTTGTCTCATTATTGAAAGTCCTGCAGTGGCTTCAGTCGTTAAGTTTTCATTAGTTTTGTTTTGTACCAAGCAGAATTTGTAAGGGTGAAATTGAAAAACTGAGCTTAACACGGTTTGCCCCTAGATTTGTAGTTTAGTTCACTTAGTTAAACACCCACTATTGTTAATTATGATATTTATGCTGTTTGATTTAATTTTCATTCGGTGCCTGAGAGTTATTGTTTGTATGAAGAACTGGAACGGCACTCGCTAAAGCGCATAACTCTGACAGGATGAACATTTTACACTTTATATCCCACTGATAGGCCAGATATGCCTGGTGTAGGCTTAACGGTTAGGGTGGTGGGCTTGCGATCTGAGATCTGAGGATCTTGAGTTCAAATCTCACTTGGATGTTGAATTAATTCCAGGTGGGGTTGACTCTGCCTGTCGTCCTTCTAAGGTCGGCAAAATGAGTGCCAGCATGCTGGTATCCTGTGTCGGAGTGGTGACCCATCCAGGATTGTGCCCAATAGCCAGGGAGACTGCTGAGGCAGCACCAATGCTCTGCGCAGAGTATGGTCCTGATGGATGGATTGTGCAAGTGTAATACAATGACAAAGTATAGAATAAGTCAAATAAACCAGGGGCTGGTGCACAATGAATCACATGGGAAGGAAAATGACTTTCCAGTGCATGATTGTGACAATTTGAGTGATGTGCTATGTGTTGCTTCCTTGCTTGATGCTCAGTATTTCACAATGCGACATCATGCACAAGCGACCATAGGTTGGCAACCATTGCATAGGCTTGAATGGTCTCATGGTGTCTTCCTGCATAATATTTCCTTTCAAGGGAACTAATAATTTGATAACTACAAATGGCAAGTCATTGTGATTGCACTTCAAGTTGGCTGCGAGATGAGCTGAACGCATTTTATCGGATACAAATGTTGTCGTCGTGGTTGATTGTGGTTTCTCCTTTTTTTTAATATTGTCGTGTTGTGTGGTTTCTCCATTCTTTAATATTCCCAGGAGCTTTTTGTTATTAAAAAGAAAGATAAAAAATTGTTTGGATGGTCATAAGCAAAGCAATGGCATCCATCCTTGCTTTGGAATTTGGAAACAAATGACTGTGACCTTAGCCACAAAGATTGCTGGGAAAGAACCAGAAAATTCGCGATACAGTACTTGGAAACATGAGTCGTTTCACTGAAATCAGCAGCGAGACCATCATTGCGGATTTCAGGAGGATCCGGATCATCTCGGATTTACAATTAATCTATTTTCATGGAAACAAGGTCTTTCTTGGCATCACACTTCTGTGTCCAAGTTATTGTTTACGATTGCTTAATGTACTGACCTTCAATTCTACATTCAGCCCATTAAGTGCATAATTTACTGAGATGCCTCTTTACCGCTGATGCAGTGCCCCTTCACATCAATTTGAGCAGGGATTTGGAATTTGCTCACTGGTGTCGGTAGTAACCCCTTCCCTTTCACTAGATACCATTGGATAATTAACATCTACTAACTACTGCGAGCACACACCCAGTTTGAACATCCATCTGATCAAGTACAGCCCACATTGATGTATCAACACCAGGATAATAGGTTTACAGCTGGGTCAAGATTCAAACCTAGATGAGAGAGAGCTCAGAGGCAAGTGTGCATAACTCTCGGCTCTTCTTCCATCCCCTTGTCCAAGTGATCATGAGCTACAGTGACCTGCTCTTTATTTGATGTAGTAAGGTAGCATGCTAACCATAGAGTTGTTTCAACCTGGCTTTAACTCCTGACGGGATCAAACTGATCGAAATCCACTTGTTCTGATGCAGGGTCATGTCACCTTGCAAATGCGGATGCAATAAAAGCAGTTGTCTTATCTGCTTTAGGTTGTGCAGTTTAAATATTCTGCATTATCTCTCAGAGAAGTAAGCCAATGTGTGCTGACACCATGACACAATCCTCTATCAGTAGATGTTAAAGGGATGGAGACGTTAACTTGGATTATGTTGATGGTAACAATGGGGTTAGTACAAAGAAGATAAATATATTAATTGACCAAGATAATGCAGAGGTTAAAGGACAAGCATAATGGGCTAAATGGTCTCCTGTCTCACATTTCCTTGTGTAGGAATGCTGCAAAGTGGGGGATCTGACGAGTAGCCTGCGCTCGCGAAGCGAAAAGCGGGGTAAAGCGATCGATCCCGTACGTGCGTACGCATGTACGTATCTGCATTTTGTTATTCCCATTTCTCTGGAACCGCTTGTCGGATTGACACTAAATTTGTACAATGTTGCAATGATAATTATGACGTCATCAGTTATTTGGTTTGACAGCCATATTTAAAAAAATAAAAATAAAAAAAACTTTCAAAAATCTCTGAAACGGCTGAGCAGATCGAGGAGAAACTTTACACGTATGACCGCCTATCCATGGGGAGCAAAACGTTTCCCACCTATGACGACATAGGTCACATGGATTGGCAGCCATATTGGATTTACCTTAAAACCTTTAAAAATCCTCTGCTCCAGAACGGCTGGACAGATCAAGGGGAAACTTCACACACATATTCCCCAAGCCTTGCGGATATCAGGGTGTTCACGAATAATGAATAGGTTACACGGTTTGGCAGCCGTATTGATTGAAGGAAAATAATTTTTTTAAATTACATCTCTTGAACCGCTTTATTGATCGATGTGAAAGTTCACAATTATGATCCTGTGATGATGGGGAATACATGTTTTAAATTTCAACCTGATTGGACACATGGTCTGGCAGCCAGAGGTATTTAGTTTGAATCTGGGTTCTTTTTTGATTTTTTTTTTTTTTTAATAAGCTTGCCGCCTGGATGGGTTTCAGGGTATTGGAGCAGCAGCTGAAACCCGAATCCTATCCAGTTTCCTCCTGATGACTTCATCTTTGCTCTTTGCTTCTTCGGGTTTCTTCTGATGACTCCAATGCAGGACTCTACCTATTTGGTCTTCCGTTTGATTTTAAACTATATTTTTTTACTACAAATTTGCCGCCAGAAGAGTTGGCTCGCAGGAAGTCATTCTCAAGACTGCGCAGGGTAAGTATTCTATGAATACCATCTAGTTTATTTATTTAATACATGCAATTGTTTGTTTGTTTTTCTTTCAGGTTATCAATGTCGACACAGCATCGAGAAGAGACTGTGAGCCTCCCTGTGGATGCACAAGGTAGTGAGGGACAACCAAAAAGTTCCAGACACGAGCTGTAGATTTGAGGACAAACGTGAACATTGAGATAACTGACCACCCAATTTATTTTAAATTTTCCTATAGGTTTATAAACCAACTTAAGTTGGGTTATGTTTCTTAACATGAGTGAGAACGAACATGATACAGATCTTCCTCCAGGACCAAGTGAGTGGAAGCAATTTAATTACTCAATCTCTTTCAAGGATACACAAGGACTTTTTTTCCATTGGGACATCATGCCTATGATACATCAACATAACATTTATTGCACGTCCATTGGAAGGACTCCTGGAGTTGGTGGGGGGTGGGGCGGGAGTGGACCAGGCACAGGGTCATCATTAGGATGATATATTCTATGCACATAATATATATATATATATATATTATTATATATTATTATATATATATATATATATATATATCAGGTCAGGTCAGGTATGGGAGCATGTGCCAGAACAGCGCGTCGCTGCGTTCACTTTCCGCCGGTATTCCAGGGGCCTCCGTCTGGCCATCCCCCAGGCAGATGCCAGGCCCATCCCCATCTCCTTGAGATGATGGTCAACCTGCTGCAACCACGAGGCACGTGGTCGGCCCACTGGCCTCCTCCACTCATGAGACTCCCTCGCTGAGAGAATCTGTGAGCAGGATCAGCGTCAGGAAAACGAGCCACATGTCCATACAGCCGCAACTGACGCTCACGGACTATGCAGGTAACAAATCTCATCCGAGTCTCTCTCAGCAACACGCTCGTTGGACACAAAATCCGACCAGCGATAGCCAAGGATTCTCCGAAGAGACCTGGTACCAAAGGAATTAAGTCTCCGTCTCAGATCCTTCGTCAGAGTCCAAGTCTCGCATCCATAGAGCAAGACTGGAAGTACCAAAGACCTGAAGACTCGGACTTTCGTCCTCCCGCACAGGTACCGACAGCGCCACACCCATGATCCAGTGAATCCATGACTCCCCAGGCCCGACCCAGACGTCTATTGACCTCTGACTCACAGCCAGCAGAGACATGAATATCACTGCCAAGGTAAGTGAATCTCTCCACGACCTCAACATCCTCACCACAAACAGACACAGACAGGACAGCAGCATCAAAGATGTCACCGAAAGCCTGGATCTTAGTTTTGACCCAAGAAACCCGTAATCCCAGCGGCTCCGACTCCTCATTCAGCACCTCGAGGGCCCCCAAAAGGATATCTAAAGTCTCCGCAAAGATGACTGCATCATCTGCAAAATCAAGGTCCGAGATCTTGACATTCCCAAACGATGCACCGCAGCTTGATCTCTCCGACATCCTCCCTAAAATCCAGTCCATACAAGTGCTGAAAAGTGTGGGGCCAGTACACACCCCTGACGAACTCCAGTAACAACTGGAAATAAGTCAGAGATGGTACCACCACACTTCACAGCACTCTCAGTACCAGAGTAGAGTTCAGACATCAGATCGATCAGTTTTGGTGGCACCCTACGAAGACCAAGAATCCTCCAGAGGACATCCCGATTCACTGAATCGAACGCTTTACAGAGATCAACATAGGCTGCAAGCAGCCCCTGCCGAAACTCTCGTCTGCGTTCGGTGAGGACAGAAGAGCAAGGATACGGTCAATCGTTGACCTCTTTGGTTTAAAGCCTGACTGCTCTGGACGCTGGTGCTCAAGCAGATGGTGGCGAACCCTATCAAGAATTATCCGAGCAAAGACCTTGCCCGGCACTGAGAGCAGCGTCACCCCTCGGTAGTTGTTGCAGTCTTGGCGATCACCCTTCCCTTTCCAGAGAGGAACAACAAGGCCCCTCTTCCAATCGGTTGGGATGATGCCTGTGTTCCAGGCAGAGCACAAAACTGCATGCAGCGACACGAGTGCAGCATTTCCACCAGCCTTGAGAAGTTCAGCATGGATGCCACAGATCCCTGGAGCTTTACCCCGTTTCAACTGGTTCACCGCAGCCCGTGTTTCCACAAGCGAAGGTGGACCACAGTTGATTCGAGGGTCAGCAACAGGGATTGTAACACCCTTGACGTCCAACTCGACAGCTGGGGGATCAGCCTGGTACAACCGCTCAAAGTAACCGGCCCAGCGGCCTTCACTTCAGACTCCTCTGTCAAGAGCCTACCACTCTCTGCTCTAACTGCAGTGCTCCGAGGGATGGGCTTGGATGAACGCAATGCACGAATTCCCCTGTAACGGGACGAGAATCACTTGTCCACAGGTGATGCTCTACCCCCTCACAGATTCCTCGCACATAGGCCTCCTTGTCCACCCTCAGTGCACGTACAGTTTTACGCCTCAGCTCCCTGAACAGCTCAGCTCTGCCATTCAGCCTGGCCCTGCGACTCTGGTCAATGGTATCCAGTGTCCCTTGAGAGACAAAATTCTTCTTTGCCCTGCGGTGAGTTCCAAGACATCCACGGCAACATCAAGGATGGTCTTGAAGGCACTCCACAACTCTTCAGGACCCCCAAAGCACCCAGACCCCCCAAGTGTCCACCCAGCCTGTTCGCAAACTCCTCAGCTACTCTCTCATCCCTGAGCTTGCCAACATCCAGCCTAGGCTGGGATGGTACCATTCTCCAGGATTTAAGGTGCAGCTTTAGAGTTGCTACAACAAGCCTGTGGTCAGTATTGAGGAACTGAGCACTCCGGTAGACCCTGCAGTTCTGGATCATCCTCCAACGACCGCAATGAGGACATGGTCAATCTCCTTTGCCACACCGCCAGCGTTGGAATACCAAGTCCAGCGATGAGCTTGTGGCGCTGAAACCATGAACCAGCCACCCTAAGTCCATGACTTCTTGCAAAGTCAAGGAACTTAGTGCTATTCTGGTTCATATTCCTGACCCATGGGACCAACACACACCTCATAACCATCCCTATCAGATCCAGTCGATGCATTGAAATCCCCCAAGACTAGAAGTGTATCTCGTCTGGGGCACTGATCAACCACAGACTCGAGCGTGGCGTAGAATGTGTCCTTCACGGTGAGATCACTCGCCTCAGTCGGAGCATAAACAGAGACCAGGGAAATGACACCTAAGGAGTGACGAATCCTTAATCTCATATACGCTCGTTGACCGGTGTTACCTCAATTATCATTGGGATCAGCTTATTGGACACAGCTACAGCAACTCCTTGGGTATGGTAACCATCAGAGCGACCAGACCAATAGTAGGTGTAACCACCCACCATTATCTCGCCGCAATCCGGTCTCCGAACCTCAGAGAGACTGCAATCCCGATGTCCAAACGCTTGAGCTCAGATGATAACAGAGACAGGTGATGATCATCTCTTAGGGATAGGACATTCCAGGCACCCACCCGAAGGGACCGCCTCAGGTTAACCCAAGGAGACCGCCGTCTGGTGGACGACACCTCAGCACCACTCCGACACACTCTCCCGCAATCTGACCCAGGGATGTTACCCCGTGGTTTCCCTCCTATCATCAAAGATTGGGGGTCCCGAAGGCTTTGCCCCAATCCCGTCATCCGGTGAGCTGCCCTGCGAAGGAAGCTGCACAGGAGGTACTCCCACGGAGTGGGTTTTCAGATTTTTTTGCGTTTTTGTTTTTGCGAATGAAGGGTTTTTCGGTGGCCGGAGTGCAAATCCTGCCACCAACCTCCTAATAAAAAAGTAACCCAACTGCAGGAGGACGTCCGCAGACACAGTTGGGCACTAGATATGGATGGCCGTTGGCTCACAAGGAGCTCCTCCGCCCTTTGACAGGTTTTGTTTTTAATCCTGCTGGGTGTCCATATCCAAACACCCTCCTCACCAGAAAAACCTGTGGGGGAGACGGTTTAGTCGCCGACAACCCGACCATGGAACAGGTTAGTACAGGTTTACATGGTACCTGTAGCAGGTCACAGATCTAACCTGACTGACACAACATATATATATATATAATATATATATAATATATAATATATAAATATATATCTTTACATAATATATATATATCTATACATAATATATACACAATAAATTATTTTGAGAAATAGAACATGATTTTAAAAAATAATTATGTGGAGGGTGGGATGAACAAACACCAACAGCATATTTATCTTTTGATTAGATCTGCTCACAGACATCACAAGCACTACATGTTTATATAATAAACCATCGATAACGAAGCTACCAATAATACCAGTTGTGCCGATAACCCTGTACCCCACTATCCCCAATGCTTCGAGGTACCATTCGAATAAGTTTAAACCTATCTCCTCCTGATGTTACTACCTTTCCAGGGGGACAGTTCCATCCATTAACCATTGTGAGTGAAAGACCTGTGCCTTACTCTACTAACAACTCTCCTAACAACTCTCCTCTCTAGTCTGAGGCTTTGGTCCCTCATCCTGCTCCTCTCAATTCTACTAAAAAAAACTCTTCTACATTTAATTTCTCTATCTCCTTCATTATCTTGAGCATCTTCATCCACCTCTCCTAATCGCCTCCTTTCTAATGTATAATGTCGTGTCTTTTTCAGCTGAACCTCGTAGCTTATTCCAGCTAGCTCCGGAATCAATCAGGTCGCTCAACGTTGAACCCTTCCTATCGCTACACTCTTGTCCTGTCTGCTGACTTTAGTTGGTGGATGTTAAAGATCCCATGGTGTCCTTCGCAAAGAGTGGGCGAGCTATTGCCGGCATCCGCACAGTCGCACCCTCACCCAATGATGCTACCCCACAGCCTTGTTCTGCATATGAAAGAAGAATCTGCCTCCTCATCATGGACTGCACTCACTGCATCTGCATCTTTACCACTGCCTGCACTCGCTACGCTCTCACCACTGCCAATTTCCTCTGTAAACTTTCTCCACAAACATAACCAGATTTTACGTCCAAATTTTTCACACTCTGTTGCTTCTTGCAAAGTATAGATCTCTGTTCCTTCAACCCATCAATAACAATTCCATAAACCTTAAACACCAAAGATTTTCATGTCGGGAATCGAACTCCAAACAGAAAGCTCAAATATAAGTGCGCTTACCTCGACACTTATCGTGTTGGTATGCCAACACCACCCAGATAGGATAGGTAATTGACTCTTGCATTTACTTCAAATATTGTGAATATATCAGACCACTCAACAAGACCTTTCAAATGCTTTATTTTACTGGCAAAGTGATCAAGTGAATGGCTACAAAGCGAGATGCCACAACACGCTTTCGAAGCAGCTTCAATGCAAGATGCAAAATTAATAGTCAGAAGGAAATAGTGTCAGAGGTTATTGAGGTCTTACAAGAACTGGATGATGGAAGACATTGAGACAGCAATGGGATATGGGACAGAGGTGGGGTTGACATAAAAAGAAGGATGGAGAAATTGAAACAGAATAAACATACAAGCAGCTTAATAAATAATGATTTACAAGGAAGACAAGGGAACTGAGGGGCTAAGTACACAAGGAACATGGCAGCAGACGTGAAAAGCTGAATGCCTAAACTCGGTGTTTGCAGCTAAATCTTGTGTCCAAAACCCATCACTTTCTCTACCCACCTTACCCAGTCGCCCAACTGTCCCTGGACTCTGTGTCCTTTTCTCCTGACAAGGTGGAGAGCTTGCTGTCAAACCTCGACTCTGATTCTGCAACCGGTCCAGATGGCATCAGCCCACGTGTCCTCAAAGCCTGCTCTTCTGCTCTTGCTCACCCTCTCTCTGTTCTATTCACCCTCTCATTGCTCAGGTCATCTGCCATCTGCTTGGAAATCAGCAAATATTACTGCCTGCATAAAAAAGGTGCAAAAACAGATCCCTGCAACTACAGACCAATCACCCTTCTCTCAATCATCAGCAAGGTTATGGAATCCATCATCGCTTCAGACATTAAATCCATCCTCTTCTCCAATGGCTTGATTTCCGATCATCAATTTGGTTTCAGACCAGGTCACTCTACCCTGGATATGCTGCTTCTGCTCTCCCAACAATGGATGGAGGTCCTCAATGCCAGACAGGAAATCCAAGCCGTATCCCTGGACATATCACGTGCTTTTGACATGGTGGCACCCTGCCTTACTCCCAAACTCTCTTCCCATGGTATCCAAGGCCATCTCCACCCATGGCTCACAGACTTCCTCTCCTGTCGCAGTCAACGTGTGGCCCTAAATGGAGTTCTTTCATCCCCTCTTCCTGTCCAGGCTGGATTTCCTCAAGGTAGCGTTCTGGGCCCTGTTCTTTTTCTGGTTTTCATCAATGATCTCTCCGACTCCCTGGAAAATCCTCTATATCTCTTTGCTGATGACTCCACCCTCTGCCGTACCATCGGTCATCCCTCAGACCAGCAAGCAGCAGCTTCTTCGCTCACTGCAGATCTGGATAAAATCACAAACTGGTCCAACACGTGGAACATGTCTTTCAATCCGGACAAAACTCACACTCTCACTATGTCTCTTCGAAAGGACCATTTAGAAACCCCCCGATCCACTTTCTCAACAATCCTCTGGAAGAAGTCCTTTCTTTCAAGCTTCTGGGTCTATATGCCATGACCTTTCTTGGGAAAGCCACATTTCAAACTCGCCTCCAAAGCCAGTCGCTGACTGGGAACCCTCCGTCGTGCAAAGTCTTCCTGAGCTCCTGACCACTTACAAAGCTTTTGTCCGCAGCCTATGGAGTACTGCTCTCCCCTCTGGGCTGGTGCTCCTGCCTCCCACCTTTCTCGGCTTCACGCTGTAGAAACCAGGGCATTTCGGATCATCGGCATCTCCCGCAATGAGGCTGAGTCTTTGGGCCTCTCACTCAATCACCACAGGTTGGTCGGTGGTTCTTTCTGCTTCTACCGTCTCCTCTCCAGCCTCGCCCCCCATCCCTGCTCTCTCTGCAATTTGTCCCACCACATTTCCACAGGGCGCTCAAGGTCCGCCAACAACCCCCTTCTGGTAAAACTTCCAAAATCACGAATCATGCTCACCTTCACTCTTTCATTCGCTCTTTTCCCCACCTTAGGAATAAACCCCCTCACTCTATTCATTCCCATTCTTCCCTCCAGGCTTTCAAAACAGCTGTTCACCACCACCTCTTATCATCCCCCATCCAAATCCTCGATCTTTTCTACCCCGATAATCACCCAAGCCCACCTCCTTCAAATTCCTGCTTTCCTTCCTGAAAGTCCCTGTAATGTCCATCTTGTATTCCCCATGTTCCAGTCCATCCCTCTCTTCCACAGATCTCCTAATGTCTCTGTTCCCCACTGTTTTGTCCTTCCACTCTCCCCTCTTGTCTCATGCCCCCCTTGCTGTGCGCTGTGTGTTAGCTCTCACACGAGCCTCGACAAAGTATACAAAAAAATTAAAAAAAATCTTTTAATGGTAAATCATATTTAAACACAACTTGGGTTTGAGCAACATCATGTGCATAAATACAATAAAGTGGTGCAAAATAGAAATAAAATGTAATATATTTAAAATAAAACCTCACAATGAAGTTATAGGTCTTTGTCCCGTTTTGAAATAATTTATTTTCTTTTTTTT
>CM068956.1:28864530-28882230 GCA_035128595.1 Eptatretus atami | reverse complement strand
AAATAAAGTGAAAGTTTCAACTCAAAAATGGCAAATTACATACAGTCTTTGAGCTAAGTGAGGCATTATGTGTTCGAAGCCTGAATCCACTGGATATCATACAGTGCATGAAAGTGGATAAGTCAAGTATCTCTGTAATTATTAAAGTCTACATACTGTAGATTGCTCTAACCCAAGGTCCCTTTATATATACAGTAAAACCCTTTGGGAAAGTTTGTGTGCAAAGTTGTGGGAAGAAACGAGCACATGTGTGGTTGATCGGTTTTTGCATCCCAAATCTGAGCACGCTGCCTCCCAATGCTGCAATCTCCATATTTAATAGCCCATATACAGTTTCAATTTTGTCCATTACCTGCTGGTGTCTTGCATACATGATTTATGGGAATATATATATATATATATATATATATATATATATATATATATATATACTTATATATAATATATATTCGTTGCGCCTTGTAATCCGGTACTCCGACGCTTGGGTTGGAGGATCACTTGAGGACGGGAGCTCTGTGCATGGGCCGAGCTATTGATGAGGGGTTAGGGCCAGCCCGGATCATTCACAACCAACGAATCGCTTATCCCTGTGTCGTAAGAGGCGACCAGGGTTGCAGTCAAGGAAGGAATCCGGCCGTAAACTATGCCAAATCAGTAATGCGGATCATACGGATGTCCGCTGTGGCGACCCTAACGGGAGCAGCGTAAAGACGAACAACATATAATACATATATATATTAGTATATATATATATAATATATATATATTATATACTATATTACAATATACATGGCATGTGTGTGTATATGTGTAAACTCCGAACTGCTACAAGAACGCACTATGAGCTTTAAATCAAAAGCTTTGGAAAAAGAAAAGAAAAACACAAAGAGCCATAAAGTAATTGTTGGTAAACATTTATAACAGGATCTAATTGTTAATTACAAAGAATAAACACAACAAAAATGCACGAAAGGATGTCACACCAGTAAGTCGATTCTGAGTGGGTGAGACCAGAAACGAGTATCTTAATTCTCCCGAGATTGAATTAAACGTCACACGTAAATGGTTGTTTAGTTTCCAATGGTTCTGTAAACTTTAAATCCCAATTACCTCCAAAACAAATTTTTCACGAGAGCAGGTTCTGTTTTCCAACCCACTCTATCAGAAGTGGCAGCAGTGAAATCCAGTGTTAAATAACTAGAATAAATAAGGTTTTTCAATGAACATGAAAATGTCAATTGCAGTACAAGACCAACTTGATCATCATATATAGTGGACTATTTAATTGTTAATGGTAACTATTATTCTACTTGTGTAAGTAGTAATATCTGCCAAATAAAGCCTATATATAGCATACATATACACTGATGAGCCAAAACATTATGCCACTGAGGAGGTGAGTGAATAAAACAATTGATATATCTTGTTAACAATGGCACCTGTCAATGGGTGGGAATTATTAGAGCAGCAAAGTGAACGTCAGTTCTTGAAGTTAATGTGTTTGATTGCAGGAGAAATGAGAAATGGCAGGATAAAGACCTGAGCGACTTTGACAAGGGCCAAATTGTTATGGCCAGATGACTGGATCAGCATTGCAGGCTTGTGGGGTGCTCCCAGTCAGCAGTGGTGAATGTTCTGACGAACAGTGGTCCAAGGAGGGCAAACCAACAACCGGCGACAGGGTGTTGGGCACCCAAGGCTCATCGATGCAGCGAGGGAAAACGAAGGCTATCCGCATCTGGTCCGGAACCGCCAAGGTTTCTACGTGGCCAGCAAATCACAGAAAATGTTGAATGTGGTATCACAGGAGGAATGTGTCACAATCCACCGTTGATCGCACCCTGCTGTGTATGGGCTGTGTACCCACACGACCAGTCAGAGTGCCCATGATTCGACCCCAGCTCACCACCGTCCGAAAGCACCTACAAATGCGCACGCGAGGTCGCGAACTGGACGCTTGAAGCAATGGAAGAAGGTCGCACTGGTCCGATGAGTCCATTTTTCTTATAGATTCACGTGGTGGCGTGTACGTGTGCGCAGTTTTACCTGGAACAGGAATAGATGCACACCCAGGATGCACTCTGGGAAAAGACGACAAGCTGGGTGGAGGAGTGTTATGCTTCTGGGTCATATTTGGCTGGAAACCTGAGTCCGGCCATTCATGTGGACATCAATTTTGAAAACGTGTCACGCTAGCCTAAACATCGTTGCAGACCAGCGTACACCCCTTCATGGCAATGGTATTCCCTGATGCAGTGGCCCTCTTTCAGCAGTGGATAATGCGCGCTGCCACACTGGCACAAGTTGTTGGGGAATGGTGTTGCAAGAGCATGATGAAGGTGTTCACGGTGTTTCCCTGGCCTCCAAATTCTCCAGATCTCAAGTCTGATTTGAAGATCTGTGGGATGTGTTGGACGCGACAAGTCTGATCACGGCGACTCCACACCTCGCCAACTTACAAGGACTTGAAAGGATCTGCTGCTCATGTTTTGGGCCAGAAATACCAAACAGGACCACCTTCAGTGGTCTTGTGGAGGTCCATGCCTCGGCAGGGTCCGTGCTGTTTTGGGCACACGGAAAGGACCAAACGCATCATTAAGGCAGGTGGTCCTATATGTTTCCTGGCTCATCAGTGTGTATATATATATTATATTCAAAAAATATTTATTTTTAAAATCTCTTTAAAGGTGATAATGGTTGTTGATTAGTTTGAAATCACTGAAGTAATATACACGCGCAAAGTGTCGAGGTAAACGTGGCTTCGAGGCTCCAATACGAGCATGAGTCAGCACAGTTTTATTCCGACAAAAGTAGTACTTCAAAGTTCATCTTCCCGCATGGTACACACTATTTACAACCGCCACGAATAGCGATACCTGGTGTGGGATTGAGAACTACATCAGTGGACATTGAATCAATTATTGTATTTATTTATTTTACACCTTGCGCGTTCCCTGTTTGGACACCAAAAGGCGAGTGAGCAGCATGAGTATTATGTACCGGTAAAAACTGTTCTTGAAAAGGCGTTTTGTGATGTCATTAAATTAATTTTGTAACATTTGTTATCATGTGATTCTCACTACACAAATCATTCGGGTGCGAAATATATGGAGTATGGTCTTTTCTTAGCCGGGTAGTGTTTGACTCAGCAGCTTACATAATTAATTCTGCAGTATGTCTATGTACCCACCTGTTTTCGCCAATTTTATACCATGCTCTGATAGTGTGTCTATTATTATTTCATAATGCAGCACAAGGCTGCGGGTAGCATCATTGGCTGAGGGCAGAAGCTGTGCCGCTGATGCAATTCCTTCTGTACGGTTTCAGACAGAAATTTGAATGTTTCATGCGTGCCGATGACAAACTTGCCTACTCCGTAGGTGGAGCTTTAAAAGTTATAGCTTTCAAAATAACCAGAATAAACATTTCAAACACAACAAATATTCCTTTGAAAATGAAAAAGAAAACATGGAATGTCTGAAAAATTAGATGTTACATAATGATTGTGAATCTGATCTAAGCTACTCAGCAAATCCGGCCCGTCTCCACCCCTGTGCACACCCAGTCGAACACGCCTATCCACACGACGCCTGCCGTCACCCTCCCCTTCCCAAGCATTGCATAACTAATAACTGGATGGCTCTCACGTTTGTGCTTTGGCTCATTTTTAACAGGAAGCCTTTAATTTCAGGTTTCATATTTGCTTGTAATCTTGATGAAGTCTAACACACATATATGCATTTCTAGCATCAATAATGTATGAGGATCAACAGGAAGATAAAGAATGTTTGAATTTCCAACGACTATATGGGTCAAAGAGGCGAAGGCTGTTCAGGATAGAAATGCCATAAAGAGCGTGCAGCCGTGGAATGAGTTGTCAAATAACCGGCAAAAGTTACCAAGATGCATCAAAACCTGCTCGCCGAGAAATGAATCTTCAGCACAAAATACCTGTCATAAGGCCACTTAACTTCAATAAGGGAATGATCACCCAGCATGAACCTCAATTTGGAATCTACATTCTTTTTTTTTACCCTTACGTACAAAAAATCAAGCGGAGCAGTGGCATTCGTTATTTTCTTTGCTTGCTTGAATTTTCTAACAGCTCGATGCTTTCTACAATGGGAGTGTGCTTTCATACATCAATGTGGGAAAAACTTGGTTGCAAATGTTAAGTGAGTTTAAGACACAATTGCAAACAAAAACCAAAAGGGAAAAAAAAAAGTTTGTGATTTATCAACAACAAGTAGCAACATTGATTGACGGTAGGCACTAGGGAATACAACTTGTTTTGCAACTCCCATAGTCCTGTATCATATTGCTGAGAGCTTTTGCTAGAAAACAATGGAAAATCAATGTTTTTTTTTTGATATTTGTTCAAAAAGTTCACCCAGGACTAACTTTGAATTTTTATTTTACTCGGTTTGCATTTTGGGTGGATTTCCAAAAACTAAACCCTGTTTAATTATTTATTTAACTTAAAAAAGCCTTACTACCCTGCAAGAACTGCTTTTGAATCCTTGACAAATCACTGGGAAAAAGAGCCATCAAACTAAACATCCCACAGCAGAAGCATCAATGCTGTGAAGCGAGCAATTAAGGTCATGCAAAGTCATGCCAAATTTCAAAGTTACGTCATGGGTAACTTTTTGTGCAACAAACATACAAAACAAAAACATTGATTTTTCATTGTTTTCCTAGCAAAAGCCTTCATTCAAGAATATGATACAGGTATGAGTTCAAAAAATGTTGTATCCTAGTTAGGCACGTTATGTTGTATAACTATTGGAAGACCATCAAATTACATTCAACATGGGAAGAATAAGGAAACAGAGAGAACATTTTGCTCTAAATTACTTATGGCATTCAGAGAAAGAAGAAAAAAAAAATACTCTCTCTCAGACAACATTGGTCCGACAGGAACCAGGCGTCTGGTTCTTTCACATTGACACATTGCACATTCCTCTTATGAGAACTTTAATCATTTTTGATATATTTGGGCAATCTTGCACAGTAGCTTCATGCAGTCCTGATTTGTTGAGAATTCGAAAGAGGCACTGTTTATTGATGTGTGGTGTCGATGCTCACTGCGCTTGATCCACAACCGCAGCCAAAGGATGACGCGACTGAGGAAGCGGCTGAATGAAGGAAGGAAGGAGATTTCCAAGCACCGCAACGACCTAAATCTGCCCATCAAAGTCAGAACCCTATGAGCAAGCTGCCAGCGAGTACAGGCCTTTTTAACTCCTGTCTGAACCTATGTAGAAAACTACAGACAATGAAAGGAGGGGGGGGGTTGGAATTGGTTTGAGTAGAGATTAACGAAAGAGTTTAGAGACAAGCAGAAATCAAATATCAGATATCTTCACCAATGAAATGAAAAATAATATATTTCACTACGTATCTAGTCCAGTTTTAGGTCAATTTCACAATCTGTTATCAAATACTTTCAAGATCATTGGAATTGGATTGCGATAAAGCTGAGTCTACAGGCCTATCACTTCACCATCGGCAAGACAGGTCGGTGGTCTCACTCTGTCTTCTTCCGCCTCATTTCTTGTCTTGCAACCTCTGCCTCTCCGTGGTTTCGTCCCCGCCCCCCCCACCAGGTACCTGCAGGACTGCACATAGTCCACCAGCAAGACCGCCCACCAGCAATCTAGAACCACTTCTCACCTCCACTATATTTATTACTCTTTCTTTCTTCACCTGTGGACCAAACTTTTTCCTATCTTTTTTTTTTTTTTTTTTTTTCTTTTACTTTTTCCTCTTTTCCAATCTCTTCATCCTCCTTCCCCCAAGGTGTTCAAGACAGCTGTTCACCACCAATCTCAAGTCACCCCTCCAAAACCGAATGATATTATAAGTATCTGTTAAACCACCCCCCACCATCCAAAAATTTTTTGCTAAAGTATCCAACTGTCCACGCCCTTGTGTTCTTCTTCCCCCTCATCGTTTACCTGCAGTCCCTTGTTTGTCCAGTCCGCTAAGTGAGGCCATTAGTTTGTCTCGAGCCTGGAATGCACTGGATCATACAGTGCATGAAAGTAGGATAAGTCAGAGTATCTTCTGTAATTATTAAAGTCTACATATGTAGATTGCTCCTAACCCAAGGTCCCTTATATTACAGTAAAACCTTTGGAAAGTTGTGCAAAGTTGTGGGAAGAAACGAGGCACAATGTGTGGTTGATCGTTTTTGCATCCCAAACTGAGCACGCCTCCCAATGCTGCAATCTCATATTTAATCCCATATACAGTTTCAATTTGTCCATTACCTGCTGGTGTCTCTGCATACATGATTTATGGGATATATATATATATATATATATATATATATATATATATATATATATATATATATATATATATATTTCGTGCGCCTGTAATCCGGTACTCGACGCTTGGGTTGGAGGATCACTTGAGGACGGGAGCTCTGTGCTGGGCCGAGCTATGAGAGGGTGTAGGGCAGCCCGGAATCATCACGAACCACAATCCTTATCCCTGTGTCGTAAGAGGGCGACCAGGGTTGCGTCAGGAAGGGAATCCGGCGTAAAACCTATGCCAAATCAGTATGCGGATCATAACGGATGATCCGCTGTGGCGACCCCTAACGGGAGCAGCCGAAAGACGAACAACATATATATATATATATATATATATATATATATATAATATATATATATATATATATATATCAATAATAGTGCATGTGTGTGTATATGTGTAAAACTCGAATGTACAAGAACCACTATGAGCTTTAAATCAAAAGTTTGGAAAAAGAAAAAGAAAAACAACAAGAGCCAATAAAGTAATTGTTGGGTAAACATTTATAACAGCTAATTGTAATTACAAAAATAAACACAAAAATGCACGAAAAGGATGTTCACACCAGTAAGTCGATCTGAGTGGGTGAGAACCAGAAACGAGTATCTTAATTCTCCCCCGAGATTGAATTAAACGTCCACGTAAATGGGTTTGTTAGTTTCCATGGTCTGTAAACTTTAAATCCCATTACCTCAAAACAAATTTTGTCAGAGAGCAGGTTCTGGTTTTCACCCACTCATATCAGAAGTGGCAGTGAATACCAGTGTAAATAACTAGAATAAATAAGGTTTTCAAATGAACATGAAAAATGTCAATTGCAGTACAAGACCAACTTGATCATCATATATAGTGGACTATTTATATTGTTAATGGTAAACTATTATTACATACTGTGTAAGTAGTACATCTGCCAAATAAACCTATATATACATACATATACACTGATGAGCCAAAACATTATGACCACTGACAGGTGAAGTGAATAACATTGATTATCTTGTTACAATGGCACCTGTCAATGGGTGGGATATATTAGGCAGCAAGTGAACAGTCAGTTCTTGAAGTTAATGTGTTGGATGCAGGAGAAATGGGCAGGAGTAAAGACCTGAGCGACTTTGACAAGGGCCAAATTGTTATGGCCAGATGACTGGGTCAGCATTGCAAGGCTTGTGGGGTGCTCCCAGTCAGCAGTGGTGAGTTCTGACCAACAGTGGTCCAAGGAGGGACAAACCACAAACCGGCGACAGGGTGTTGGGCACCCAAGGCTCATCGATGCACGAGGGAAACGAAGGCTATCCCATCTGGTCCGAACCGCCAAGGTCTACTGTGGCACAAATCACAGAAAATGTTAATGGTGGTCACAGGAGGAATGTGTCACAATCCACCGTGCATCGCACCCTGCTGTGTATGGGGCTGTGTAGCCACAGACCAGTCAGAGTGCCCATGATGACCCCAGTCCACCGTCGAAAGCACCTACAATGGGCACGCGAGCGTCGGAACTGGACCTTGAAGCAATGGAAGAAGGTCGCCTGGTCCGATGAGTCCCATTTTCCTTTAGATCACGTGGATGGCCGTGTACGTGTGCGCAGTTTACCTGGGGAAGTGATGACACCAGGATGCACTCTGGGAAGACGACAAGCTGGTGGAGGGAGTGTGATGCTCTGGTCAATGTTCTGCTGGGAAACCCTGGGTCCGGCCATTCATGTGGACATCAATTTGACACGTGTCACCTACCTAAACATCGTTGCAGACCAGGTACACCCCTTCATGGCAATGGTATTCCCTGATGGCAGTGGCCTCTTTCAGCAGGATAATGCGCCCTGCCACACTGCACACATTGTTCGGGAATGGTTTGAGGAGCATGATGAAGTGTTCACGGTGTTTCCCTGGCCTCCAAATTCTCCAGATCTCAATCTGATTGAGCATCTGTGGGATGTGTTGGACCGACAAGTCTGATCCACGGCGACTCCACCTCGCAACTTACAGGACTTGAAGGATCTGCTGCTCATGTTTTGGTGCCAGATACCACAGGACACCTTCAGGGGTCTTGTGGAGTCCATGCCTCGGCGGGTCCGTGCTGTTTTGGTGGCACACGGAGGACCAACAGCATATTAGGCAGGTGGTCCTAATGTTTTGGCTCATCAGTGTGTATATATATATATATATTCAAACTACAATATTATATTTTATAACTCTTTAAAGGTGATAATGGTTGTTGATTCAGTTTGAAATCACTGAGTAATATACACCGCAAAAGTGTCGAGGTAAACGTGGCTTCGAGGCATCCATACAGCATGACGTACAGCACAGTTTTTATCCGACTAAAGTATACTCAAGTTCATCTTCCCTGCATGGTACCATTATTTACAACCCCACGAATAGGATACCTGGTGTGGGATTGAGAAACGTACATCAGTGGACATTGATCAATTATTTATTTATTTATTTTACACCTTGCCGTTCCCTGTTTGGACACCAAGGCGGTGAGCAGCATGAGTATTATGTACGGTAAAAACTGTTCTTGAAAAGCGTTTTTGATGTCATTAAATAATTTTGTACATTTGTTATCATTCGATTCTTCACTACAAATCTTCGGTGCGGAAATAATGGACGTATGTCTTTCTTAGCCGGGTAGTGTTTGACTCAGCAGCTTAATATTAATTCTGCAGTATTCTATGTACCACTTTTTCCCATTTATACCCCATGCTCTGATAGTGTGTCTTATTATTATTTCATATGCAGCACAAGGCTGCGGGGTAGCATCATTGGCTGAGGGCGGAGCTGTGCCGCTGATGCAATGTCCTCTGTAGGTTCAAGCAGGAAATTTGAATTTGTTCAGCGTGCCGATGACAACTTGCCTACTCCGTGGTGGAGCTTTAAAAGTTATAGCTTTCAAAATACCAGAATAAACATTCAAAACACAAAATATTCCCTTTGAAAATGAAAAAGAAAATCATGGAATGTCTGAAAAATTAAATGTTACATAATGATTGTGAATCTGATCTAAGCTACTCAGCCAATGCGCCCTCCTCCACCCCTGTGCACACCAGTCCGAACACCCTATCCCACGACGCTCCTCACCCTCCCCTTCCCCAACATTGCATAACTAATAACTGGATGGCTCTCACCGTTTGTGCTTTGCTCATTTTTACAGGAACCTTTAATTTCAGGTTCATATTTGCTGTATCTTGATGAATCTAACACACATATATGCATTTCTAGCATCAAATGTATGGAGGAATCAACAGGAGATTAAAGAATGTTTGAATTTCCAATCGACATATTTGGTCAAAGAGCGAAAGCTGTTCAGGATAGAAATGCCATAAAGAGCGTGCAGCCTGTTGAGAATGAGTGTCATAACCGGGCAAAGTACCAAGATAGCATCAAAACCTGCTCGCCGGAAATGAATCTTCCAGCAACAAATACCTCATAAGGCCACTTAACTTCAATAAGGAATGAATCACCAGCATGACCTCAATTTGATCTACTTCTTTTTTTACCCTTACGTACAAAAATCAAGCGGAGCAGTGGCATTCGTTATTTTCTTTGCTTGCCTTGACATTTTCTAACAGCTCGATGCTTTCTACAATGGAGTGTGCTTTCTACATCAATGTTGGAAAACTGGTGCAAATGTTAAGTGACTTTTAAACACAATTGCAAACAAAAAACCAAAGGAAAAAAAAAAGTTTGTGATTATTATCAAAACAAGTGAGCAACATTGATGACGTAGGCACTAGGGATACAACTTTTTTGCAACTCCATAGTCCTGTATCATATTCTGATGAGCTTTTGCTAGAAAACAATGAAAATCAATGTTTTTTTTTGTATTTGTTCAAAAAAGTTCACCCATGACTAACTTTGAAATTTTTATACTCGGTTGCATTTGGGTGGATTTCCAAAAACTAGAACCCTGTTTAATTATTTATTTAACTTTAAAAAAGCCTTACTACCCTGCAAGACTGCTTTGAAATCCTTGACAAATCACTGGAAACAAGAGCCATCAAAACTAAACATCAGCAGAAGCAATCAATGCTGTGAGCGAGCAATTAAGGTCATGCAAGTCATGCAAATTTCAAAGTTAGTCATGGGTGAACTTTTTTGAACAAATACAAAAAAAAACATTGATTTTCATTGTTTTCTAGCAAAAGCTCATCAGAATATGATACAGGACTATGGAGTTGCAAAAAAGTTGTATCCCTAGTAGGCACGTTATGTGTATAACTATGAAGACCACAAATTACATTCAACATGGGAAGAATAAGGAAACAGAGAGAACATTTGCTTAAATACTTAATGGCTTCAGAGAAAGAAGAAAAAAAAAATACTCTCTCTCAGACAACATTGGCTCGACAGGACCAGGCGTCTGGTTCTTCCACATTGACACATTGCACATTCCTCTTTGGAACTTTATCATTTTGTATATTTGGGCAATTCTTGCACAGCTTCATCAGTCACTATTTGTGAAGAAATTCGAGAAGAGGCATCTGTTATTGATGTGTGGTGTCGATGCTCACTGCGTCTTGATCCACCAACCGCAGCCAAAGATGAACGGACTGAGGAAGCGGCTGAAGTGAAGGAAGGAAGGAGATTTCCAGCACCGCAACGACCTAATCTGCCATCAAAGTCAGACCCATGAGCAAGCTGCCAGCGAGTCCAGGCCTTTTTAACCTCTGTCTGAACCTATGTAGAAATACACAATGAAAGGAGGGGGTGGGGTTGGAATTGGTTGAGTAGAGATATAACAGAAAGAGTTAGAGAAACAAGCAAGAAATCAATATCAAGATATCTTCACCAATGGAAATGAAAAATAATATATTTCACCTACGTATCTAGTCCAGTTTAGGTCAATTCACATCTGTTATCAAATACTTTCAAGATCATTGGAATTGCTTGCGATAAAGCTGAGTCTACAGGCCTATCACTTCACCATCGCAGACAGGTCGGTGGTCTCTCTGTCTTCTTCCGCCTCATTTCTTGTCTTGCACCCTCTGCCCTCTCCGTGGTTCGTCCCCCCCCCCCCCCACCAGGTACCTGCAGGACGCACATAGTCCACCAGCAACCCCCACCAGCAATCTAGAACCACTTCTCACCTCCACTTATTTATTACTCTTCTTTCTCACCTGTGGAACCAACTTCCATACTCTCTTCAATCTCATCCTTCCCCCAGGTGTTCAAGACAGCTGTTCACCACCATCTCAAGTCACCCCCATCCAAAACCATGATATATAAAGTATCTGTTAAACCACCCCCCACCATTCCCAAAATTTTGCTAAAGTATCCAACTTGTCCACCCCTTGTGTTCTTCCTTCCCCCTCATCGTTACCTGCATCCCTTGTTTGTCCATGTCCATCCACCTTCTCCCTCTGCCCTGCTGTTGGTGTTTCCCATTTCTGTTCCTTTTGTTCCATTCATGTTGTCTTGATCTGTGCTGTGTCCTTGCTCTTCCACGAGCCTTGACCATGTATTAAAAGAAAAAAACTCATTCTAAAATGACTCACTAATTGGCCTGATAGTATTCCCATCTGAACCTTGATTCATGATGAAGGGAACCCAGGTTCATCATCCTATAAACCATAAATACAGCAAAGGGTGGCAAGCCCACAGACTACCAAACATATTGCGGAGGCGGAGGGCGGGAATGGACTTACACAAGGAGGAAAGGAAGAATAACACAAAAACGAGTACCAATGGCCCGAAGAGGAACAGAATGGGAAAGATACAGCATGTGCACAAGAGATAGTATATGTGTGTGGGTGAGTGCATGGGGTAAAGAGTACATTTGAAAGACTGAAGTGAGGAGGAAGAGATAATGGACCTTAAATCTTCAATTAAAATTGTGCTTTCAATCAGTCATCTTCATTCTTTGATTTCTGACATTCCTCCACTCATGCAGTCAACCTGTTGCTTTTAATGGAACCCTCTCCTCTCCCAATAGAGGCTGGAGTGGCCCAAAACGTCTTGCGCTGTACCTTGCTCCCCATATAAATAAACTTTGGAAACCACCTTCCTTTTGCAGACAAACCCACATTGTGTCATACAGTTCCCCCAATTCAGCAGCAGAGAGACAGCAGTTGCATCACTCTGGTGATGTGGAATTGATTGGGTCCTGGTCTGGTAAATGGGATGTGTCCTTCAACCCTTAAAAAAAAAAAAACTGACAGTCTCACACTTTTGCTCCAAAAAGATCGTCAAATGAACCCATTTATAAACTTCCATGGTCAACCACGAGAAGAGGTCGAGTCTGTTTAACTTCGAGGTGTCACCATCAGCCATGAGTTCTCTTTGGCTGACCATAGAGAAAATCCTCCAAAGCCAGTTGCAAGCTTGGCATCCTTTGCTGTTCTACGTCTTTCCTTGAAAAAAAAAACAACAGACCTACTTATAGCCTACAAAGGCCTACGTTCATAGCTCAATGGCATACTGCTCAACCCTATAGGCAGGTGTCCCAGCATCACATACTATATATCTCTCCTGAATTCTGTGCAATCTAATGCATTCAACACTATTGTCATCTCCTACGATGAGGGCAAAGCACAAGGCCTGTTGCTTTCACATTGCAGGCAGATGAGTGGCTTGTCTATTTTTACTACTTCCCCTCTCACTCTTCTCTCTCGGCCTCCTGACCCTCCCCAAATTCTCCAGGATGCATGAGTTATTCCAATAACCCCCACCTGGTTAATCTTTCAAAATCTAGACCGACTGCACTCCTCGACCATTGCACGTCACTTCTCCCAAATGTGAAAATGCCTTCCTGAAGCTGTTATATAGCACTCTTCCCTCCAAGGTTTCAAGCAGGTGGTGCACTACCATTTCATGTCATCGTCCACCCTTTCCCACAAACCCTTCGACACCCATTGACCCTGCCACGTCCAACCCTCTTACGCGCAGGTTTATGGGTTCATCCCTCCTATCTCTAGTCTTTTCCTGTTCCATTATTCCCTTGCTTATTGTGTCTAACTACTGCCTCACTGTCCGTTCAAATCCTCAGTCACCCTGTTCTTCCATGAGCTTCAATGTTGGAAATAAAGTAATGAATTAATTAAATAACAGGATCATTTTCCAAAAAGTATTGTTCTCTGTAATGAAATGTGACAAATTGAGTGTTCCTTACTAATAGGATCGTAATGTAGTGTTTTGAAATTTCAACTAAAAATTATTTTTCTTCTCAAGAACAAGGCTTCAATCGTTGGATCAAAGAAGCTTGTGTCGGAGCTTCTGCGATCTAATCTAATGAATGAAACGCAAGAACATAAGCACACATTAGCATTTAGCTTCTCCATGAGCCTCGGTTTCTGATTAAAAAAAGAAAACACTAAACTGGCACTGCAAAGGGGAAAAAAACAAAGACTGCTCAGTTGGTAACGTGCTCATAGTCTGAGCTGCTGATCTGAAGCTTGATCCTCAGTGGAATTAGGTTTGAGTAAAACTACCATTATGGTGTGGGGCAGCAGAATATGCGACATCTTTTGGAGCACCAAATGATCTCATAAGGATGTAAAAATGTCGTCGTACATTATACAAGAGTAAAAATGTGTATCCGTTAACATGGGCTCATCCTGCTCTAAAGAGGTAGATGAATCGAAAGCATTAATGGAAGGAAGTTATGGATGAATGAAGGTAAGACAAGAAGGGCACTTGGTAGAGCGCATACCTCGACCAAGCTGATTCGTTTACGTTGATAGGTCGGATCTGGATTCGAACCTGAACTAAAATTTAATCGGCTTGTTCTTGTCAACTAACCAACTCATCCACCAGGTTTTGTCTGAATCCCTCCGCAACTTTTTGAGATAAGTATGTCGTTTTTGGCCTTATCTCTCAATGGTGAAAAATCACTTTAAAAATTTCTCGGATCCAGATCCGGATTCGGATCTTCAGAAAAATCTCATCATTTTGTCAGTCACATACTCAAGCTCTCCACCAAATTCCGTCCGAATCCGTCCATAACTTTTTGTGATATTTTGTTCAAAGACAGACAGACAGACAGGCAGGCGTGAAAACATAACCTCCATCCACCTTTGGTTTAATGAGCAGATTCATTTAATTGGGTAGGTAAGAGGCTCTCAGGAAATTACTGGGGCTGGCTGATAGGATAGCTCAGAGGTCTTATCTGGATTTGAAGCCTGACTACTATAAATTGTCATTCTGGTGCTTCTTGGGGAAAATGGTGCATCAATGAGTAAGCCATCCTTCGGAGGGGATGTTGTAAGCTAATAATTGTCTTGTCTAATAGCATTTACTTATCGATGTTAAATATCTCATGGCACCTTTCATAAAGAGTTGGCCATTGTGGTTCAGTGCCCTAGCCAAATTCTAGATTCCTTCCCAAATCTATGGGTTAAAGGGCGGGGGGGGGGGGGGGGGGGGGGGAGTTCGTCAGTTACATAGTCATACCCTAAGAAAATGATGCAAATCAGCAGCCTATGCATGAATGAACTAATTACTTACACAACAATTGTATAATGTTTTTTGACATCCCCTTCCTCCCTTTCATCTTTCCAAATAGTGCTCAGTGCACTTTGGGACCACGATTCAGCTAATGCAATTTGTGTGCCCATTAAAAAATTATATTCACCTTGAAGGCCAGACAGCCTGTGAGCACAACATTCATGGTAACCCAATATACCCTCTTAGTTGGTGCATTACCATAGAAGAGTCTAATAATTTTATAGCTTTCCAAATTAAGTTGAATTAACATTGAACAAAAATGACAGCGATGGCGATGAGCAATGACTTGATGGATGCACCTTCCCAACCATTCTCTTCTACAGGGTGAGTCATAAGTCCCAGGACATGGTTTTAGCTGTTCATACAAGATTTGTTTATACCATCTATTTGTACCGTTTTCTTTTTTTTCGTTCAGATAATACAAGTAACACATTAAACCAAGATGGCAGACGCCAGTCCATTAACAGTGGAAGAGAGGCTGATAGCGGTGGTGTGGTACCATGAGAGGAGAAACACAAACAAGATGATGAAACAGGTGTAAGAAGACTTTGAGGAACGTTTTGGAAAGCCAGCATCGTCAAAATCAAATATTCATCTTTGGGGAAAAAAGGTATTTCAGACTGGAAGTGTACCTGACAGCAAGCTCAGTGGACGACCAAAAATTCATTATTATAAAATTATAATTTGGCAAAAATTATAAGCAGCAAAAACCGTGTCCTGGGATGTACGACTCACCCTGTCCACACAATCCTCACCCAACATCTAATCTAATAAATAAGATTCATCAGATGTCTGTCTGTCTGTCTGTCTGTCTGTTTGCGTTTCTTGGAAGGACCGCTGGACCGACAACCACCAAATTTGGCACACCGCCCAAGTCTGATCTGGTGATTGTCTCGAGGTTATTTTCATCCATCGCCCGAGTCTTTAAAGATTACTGTTGTGGCTTTTTCATTTATATGCAATCGCATTGTTTACACATCACTGACATACAACACGGCAAAGGCCGGCACACCGAATTCGTCTTGCTGTGTCTAACACCCATTGGCTCACTGCACAGCTGGCTTACTCCACACACAATTGAACCTCACTAAATAAATAACAAATTCACCGTTTTTGTGCTGCGGTAAGTGGTGTGCAGTCGGTCCGATTCGCAATCGCCATGCAACGCCATGCTCATCCCTTGAAGATGTATCTACGATAAATGGATGAGGTGTGTGTTGTCTGTTGTGTGTGTGTGTTGTGTGTGTGTGTGTGTGTGTGTGTGTGTGTGTGTGTGTGTGTGTGTGTGTGTGTGTGTGTATGGCATAATTTTTGTCAAATACTTCCGTACGTCTGTTCATTAATTACGCAATATTGGAATTTACCTTTTGACCTTTAGACTGGTCAGACACCTTTGAACTTTGAAGTCCCTTTAAGACCTCCAAGACCCTGAAGTCCCCGAGGACCCAAAGTCCAAAGGACCCGAAAGTACAAAAACGTTTGAGGCCAAAAGTCTCTGAGGACCCAAAAGTCCACAAAAGTCCAAGGCCCAAAGTCCCTGAGGACCAAAAGTCCCCGGGACGAAAAATGTCCCCAGACCCAAAGTTGATCCTGTAGACCCTTTAAGACTCGACTATACCACAAAAAATGCATTGAATTCCCATGTTTTAAACACACGCCATGTTAAGATATATGAAGCAGCTTAATACGTCCTTCGACCATGGCATGGCATTCTAATTACAAAAATATTTACAAAAAACAATGTAAACATTGCAACAAAGCATATATTAATTACAGTAATAATATTTACAATAAGAAATGTAGTATCATATGGCAATAATAGTAATGAACATATTGTTGCGGCACGGTACCGAGACACCAGCTTGTCACTCAGGGGATTAATCCCGGTTGTCTTCGGAAGAGCCGGACCTGGGGCCATCGCTCACAATTAACGTTGTGGTTCGGTGGGTTGTTTTAAAACCACGAACGTCATCCAGTCAACCACGAGTTCCAGTGTCCACCGTCTAATTATTCGTTTAACTAGAGGTCACGTGGTTACTGAGCGGGGAGCGCGCCCTCGGCAAAACACCAATGTTATGTCGGCAAAATATTAGATTTTAATATAGGCGGCGAGCGTTCTACCGCTGGTTCGTGCCGACGATTTTTGGTCAAATCTGTTGGTATCTACCCGGTCTATCTCGGTTCGGACAATGCGAGACCAATGGGAGGAAAGGACAAACACGGACAGGTTGGAAATCAACAAATATTTATTAATAAATAATAAATAAAAAAGAACTTTTTATTTTCTGAGTAAATAAAGAATGAATTTCAAAGCAAAATCAATCAAAATGCCAGGAAAAAGACAAAGAGAGATGCTTATCGGGGGGGGGGGGTGACTTACTTACAGCGAAACACAGGTGGGTACCCAACAGATCTTTCGGGGGGGGGGGGGAGAAGAATCTTCTCGCTTACCAGAGAGTAGTCGTCCGTGAAGTGAAAACATCCTGAAATGTGTGCGTGCGTGTCACGTCCGTCGCCAGCACCCAGCCTTGAACACCATTCGACGTCTGGAGGGCACCAAGATCATCTGTCGTGGGTTTAGACCCTGGTGTTGTTAGTGACCGACCCGTGCCTTACTTGGTGGCGGCGCTGCTCACACCCACACACGCACCACATGCTCGTTTCCTTCTCCTCTTTTGCACGCTTACCCCCGCTTCTTGCTCGCTTCTCAAGCTTACTTCTCGTTCTCTTCTCCCTCACTGGCTTTCTTTTGCCCCGCTTTCCTCTCGCCTCAGAACGGACCTCCATTCGTTTTATACCTGTGGGCCATCTCCGCGGGCGCAGCCCGCCCCAAGCTCACCCCGCCCCACCCGCGCACGGTCACCATGACGACCCGTGCGCTCTCAAAAAAGGCGGGCGTCGGAGCTCGCGAAAGAACGTTGCTGAGGAAAA
>CM068956.1:28849146-28860099 GCA_035128595.1 Eptatretus atami | reverse complement strand
GTATGGGGCCTCCAAGTGGTACTCGATCAGAAAAAGGTTGGGAACTACTGCCCTAGTGGTTTAGAAATAACGTTGTATAACTCTGTAAAGGATCATTTTGCTTTGAGAAATCGAACTTTACAATGCTCACGCTTTCTGCCTCCCTCACGGCTTCCATCCGTCCAACAGTTTGTACACAAGGATTCATCATCCACTGTGACTGGACATTTGATATCATTTTGCACATCCTCTGACATCACTTAAAGGGGAACCCAAACGCTCAGACCACTTCGACGCTAATCTATCCCAATCGTGTCTTTTTGTCCCGATTTATAAAGTCGATTGAGAGAGAATGCCATGCTGTGTCCGTGCTGCTGTGTCCGTGATGTTGTGTCCCCCATGATTAAGCGGAAGAAACAACAGTCACTTTAACTGTAGCACAATCTCTGCCGAGCTCTTCACACACGTGTACGGGCGATTCGAGTGACACGGCACAAATGGCATCCCAGGAAAGTGTTAAATGGGACGATCCCATAACACAGAGGACACATGGTTAGCCTGCGACGGTGGGACAAAGCATTCGTCACCCATTTTGTCTGTGGTGTCCGAGGGGCTCTCCTGCTTCTCCCACTTCTCAGTTCCCCCCACCCGGGAACGCCGGGTAACCCTGCTAGTAGGTACTTAATAAGTAGATGATACTTATAAAGAGAAAATGCATGAGAAGTGATACAACATAGGTTTAGCCTGTTTCTCTATGTAAGCTTCCCTATTTGTTTTGATATGAAACTTATGTGGGAAGTGGAAAAATAATCAAATGTATTAACATATTTCATTAACGAGAAAGATTAATATATGTTAACTCAAGTAAAGAGATAATAGAATGTGGAAATGACATGTATGATGGACCAAATGGCCTCTCCCTGTGTCCAGATTGCAAAAGTGGTTGCATTGAAACACTACCTTTTTACCTCTAGCCACCGAAGGTGAGGGAGTTATGTTTTCACCACTTCTTTCTGTCTGTCTGTCTGTCTGTCTGTCTGTTTGTCTGTCTGTTTGTGTACAGGATATCTCAAAAAGTTGTGGATGGATCCAGATGAAATTTTGTGGACAGGTTGCGTGTGTGACAAGCAGTGCTGGATTAACCATTAGGCAGACAAGGCATGGCCTTAGGGCCAGCCAAAAATTCAGGCCAAAAATTATTTCACATTAAATATTTGTCTTTTTTTGTATTAAATATTTTGTTCTTGAATCAGTTCATCTTTTGTCTGGGTCCATTTCCATGAGCCCGAGATCTAATTTAAATTCCACAATTCTCTAAAAATTTCAAAATGTGCCTTAGGGCCAGCCGAGTTAATCCGGCACTGGTGACAAGGACGAACTGATTTGATTTTGGTGAAGATCCGGATCCGCATCTGACTACTAGAATTATTATAGATAGTTATATATTAATTCATTGGGAGATAGGGCCAAAAACGATATATCGCATGATATTTCAAAAATGTATTGGGCTCGATATGTTCTCCTGGATCAGGCATTGCGTGGCGGAGGTATGCGCTCCACCAAGTGCTCTACTCGTTAAATATATCATAATTTTGATGCAGCAGCACAAAATAAAAAGTATATGTCTGTTTATGACACAAAGCAAGGAGGTCAATAACACAATGAAGAGCCATCAGTTTTTAAAATGGCCTGGTTGCCCATGGAAACTGCAAGAAGAAAATAGAGTTAACTGACCTGATTTATGAGACTTTGACCATTCAATACCTGCAATAGAAATTGCTTTCTAAGTGGAGAAACCTTGCATGAAATACTCGCTTCAAGTTGTTCTTTAACGTTTAGAGAAAGGTGGACACTTTTGTTATGATCTGTGTGGAATCGCAGGGTGTGCTTGGAGCAGCAAAATAATACAGAATCATTGTTAAGTTCACCAAGATTTGTTGGAGAATTTGGGAGGGGGAGGTGGTATCCTTGTTGATATGCCAGAAGAAAATGCAAAATAATTTGCCAGAAGCACTGGAAAGTACATAAATTGAAGAAAAAGGTTTACATGACTTTGCCAGTTTGTCTGCTTTGGAGATTATCTGTGCCCATGTCAGTGAAGTTGAGGCTTTTGACCTCACACACTGCCATTCAGTAGGATGCTTGCAGCTCAGGTGCTCTCCAAAGACTGAAACAAATGCTGCACCCAAACCATGCCAGAAAATGCGCTCCACAACAATACAGAACCACCAGAACTCTTCACTGTTGGAACCAAGCACACAGGATTGTAGAGCTCTTTCGGTTGGCGCCACATTTGCACTCGTCTGTTTGTCAAGAACATGGCGAAGGATGATTCATCTGAACATATCACATTTCTCCACTGCTTGGTGGTCCATTGCCTGTGCTCTTTGCACCACTGGACTCTCAAGAGTGCATTGCCAGGTGTAACGAGCAGTTTCTTCACTGCAACCCAACTATGGTATCCCACTCTATGGAGTTCTCGGCAGACCATTTTTTATGAAACTGGCTGCTCATGCCCCAGGTTGAAATTTACGATCAAAATCGATCTGCAGTTGCACACCTGTTTGGCCTTGCACTTCAAATTAATACACGGATATCACGCTTCCTTCTCCTGCTCTTACGCTACCTTCCCTTCCCCTTATGCTACCTTCCCCTCCCCTTATGCTGCCTTCCCCTCGCCTCACGGCTGCCTTCCCCTCCCTTATGCTGCCTTCCCCTCCCCTCACGCTGCCTTCCCTTCCCCTTATGCTACTTCCCCTCCACTCACGCTGCCTTCCCCTCCCTCACGCTGCTTTCCCCTCCCCTCACACTGCCTCCTTCCCCTCTTCTCCATGCTGCCTCCTTCCCTCCCCTCCCCTCTCGCTGCCTTCCCTTCCCCCTCCCCCTTCACGCTATCCTCCTCCTAACCCCCCTCCACTACCATACAATTCTATGGAGGTCGAGGAGAGGAAGGGGTGTCAAAGAATGTGCGAATTCAACAAATGAAAGCTTTTTCTTTTTAAGCAGTTGGACCTGCTACTCAGATCAATTCCGCAATTCGTCTCAAGAAAACGTTGCTGTTTGGGAGCGTTTTATCATCCCGGTAATGCCCTGGTATGCTGCCTCCCCTCCCCTTACCCTGCCTTCTCACACTGCCTTCCCCTCCCCTCTCATTGCCTTCCCTTCCCTCCAATCTTGCGATCCTCCTCCCAAACCCCCTCCACCACAATACAACTCTCCGGAGGTCACGGAGAGGAAGGTGTGTCAATGAATGTGTGAATTTGACAAATTAAAGCTGTTTTTCTTTTAGCAGTCGGAACTGCTGCTCTGATGAATTCCACAATTTGTCTCGGGTTCAGAGATTCTAGAGCTGATCAGATGTGTGGAAATTAAATAAAGGCATGAACACTGGCGCAGCTTTTTCGACGATTGAAAGAAAACGCCCTAACTTCCCTTCCCCTTCCGTCATGCTTACCTCCTCCCAAAGCCACTCCACCCCCCAGGGATATCTCTTGGCAGCCTAAGGCGTTGTTTCATATGACCCATTTGAATGTGCTGTTTTAACATACCCAATTTTGCTCAACCTTGTACTAATGCTGGAATAAGGGGACCTTTCTCCACCCTCCCCCCACACTTTCCCTCAAGTCCCCCTATCAAATGCATGTCCAGAACATCCCCTTTCCCTCCCCAATTCCCCCCTCGCTCCTCCCTCCTCTCTGAGTGTATAACAACGGGTGGTGAGGCCTCGCTCTCCCACCTTACTGGTTCTCCTTTCCTTGCTCCCCTTCCCATCCCACCCCCTCCCCACATCTTAATATTCCCATCAGCGAAGGGACGGGTTGTGCCTCAAAGAAAACCTGCTGCCTCGCCTGCTGAGATTTCGCCCCCGGTGGTGAGCCTCGAGGCAAGCAACATCATGCGAGACACAGGTTTTTGTTTTCTGAGATTCAGAATAAAGAACGGACATCACGGACTTCGACATCTCATCGAGGATGAAGAAGTTGTCCAGGAGAAACTTTGTGGAGTCGTGGATGGAGCTCTGTTTGACCGCCTCTTCAGGATGGCAGCAAACTGAGCGGTGGTGACACATGAGTCCGTTACATGCACAAACACCAGGAAACTGGACAAACTACTCACAGAACTGTCTCCGCACCACACGTGCACTTTACACCTGAGGAACGACACAAACCCAATGTCACAGACTCTGCACACGGTACACAGCACACGCCAGCAACCACGTGTACAAAACAATAACTGTAACAAACTGATGGACATTGACGATGAGAAAAAAAAGGGTTTTCAATTTATCCAGCAAAACATGATCAGACGCTGAAATGTCTGTCCTAAGAAAAGGGCTAAATTTCAACATAACCCCTGAATCCATACCTGAGGGCCGGATTGTTGTGAGTGTGAAGTCCGCCATCACCAATCTACCGGTGGAGGAGAAAACAGGTAAGGTCAGGTCAGGTCAGGTGTTGGAGCATGCGCAGGAGGAGCGCATGCGCAGGAGGAGCGCATCGCTGCATCTACTTTCCGCTGGTACTCCAGGGGCCTCGGTCTGACCATCCCCATCTCCTTGAGCTGCTGATCAACCTGCTGCAACCATGAGGATTCTGTAGGAACTCAAACCAAATGAAGAACCCAAATACGAGGCACGGTTGCCTTGGAAATGCTCAGTCGCATAGAGGATGATGAAGATTACCTGAAAAAGGTCATGTTCACAGACGAAACTTGCTTTCATGTATCGGGGAAGGTCAACTGGCACAAAGTGAGGATCTGGGGCTCTGAAAACCCCCACGTGGTCAGTGAACACATACGTGACAGTCCAAAGGTCAATGTGTGGTGTGGCATTCTCCATGACCACTTGGTGGGTCCATTTTTCTTTTCGGAAGATACAGTGACCTCAACAATTGACATGAACATGTTGGAAACATTCATCTTCCCACAGATTGAAGACCTGCGACCCGATATAATTTTTCAACAGGATGGCGCTCCCCCTCATTGGACCTTAGTCATTCGAGCCATTGTGAATGAAAAACTTTTGAGGTTGCTGGTTTGGCCGAGATGGAACAACCGCCTGGACCCCACAATCACCAGACATAACCCCTCTTGATTTTTTTCTGGGGGAGTTTGTAAAAGATATTGTCCACAACACCATGGTGGCAAACCTGCAGGATCTTCATTCTCAGATCACAGCTACATGCACACTGGTGGACACAAACATGCTGAGGTGAACATGGCAATAACTCATGTACTGCCTTGATGTCCTGCGCACGACAAATGGAGCTCACATTAAAGTGTATTCATAGTGTGCACTAACCTTGATGAGTTTTTGTATCATATAAACCAAAGGGTATCGTTGTATCGTTTGTGGTTCTGGAAACCGCATGCTTCTAAGGCAATGGCATCCATCATACAATGATCCCCAGACAGTTATTTCATTAATATACGTGCAGTTAGACCTTTCCCTCATGTTTAATGGTTCAAACGGGACGAAGTGCATTGTGTGGATCTCACAGTTAAGTCTGATTATCTCCATCTTCATTCCAACTTTCCCCTTATTCCTGAAATAAATCCAAGCAGGCACCGCACCCAGACAGCCGCTTCTGAAAACCAAAGCAACATCTTCCACGATAAGAATGCGTTCTTGCGGAGACCAAAGGAAGCACACTGGTAAACTACACGATGGAAAAATCCTCCGCTGCAAGGTACGGTGCCGAAGGGAATAGTAAACCATACGTTAAATCCCAACGCTGTACAGGACGCGTGCAGCGCGCTCTTTTCACCCCGAATTATATCCAACTAGCCGAAACCCCGTCACAGACGGATTCCGTTCCATGAGCCCATATGACAACCAGTGGCGGCTCTTGAAGAGCCGATCCCAGTCGATGTACTCCATGGCTTTACTAATGAGGCCTACAAAACGTCCTTGTACACGCATTTTTGGTGTACACTACTACCTTGTGAAGAAGTCCCCTGATTGTGCACGTGTCTACTTTGATGGACACCGTGTCAAAACTTCTCAGGTACAGTACCCGAGAAAAACGTGACGCGACCGCTATGAGGCACAAAATTGGTCCTTCAGTATTAATATATAATCCTTCCTTCATCCATCGCACAGTATGGGCATGAATAGCACACCTCTTTGTTCGGGTCTGCACGTTGATTACAATGGCATATTACCATCGCACAGTACGGGGCACGAATTGCGCACCTCTTTGTTCGGTTTGCACACAGGTTCACAACGCGTCTTACCATCAATTTTCCACATGCCACCGCGGCCACCAAGTCTCCCGCAGATGAGCAATCCTCCCACACCTCCGCTCGATGCAGCCACCACCACAGAGGCATGTGTATGGCCGGATCCTCGGGCCAAATGGTCCAGACGAAGCAAGCACATTATCAGCACCAACCGCAGCGCCCGGCGGTGCCCGTGAGGCATGCAGGGCTGACGTGGCCTTCGGCCAGTCCCCAGAGCACGGCCTGAGAGTTCAGTGCAAGGCGATTCATATGTGGGTTCGGAGTGAGACAATTCCAAGCTCGGGAAGTCTAGTAGATGTAAATTAAGGCCGCTTCTGGCTGTGGTGGCCGGGCATGGGCGGCCGGGGCCAAGGGAGTGCCGATTGGGTGACGACGCGTCGCTTTGGGGCGGCACCCGCCCTGTACCGCATGGCCTATAAAGGACGGATCAGAAGCTGTCCTCAGTTGTCGTCTGGTCGTCTCATCATCTTTGCCTGGCCCGATCGATCTCTGCATATGCTGCTGCTCCGCAACGCCGTCTGCCACTCCGCCCACTCCTCTCGATCTCCGCCTTCTCTGGAATTCTACATTGCCGCTGGCTCCACCACCCACCTTCTCCGCTGCCTCTCGCGCTGGCTCCACCCATCGCGCTGACCGCCTTCTCCACCCATTCGCACTGGCTCTACCTCCACCCTCCTTCACGCCTGAGGTCTCACCCATCCTCTGGATCAGCGCAGACGCTGCGCTGGCACGTAGCCAAGCAGGAGACGATGCGCCAACTCTCAAGGAGGGATCGTTCAGCGAGCTTCCGCCCCAAACATACAGGTAGCGCGATCAGTCAACCGTGCAAGGTATTACGAGACCGATAGCCTCATCTCTCTCCTTTTTCTCATTAACTCCTCTTTATCGGGGTGTGTGTGTGTGTGTGTGTGTGTGTGTGTGCGTGCGTGTGTGGTGTTGTGTAATGGTGCCAGTCCTAGCTTGAAGTTAAGATTGTAGAAGATATATCGGTATAGGTCTGCTCTGTGTCTGCTTTAGTAAGTTCTTGTTTTGTTGTCGCACCGCCCATTTCTTTCTATCCCTGCTTTACATCAAACAATAAATTATATTCACTGTGCCACATAGTCTTGCTCACCTGCCTGTAATAAATGCTTTATATAGAAATGTTCCAAGCTCGTTTATGTCTTTTTCTTCATTGATCAGCATGTTCCATATCTAGCCTAGCCGGGACTTTATTCCAACGATCCGTTTTTTAGCCAGTACGTTCCTTCACAGTGTCGCTCGGCTGCATCTGATCTGGTAAGGTTCGAAACAAGGCGTACCGACCGAGGGCGTCTCCCCGGTAATTAGGTCACGTTATTATTTTTAGGTAACCAGATAAACCTTAGAAGGAGGACCCCTAAGTCACGTGGTTGAGTTATTGGCGTTCAACATCGGTTAGCGACCGCCATGTCACGGAGTTATCCGTGTGCGACAGCCTGCGATTCCGGGGAGTCTGGTGGGACCCGAGATAACTTTCCCCCCCCCCCCCCCCCAAGTTGGACTTCTCACCCCGACCCCCGGCCGCAACAAAATTAACCAAAGTTGCCCGGTTCTTTTTGGAACACCCTCCATGATGTGTGGCAGATTGGATGTTTCTTCCTTTCGGCATCATCAGCAAGACAAGAATGAACTTTGAATTTTGGCTCAGCCTGCTTCCTGGTTGACGCTACTTTGCTCTGCTTGGCTCTATTTTTAGCAAATGCTTGATTTGGCAACACGACATCACTTCCGACGACGGCAGATTGGATTGAAACCAAGGAAAAAAAGAACCAACTGGGAGAAAATTTCAAATGAATTGTACAATCCTGAGAGATGAATGTATTACCACTAGTAACAACGAAGACCAAAGCACATGGCAATGTTTCATTAGACAACACACATGCATGTTTACATATACGACAAAACAAGGCCAGAATGCATGGGCTTAAAAGATGTGCTTAATGTTTCTGCTTTTTGGCATCACCAACAAATTCACTTTGAAATGCAAACGTTTTGTGAGGCCTTCTAATATATGAAACCACACAATATGAAGGGTACTCTGAAGAAAGACCTCATGAGCATAATGCAATAAATCATCAGTGGGAACACATGGGATTGACCAATCAATGAAAAGAGGATCAGATCGGTGAAAACATCAAACAAGTGAATTAGATAATGCCAAGAGATATCTACACTAAATATATTAAAATTAACATTTGTAATAACAACAACCAAACAAAAACAACAATAATCACCACCACCACCACCACCTCGAAGGGGAAGTATGCAAGCCTACATATTAAATGTCAGTCGTGAAAACATGTAACCCTTTATTCCAAAAAAATTTCTTCAAAAATGAAAAGGTTAAAAATAACCGAGACAATGTTGACAAAATGAAACAGTGCATTGTTCAAGTTCAGGTTGCATGTTTTAGTATCTGGTAGCATGTTCTTTCGCGTCATACATTGCTTGAACCCCGTGAAGGCATCAAATCTATGTAGCCAGGTGGTAAAATGTCGCCTAGCACCTAAATATAACAGTGTCCCTTTAAGCGAGTTGACCACAACCACTTTTGAGCAGAACTGACGGGAGGAGATCAGGATAGTGACCAACAACAGCTGACGGGAGGAGATCAGGATAGTAACCAACCGACGTTTGGAAGCTTGTTTGCGGCTGTGTTGTAAGCCATCTAGGGTTAAATATCCAGTACATGTATTCCTTACTATAATTCACAGACCAGTGTTTGTATGTTTGTTTGTTTGTTTGTTTGTCGCGCTACTCCTCCTACAGTTCTGGGCTGATTACATCCAGACATGCTACATCGGACCAGCATGACCCCAATTAATGTATAGGGGTGTTTTTATCTTCGTGGGTGGTCTTAACAGTGGTAGGGGAAAAAGGGGGGGGGGGGGACACAAATTCTTGATGTAAATGTGTATCATGTAGCGCCACTCTAGGTGAGGGAAGGTATTACAAGTCCCACCATTTACAGTACAGTATTCTTGTTCCCACGTTTTCCAGTGCAGTGAGGTGTTTTGAATCATACGTAGTAGGTATGTTTTCGCTTCATGCACGTAACCCAGGTTATTCTTTTTTTGCGTACACAGAGCTGTCAATTGCCGATACACCACCCAAATAAAGGTGTGCATCAAAAGAACGTGTTGCATCCTTGGAAGAAGATTGTCCTATAGGGCGGATACTCTGCCAGTATCCTTAAAAACATGAGATAATATAAATTTAACATGGTGTCATGTTGTATTAAGGTAATAGGTGTCAATATATTTGGATTCAATGGATGGATGGTTTTGGATTCAGATGTTGAGTGTGTGTTCTCGAATGTTCCTGGGGAGGATTCTTGAGAAGTATATTTAGTGTTGGTTTTGGAGGAAATGCAACACGTGTTTGAAAGTAAATCTAACTTGCCCCAGTAATGATTAGTACTATAAAGTTACTGTTGTAAGTTTATGTTGGGAAAGATTGCAGAAAGTTGTGCCCATCCCAAACAACCTACTCTCTCATGAAAAGTGGTAATTTAGTTACATACTGGATTGTAATAGCGGATATGCAGGAATAGTTTAGTAGGAGAAAAGATAAGTCACATGATTGAAATATAACTGAAATGAGGCCAAAGAAGGTGATAAAGAAATGTTTTATTTCTACAAATAGTACCAGCTGCAATTGAGGGTGGTCTTGACGCCAGGAATGTGTTCTCTTTCCTGTTTTAGGGCCACGACTGTTTTTACCATGGTTTTGCCTTGACTTTGTTTTGCAAAGTTTTGCAAAGTTATATATATATATATATATACATATATATATAAACATATACATAATATACATATACATATATATATATACATATACATAATATACATATACATACATATATATATATATACGTGTATATATACATAATATACATATATAATTATACACATATATATACATATATATATATATAAACCTCCATGTTCTTCCAGCCAAAGAAAGCTGCATCAAACAACTAATAAAAGCTTCACAAGGTAAGTGCATTGCTGTTTCAAACCCAACCCAGATTCATCTACAGCTGCAGACATTCACAGGTAGTACTGTACATACATGAGAATCCCAATGCTGCACACCCCCTCAGCTGCTGGACTGGTTTCATCACCTGTTGGCGAATCATCAGCAACAGCGTACACAGAAACACGCACCACCAAGGCTCCCAAACATGCACTACATGCATTGCCAAAAGTAGTTAACATACAAAAGCAAGACCCAATTACATATCTCATCCATAATTATGAGGGAATAACTAATCAGCTCTCACCTAATAAATTACCCCAAACGCTAGGATGTCCATAAAATAATCCCCATGCTTCTCTAGCCAAAGTCAGCTGCATAAATGCATTACTTGTGAATGTCTGCACTTGCAGAGGAACCTCAGTGAGGTTTGAAACAGCAAAGGGCTTACCTTGTGCAGCTTTTATTGCTCACTTTATGATCAAGCTCTGGTCCCTGCAACATATCTCTCACTTTGCCGAAAAAACACAAAAATATGACCACGAGTCCTGAAGCTCACCTGGATCAGGAGCAACAGTCTCTCAAATCCCCCTGCAGATCCCCCCTTGACCCTGATTGTTTTTTTAATGCAGTGAACAAACTTTGGTGTATCACTGGTACTGAAGGTTATGGTCAAGTTTCATTGAAATTGTGTGTGTAGTTTCGGAGAAGAGAGCAAATACCTACTTCTTTTTG
>CM068956.1:28795251-28810723 GCA_035128595.1 Eptatretus atami | reverse complement strand
TTCCCCTCGTCCATGAGGCATCACCAAGTACTCTGTGTCTTGTCCGCATGTTGTCTTCATCTTGTCTGCTTGTTGTCTAAGGTTTATCTTGCTAGGGCTCCCTTCGAAACCTGTAATCCGTAGCTCCCTAGTTAAGAGCGGGTTATAGATTAATTATAACATTCGTGAATGTTTTGCTTGTGTCGTGTTTTCCGATGTGTCCCCAATAAATCTGGCTGATTCATATGAAAGTTGCCGCCTTGAGTTTATTCGTGCCGTGCTGAGGAACAATTCGCTCGATTTGTATTTAAAACCAAAATGGTTACGGACTGGCAGACTTCGCTCGGTCTCTGACAAACCCAGTCTGTAACCGGGGTCTATTTCCCCAACTGGCAAGGCACAGGTGTACTTTGGTATCGTGATCTGAGTCGCGTAACCCGAGACCTGTGCCGAACCGGCCGGCGTTATAACCCCTGAGACGGTGGTGCTGTTAAGTGACGCCGAATCTTCAACATTTGGCTGTCAAGAGTGGGGTGCGATGCCCCCCACCGCCGGATCTATAACAATATCTGTGGCATCGGTGCCAAATTACCCGCACAATTCCTTACTCGCATCCCTTGCTGTCCGTCTCCGTTTATTTCGTCCCTTGGTTCTGCTATTGTCATTTTCCCCCTTCTCTTTGTGCTGTTCCCTTTGTTATGTTGCATCCTGATCCGTTCTGTGTTCCAGCTCTTCCACGAGCCTTGACTGTATACATTTTTTCTTTCCAAATTCCTGCCCTAACTGGCAGGGGCCACTGCATCAGTGGCATAGCCAGGCTTCCAGAAATGATGCAACCAGCAGCCACAAGCTGCATAGGAAATGAATGAATAGAAATATGTTTGAGTAATGGGAATAAGAAGTTGTGAGATTTTGCAATAAATAAGTAAATAAAAAGCTTGAAAACTCATCGTACAGAAAATATAAAAAGTAGTGAGTGGGGTTTCAGGCAGAAATAAGAGCCAAGTAGCTTATAGGATGAATCAGTTTAAGTCAGAGTAAGTATTGCAGAGAAGGGTGATTATGTCATTTTTAGAATATTGTTTAACATACAAGTATCTGTTGCCACTCCGTCTGAAAAGTTTCACTCCCGCTTTCGAGATATTTTATTTTGGCTTGGAATTACAAAACCTAATGTGGATGTGTGCAGTTAAAGTGTGAGATAAATACTCTGAAGTTTTAAGATTGCAAATTAAATTTCAGATCGCATGAGGCAGTATTCTTTTAAAAGTGCAGGGGTACTGACAGAAGTCAGACCTTCAAGATAAGGAACTGTAAGTTGAAGCCTAAATTGGTGCATACCATCCACTGATCGTAACTTCATTGAGTTGTTATGTGATTGCAATCGGTATCAATTGACAGCTCAACCAATGCTGTTCCGGGAGGAGAAAGATCCCACTGTCTAAGATTTGCTGATCTCTAACGGACGAGAATATGTTTCATGGTCAGTGACCGACTTAGAAAGAGTGAGCATGCTGCGGTCATGTAAATTTAAGTGATATACTATACCTGCCCAAATGAAATGCAGAAAACTAACCACTTGCATCCAAATAAAAATGGGCATCTCCCATGATGAGGTCGAAGAACAAGACCTGTTGCTCTCACGTCTCAGACAGATCAGTGGCCTGTCTGTTTTTTATTTTTGTTGTTGTTTTTTTTTAATCACCTCCCCTGTTCTCTGCTCTCTCATTCCTCCAAGCCTGCCCAGCTCCTCTAGGATGCATGCATTCTTCCAGTAACACCCTCCTGATTAAACTGCCAAAATCTAGGTTATCTGGCCACCTCCACTCCGCTTTTCTCCTTTTTGTGGAAGTCCCATCTGGAGGTGGTTCGATCCCAATCTTCCCTCCAGAGCTTCAATCAAGGAGTGCAACAGCACATCACGTCCTCCCCATTAACCCGACCTACCCGAACCCTCTTCATCTTGCAGGTTAATCTCCTCCCCCCCTCTCTCCCCTATTTTCCTGTTCACTCATTCCCTTGCTTGTATCCAACTGTGGCCCACTGCCCACGGTCACTACATTGTTTTTCGACCTTCTATCACTTACTCTTCCATGAGCATTGATTTGGTGTACAATAGAAAATCAACTAGCAATGGCACATAAATTATAAATTGGCAACCAGTAAAAGAGTAGGAAATGGAAGAGCATGATGAAAAAATTAAGGAAGGATTAAAGAATAATAAAAAAAAAGATGTAACAATTTGCTATACCAGTATTTGCTTTTGAAAATAAAAAGACAAATGGTTTCGATAAGGAATCAAACAGAAGGTTCCGTCCAACTTTTGTCAATACCTAGAATATATTATCCACAGGATGTCTTAAAAGTCTGGACCCATTGGGAATTGTAGGCTTTATATTGTTAAATTTAAGCACATTTCTAATGTCGGGTTTATTTTTTTCAGGAATTAACATACCACGAAGGGTCACTATAGCCATCAAGAGAAGGTGGAACTGTTGCTGTTACATGTTTCCAGAAGAGGCCAGAGGAAGGCATGTGAGTTATTTCATGAAAAACACTCCAAGAAGCCAAAGGCAACTCTACGATCCGTTGGGAAAGTGTTGCGGCGATTAAAAGATACTGCAAGTGTTGCTGATAGAACTCGTACTGGTCGTCTTTGCTCCTCTACAGATGAAACACATAATGAAAATGTTCTCGACTTCTGTGGGGTGGTTATACCAGTTCTTCCCTATGAGTCCAGACTTCTGAGACACCATACACAACACAAATCTGTGTCTGTCTTCTGGGATAAAAAGAAATCAACATGCATAATCATTCCCAAGGACCATCAGTGATTAAGTTAAAAAATTGTTCAAGACTGAGTGAGTATATATACATGCCTGTGTCTGTGTGTCTCTCTGTGTCTGTCTGTCTGTCTATCTGTCTGTCTGTCTGTCTGTCTGTTTGTCTCTCTCTCTCTCTCTCTCTCTCTCTCTCTCTCTCTCACCCCAGCCGATGACTGTGAAGAACCAGAGGAAGCACTGCCGCCGGGAATAGAAGGTGAGGAAGATGAGGCTGTGCAGATACAACCCCTCGACCAGCATCCAGAAGTAATTTGTGGCGAGGAAGTACAGGAACATAAACATACATGTTTTGCATTTCATCTGAAAGAAAAACAAATGAGTGGGGAGCAGCAGAAAATAAGAAATATAAAGTAGAAAATAAGAGAGAGTGCACACTATTATGATGGAGCCATTGAATCTCACATTTTTCTGCTCCAAAATCATTTTTCAAATGATAGAATATGCTTTTTTTTCTGGTCACATCTTGGGGTATACAAATATAATTAATTAATTTTGGAATTATTTGGGATTGATCTCAAAATCCAAAATGGCCACCAGACCCCCACTGGTTTACATTTGTGCACTTTTTTTTGGTGAGAAAATTGAATTGGATAACTATTTCTCTTAGTGGAGTGTATGTCTTTAAATTTGGGCTAAGGAGTTGCTTATTACATTGAGATACACGGCATAGTTTGTTTTGAAATTATTCATGATACCAATCTGGTGTAGTCTTCAATTGAAATGGTCTACAAAACAAATCAATGCTTCTTTTGTACAATAGGACGAGCACCAGAGCTTTATTAGCATTTAAACACGACTCCAACTCACAAGTAGTTAATGTTCAGCGATATTCATTCAAGGCCTTTAATTTTACAACATTGTCCATTTGCATTAGTATCATTCACTGATGTTCAAATCGGTGTCTGTCTGGGATTCAGGTGAGTGAACTTCATCACGACTGTCAGAAATAGCTGAAATCTGGTCTTGCACAATGTCGCTATCACGCTCAAAAAATTATTCTCCGAACTCATATCCTGGATACAGTTTGAGACAAGACATAACATGTCCTTCCACTGAAGGCAGAGGATAGGGAGAAACCGAAGATGGTTCTCAGCCAGTATGGTATATCTGCCCGCAGTTCCCACCAAGTATATTGCTGACGAGTACGAAGACAAGATCTAAACCAGGTACATGTAGTTTTCACAGCATACAGTTATGTATTTGTACAGATGCTGGATAATTCCACCTCGTGCAGATTGTCAATTGTCAACGTTGTATGAATGCAGAGCTTCTTTATGGTTTTCAGTGATTGTTTTAATGGTAAGCTCATACATAGTGGGAAATTACCACCAGGATCTGAAAGGCAAAGCTAATTCTCATTACACAGGCAATAATCAAGATGTAAAAGAAGAGGACGAGTTTGTCAGAAAAGCTCCCAAAGAAAAGTGGAGAAAGGGCTCCAGCCACAATGAGGCCAAAGGAGCCGACTACTCAGGGGAGGTCAAATTTTCAGTGATAGCGACATTGTGCAAGACCAGATTTCAGCTATTTCTGACAGTCGTGATGAAGTTCACTCACCTGAATCCCAGACAGACACTGATTTGGACATCAGTGAGTGACACGAACACAACTGGACAATGTCCTAAAATTTAAGGTCAGGTCAGGTCAGGTATGGAAGCATGCGCCAGAGCAGCGCGTCGCTGCGTCCACTTTCCGCGTCCACTCCAAGGAACTCCATCTGGCCATCCCCATCTCCTTAAGATGCCGATCAACCTGCTGCAACCACAAGGCACATGGTCGACCCATTGGCCTCCTCCACTCACGAGACTCCCTCACTAAGAGAATCTGGTGAGGAGGATCAGCATCAAGAAAACGAGCAACATGCCCATACAGCCGCAGCTGACGCACACGGACTATGCAGGTAACAAATCTCATTTGAGTCTCTCTCAGCAACCGCTCGTTGGACACAAAGTCCGACCAGCGATAGCCAAGGATTCTCCGAAGAGACCTGGTACCAAAGGAATTAAGTCTCCATCTCAGATCCCTGGTCAGAGGCCAAGTCTCGCACCCACAGAGCAAGAATGGAAGCACCAAGGATCTGAAGACTCGGACTTTCGTCCTCCCGCACAGATACCGACAGTGCCACACTACATGAACCAGTGAATCCATGAATCCCCAGGCCCCAACCCAGACATCTGTTGACCTCTGGCTCACAGCCAGTAGAGACACAAATAACACTGCCAAGGTAAGTGAATCTCTCCGTGACCTCAACAACCTCATCACAAACAGGTACAGACAGGATAGCAGCATCCAAGATGTCATTGAAGGCCTGGATCTTAGTTTTCGACCAGGACCCGTAATCCAGCGGCTCCAACTCCTCATTCAGCATCTTGAGGACCCCCAAAAGGACATCCAGATTTCCGCAAAGATGACTGCATCATCTGCAAAATCAATGTAGAGATCTTGACATTCCAAACGATGCACCGCAGCTTGATCTCTCTGAATCCTCCCCAGAATCCAGTCCATACAAGTGCTGAAAGTGTGGGGGCAGTACACACCCCTAACAACTCCAGTAACAAAGGGACATAAGTCAGAAATGTACCACCGCGTCTCACAGCACTCTCAGTTCCAGAGTGGAGTTCAGACATCATCGATCAGTTTTGGTGGCCCCCACGAAGACCAAGAATCCTCCAGAGGGCATCCCGATTCACTGAATCAACACTTTCAGAGATCACATAGGCTGCAGCCCCCTGCCGAAACTTGTCTGCTCGTGAGGACCCGAAGAGCAAGGTACGGTCAATCGTTGACCTCTTTGATGTAAAGCCTGACTGCTCTGGACGCTGGTGCTGAAGCAGCTGATGGCTAACCCAATCAAGAATTATCCGAGCAAAGACCTTTCCGGAACAGGCAGCGTCACCCCTCGGTAGTTGTTGTAGTCTTAGCGATCACACTTCCCTTTCCAGAGAGGGACAACAAGGCCCCTCTTCCAGTCAGTTGGATGATGCCTGTGTTCCATGAGAGCACAAAATGCATGCAACGACACGAGTACAGCATTTCACCGCCTTGGAGAATTCAGCATGGATGCCACAGATCCCTGGAGCTTTTACCCGTTTCAACCGGTTCACCGCAGCTCGTGTTTCACAAAAGAGGAAAACCACAGATGATTGGAGTTTGTAAACCCCTGATGTCAACTTGTGTGGATCAGCCTGGTACACCTGCAAAGTAACCGGCCCAGAGGCTTACTGTGCTTCCTCTGTCAAGAGCCTACCACCCTCGCTCTAACTGCAGTGCTCCGAGGGATGGGCTTGGATGAACGCAATCGGCAGATTCCCCTGTAAGGGACGAGAATCACTTACCACAGTGATGCTCTACCCCCTCACAGATTCCTCCATAGGCCTCCTTGTCCACCTTAGCGCCGTACAGTTTTAGCTTGCTCTGAACAGATCAGCTCTGCCATTCAGGCGCGCCCTTGCTCCTGGTCAATGTATCCAGTTCCCTTGAGAGACAAAATTCTTCTTCGCCCTCCGTTGAGTTCAAGACATCTACCGGCAACATAAAGGACGGTTGTGTTGAAGGCACTCCACAACTCTTCAGGATCCTCCAAAGCACCAGACCCCCCAAATCTCCATTCAGGCTGTTCGCAAATCCTCAGCTCCCTCTCATCCTTGAGCTTGCCAACATCCAGCCTTCGCTGGGATGGTACCATTCTCCTGGATTTAGGTGCAGCTTTGAGTGTTTACACAACCCGTGGTCAGTATTGGAACTGAGCACTGCAGTAGACCTGTAGTTCTGGATCATCCTCCAGGGACCATCAACGGACATGGTCAATCTCCTTTGCCACCACTCAGCATATAACTAAGTCCCGCGATGAGTTGGGCGTGTGAAACGCTGACCAGCCACCCTAGTCCATGACATCTTGCAAAGTTAAGGAATTAGTGCTATTCTGGTTCATAGTTCCTGACCTGGGGACCAACACATGTCTCATAACCATCCCATCATCATGATCGATGAATTAATCCCCAGACGAGAGTGTATTGTCTGGGCACTGTCAACCACAGATCGAGCGGGGTAGAATGTTCCTTCACGGTGAGAGTCACTCCTCAGTCGACGGATATACAGAGACAGAGAATGACACCTAAGGATGATGAATCCTTAGTCTCATATACGCTCGTTGACCGGTGTATCCTCAATTATCATTGGGTCAGCTTAATGGACACAGCTACAGCAACTCCTTGGAATGGTAACCATCAGAGCGACCAGACCAATAGTAGGTTACCACCCACCTTATCTCGCCCAATCCGGTCTCCGAACCTCAGAGAGTTCTGCTACCATTTCAACACCTCTGACCTCAGATGATAACAGAGACAGGTGATCATCCTCTCTTAGGGATAGGACATTCCAGGTACCCACGCAAAGGGACTGCCTCAGGTAAACCCAAGGAGACGCTGTCCGGTGGACGACACCTCAGCACCACCCCGACACACTCTCCCGCAATCTGACCCAGGAATGTTACCCCATGGTTTCCTTCCTATCATCAAAGATTGGGGGTCTCTGAAGGCTTTGCCCTAATCCCGTAATCCGGTGAGCTGCCCTGAAGGGAAGCTGCACAGGAGGTACTCCCATGGAGTGGCTTTTCATTTATTTTTATGCTTCTGGAATGTTTTGCGGAATGAAGGGTTTTACGGTGGCCGGAGTGGCAAATCCTGCCACCAACCTCCTAATAAAAAGTAACCCAACTGCAGGAGAATGTCCGCAAACACAGTCGGGCACTAGATATGGATGGCTGTTGGCTCACAAGGAGCTCCTCCACCCTTGACAGGTTTTGTTTTTAATCCTGCTGGGTGTCCATATCATACACCCCTCTCACAAGAAACTTGGTGGGGGAGACGGTTTAGTTGCTGACAACCCGACCATGGAACAGGTTAGTGCAGTTTGCATGGTACCTGTAGCAAGTCACAGATCTAGTCTGACCTAACCGACAATAAAAAAAAAATAATTAAAGGCCTTGTATGAATATTTCTGAACATTCACTACTTGTGAGTTAGTGTCATGTTTAAATGCTTTTATAGTTCTGGCACTCATCTGATTGTGCAAAAGAAGCATCAATTTGTTTTTTTTTACGCCATTTTAAAGACTATATCAGATTGGTCTCAATAAAAAATAACAAAATGAACTGTGCTGTGTATCGAAATGTAATGAGCAACTCCCTAGCCAAAATTTAAAGGCATACAGTCTGCTAAGAGAAGCAGCAGTTATTCAATTCAACTTTCCAGCCAAAAAGAAGTGCACATGTGTAAATCAGTCGGGTCTGGCAGCAATTTTGGATTTTCCGCACCATATTGGATTTTGAGACCAATAGCAAATCATTCCAAAATGAACTAATCATAAATACCCAAACATGTGCCCAGAAAAAAAAAAAGAGTATTGTCATTTGAAAAATTCTTTTGGAGCAGAAAAATGTGAGATTCAATGGATATTTGAAGCCATTTTGGATTTTGGCAGCCATATTGCATTTTTCTCGACTACAAGTTACTCCAACATAAATTGATTTGAAAAGTTATACCATGCAACCAGAAAAAAAGTCAAATTTCATGGGCAAAAATAGATTTTCCAGCCAAAAAGAATGCACTCAAAGTGAAATGATCAGCAGCCTTTGGTGGCCATTTGGGATTTTAAGGTGCCAAATTGGATTTGAGACCAAATGCAAATCATTCCAAAATCAACTAATGATGCATATCCTGAACATGCGACCAGAAGAAGTCGTATTTTGTAGTTAGAAAATTGATTTCCGAGCATTAAAATGTGAGATTCAACGGGAGGCTTGGTGACCATTTTGGATTTTGGCCATCATATTAAATTTGAGGCTAAATTGAAAGGGCATAGGTTAAGGATGACAAAACCACTGAGAAAACCTTGGCAAGGAATAAAAAAATGTTAGTTATTTTTCTTGCCTGTTACCTGTCGAAAACAACCAGCAGAAAAAAAAAGGAGAAAGTCATCAATATTTATTGACAGTCTACTTCTTCTTTTGTTTGCAGCACAAGGCTGTTGGGTAGTATAATTGGTTGAGGGTGCGGCTATGCCGCTGGTGAAATGCCCTCTCTAGCTCAGGACAGGAATTTGTAAATTGTTCATGATGCTGGCGATAGCTCGCCTCCTCTTCACGAAGGATACCGTGGAATCTTTAACATCCACCAACAAATGCCAGCAGATGGGAAGCCCAATATAACGTCCATCCGAGGGACAGCACACACATAAATGAATCACCCTAGCTATGAAACACCAAGATGACAGTTTATAGCTGGGTCGGGATTCAAACCCAAGCTCGACAGCTTAGAGGAGTGTGTGTGTACCTCATATCAAGGCCATCCTGCCATATCCCAACAGTATGCTGTTGCAGCTTGAACAAAGTTTATAAACTGACAAAAGCACCTCATTCCCTTTAGAGTTTAGATCAAACATCGGTGCTGAAGCTGTATGCTGGTAAGTTGACACAAATGAGGACGCTAAAGTGTATACTTTTCAGCAGAAGGTCAAAGTGATGGTTAATAGGAAACAATTCAAAATATCTAGAAGTGACTGAGATTTGATCGGTGATCTATTGGACATCCTCAAATGAATGAGGTATGAATGCAACATCATCAGTAAATGGTATGCCAAATTTATGGATCTTGGACTCAGCCTTAAGTCGAGAAAAATTGAAAAATTTGCCATTTGTTCTTGATTGGATATAAACATCTTCAAAGTTTAGAGACATTGTTTGAAGAACAGCTGCAAAAAAGTGGGTGAAGAATCCATCCATTGGGACTATACTCTGTGCAGAGCGTTGGTGCTGCTTAAGCAGTCTCCTTGGCTATTGGGCACAATCCTGGACGGGTCACCACTCCGACACAGTGTCCCAGCATGCTCGCACTCATTTTGCCAACCACGGAAGGATGACAGGCCGAGTTAACCTGACCTGGTATTAATTCAACAGCTGAGGGGGATTTGAACTCAGGACCCTGGGATCCCAAACCCACCACCCTAATCATAAAGCCAACACCAGGCATTAGTTCAGTGAAGAATGTTGGAGCCAATACAGAGCCGTGTACACCATGACATACACCAAATGAGTAAGAAACAATATCATTGATAAAGATTCTTCCTTTACAATCATGGAATTGCCTGTTTTGACTTACAAAGGTATCTGGGCAACCTACAGCTTTAACGAAGACAACAAAGAAGGTTTATTGATTGTGTCAAGAGCCTCATAGAAATCGATAAATACAACATGAAGGCTCAAATTTTGATTGATCGCTTTTAGTTGCAATTGCTGCAAAGTGAATATTGTATTGTATTACTGTAAGTGTGGATCTTGATAGTGAGAACCCACATTGGCTATCAGGAAGAATGCTGCATAGTTGCCAACATTGAGAGAAGGAAAAGCGGTTGGATTGAAAGGATCCATGGAGCGAAGTGACCGAGCGGGGGAGGGTCAGGGATATGATTTTTCACGCACCATCAGGGGAAACCTCCTGAAGGCCAACAGAAACCTTTTGCCAACAAGTAAATTTATCAAAAACTTTGATGAGACATTATTTTGCAAAAGCAGTATTTTCAATCTCTCTCTATCGAGCGCAGCCTGTGGCAGCTGGTTGCATCATTGGTTGGGACGCGGCTATGCCGCTGATGCAGTGTCCCCCTTAACAGTGCCATGGTACTCATTTTGCCGACCTCGGAAGGATGACAGGCTGAGTCAACCTCCTGGTGTATTAATTCAGCGGCCAATGGGGCTTGAACTCAGGACCCTCGGATCCCAAGCCATCACCCTAATCACTAAGCCAAACACCAGGCTTTGGTATTTTCAATATAAAAGCGGAAGGTTGTTAAAGTATGCAAAAAGCGGTAGACTACCACCTAAAGTAATAGAGTTGGCAACTATGATGTTGTTGGCCAGCTTTTGCAGGTGTTGCAAGAGAATCTTTGCCCGGAACTTACGGGCAACTGAGAACGGTGATATGGTTACCACATTCACTGCGAGCCCCTTTACGTTTATATATTGTTCCGATCGGGACATCTTTAAATTGTAGAGATAGTTATTTAGCATTGCAGCACGAGTGATATAAATCCAAGACTGGATCTTTAAGATCTTACTATTCATGGTGGTACATTTCCGATGGAATACCATCGAAACTGGGAGCACACTTGGTAAATTTTCTGGCAGCTTTGAGTTCGTCAATTTTCGGCGGTAGCGACAATGGAATGGAACAAAATGGAAAGGGGGAAACACTAACAGCAGAGTACTAGTGAGAGTGAGAGTGAGATCAAAGGGATGGGGAGGACATATGGGGTGAACAAGCTACACACGAGCTAAATGAAACACAGCAAGAGGAAGGGGAAAACAGAAAAGGAACAAACTGACAAATGAAAAGAGGTGAGGGAGGAAGGGGAAAAAATCACAATAACCTGGAAAAGGGGAGTGCTTGGAGTAGAGGAGATCATGAGTATGGAAGGGCATAGTGGTGAACAGCTACGTGAAGCCCTGGAGGGAAGAATGGGACTGAACAGACTGCGGAAGTTAGTTTGATCCACAGGCAAGAGAAAAGAGGAACAAATGAGTGGAGGTGAGCAGTAAGCGTGGATTTTGGGGGAAAATTGCAACAAATGCATCTTCAGAGACTGTTGAAGGCCAATTGAGGAGTTAGTTAAAATGTCCCGTCTATCTCTGAACTATTGCGATTTTGACCATGATCGGTATTTTTACCTCCGCCACCGAAGGCCCTTCTAGTTCCATCGGTGAATGGAGGTTATGTTTTCAGCCCTGTCCGTCTGTTTATTTGTGAACGGGATATCTCAAAAAGTTGTTGGTGGATTCAGACAAAATTTGGTGGAGAGCTTAGGTATGTAACGTGGAAGAAATGATTAGATTTTGTTGAAGATCTGGATCTGGATCTGAGAATTTTTAAAGTGATTTTTCACCATTGAGAGATCGTGCCAAAACTGACATATAGCAGGATTTCTGAAAAAGTTGTGGACGGATTTGAACGAAATTTGGTGGTGGACAAATAAACAAGGAATAATATATTTGATTTTGGTGAAGATCTGAATCCGGATCTGGAGTCAATAATTTTTTAAGTGATTCTTCACCATTGAGTGATAGGGCTCAAAGGATATGCAGCACGATATCTAAAAACATTCAGGATGGATTTGGATGAAACTTGGTAGGTGAGTTGGTGAGGTGACAAGAACAAGCGAATTAAATTTTAGTTCAGATCCGAATCCAGATCTGACCCATCAGTGGGATACAAAATGTAAACGAATCAGCCTGGCAGTGGTATGCGCTCCACCGAGTGCTCTTCCAGTTCCATCTGTACTTTACCTTGTGGCCCAAAACTCTGTTTTAGAGAAGAAAATAAACTATGAATCTTCAAGGTCAGTTATTTGTTGAACCTCATTTGCCTTTTTACCTCCGCCACTGAAGGTGAAGGAGGTTATGTTTTCACCCCTTTCTGTCTGTTTGTTTTTTTGTCTGTCTGTTTGTGTACAGGATATCTCAAAAAGTTGGGGATGGATCCAGATGAAATTTGATTTCATTTCAGGGACTCCACCGAGTGCCTTTCTAGTTTTTAATGAGATGATGTTCATGTCGTAGTTTGCTTTCAAATGGCATAATTGAGATGCCATGTCTTCCTGGCTTATCACCGATCTGCTTTCATGAATATTTTCATTTTATTCATGAAGACAAAAATTTCTTACCAACTGTAGGAGTGTTGGGCTTTCTGGAAGCACCAGCAGTGTTGTATTCATTCTTATACCAAGCCCAGGTTCGAGTCCACCTGTTATCTTTGGATCCAGGATGGCGTCTCGCACCAAGATGCTGCCGCCACGGAGCACAAACGAGACAAATAGCTGCATATGGATGTAATTTCGTGTGCAGTGCAGTCTCCTGTCGGTTAGAGATCAGAGAAAATGGGTGTTAAAAAAAAAGGTATACTTTTTACATTGCCAAAGGCCCAAATGCCTTCGATTGGATAAACTAAATGATGTCAGAGATGTGAAGCCACAACGTTCCTCCACCTGTACTTACCAAGAACATTGTCATTGAGATTAGGAAAATATGATAAAATTAATTTCTGTGGTTGGGACATGAAATAACACAGAGATTGTTGTGAAAACCACAGGAGTACAACCAACTCAATATTTTATCTGAGAACAAACACACAGAGGTCCACTGATTTGACTAGAGACTGGCCTACAAAAGCAACTCACACCTGGCAGAAAGGCCTACTGTGATGGAATGCTTACCAGGACAAATTTTGTTTGTCTGTCCATTGGGACCATAGGGTTAGGGTTAGGGTTAGGGTTAGGGCTGTTAGGGTTAGGGTTGTTAGGGCTGTTAGGGTTAGGGTGAGGGTTAGGATTAGGGTTAAGGTTAGGGTTAGGGTTAGAGTTAGAGTTAGAGTTAGGATTAGGGTTAGGGTTAGGGTTAGGATTAGGGTTAGAGTAAGGGTTGGAGTTAGGGTGAGGGTTAGGATTAGGGTTAGGGTTAGGGTTAGGGTTAGGAGTTAGCATCAGCTTTCCTTGCACATGTTGTGAGCAGCAACCATCCCATAAGTGACATAAAAAAATGTCTGTCATTCTTTTTCACACTTTCTTAGGAATCAACTATATTTATTATGTTTTCATATGAATGAGCATTTCTATTGAAAATATTGAAAAGACAGAAAATAACGTACTTAAAGTATGCAAGAAGAAGAAGAGCAAAGATGTCGGAGATTATAGATGTGGAGTAGCCGACCGTGTAGATGGTTGACAATCTCCGGTACATTTCCTGAAAAGTATTGAGGGCAGGGTTGTACAGGTCCAGTGTAGTAAACAGCAATAATCAAATACTCAATAACGATATGCACAAGTAAATGCCAAGGATGTTTTGTGATATATTATTATTTTAATTTTTTTAGTTAAGGCAAAATTTTTGTGACTGGGCCCGTGACTCCCGCTAGCACAGCAAAAGCTCAAACACTGAGCTTTTTGAGTCATGAGGATGAAGTCAGTCGTGTGTTCTGTTAGCAAGTAGCTTCCTTTCACTTTCCAAGCCAGTCATCCGTATAAACCACTTCGCACGCCACTTTATGTGCCTCGCAGCTTGGCAAGTGGTGCAAGCAATTAAGAGAGGTCTATCTTCGTTGTGTTAGCAAAAATGGCCGCTGTAGTTAGATTCAAAATGATACTACAAGCAATGAAATGTTCAATATTGTAATGTTTGTGGGGGTAGGTCAAATGACTTTAGCTGAGATAGGAATACAGAGCTTAGCATGGGCCGTGCGACGCAGTTATGAGTGACAATGATGTCACGTTAAGTCAGGGAACTTGTAGTGTGAAGGTGTATTTTTTTTCCTCCCATACAGGGGGTGAGGGGTCGTGATAATTAGCGTAGGAATTATGGGTAAGATCCCCTGTTCGTAACAACCGCTTGTAGCCATCCCTGTGTTTGGGAAATGAGGACGGGGCTTTTCTGGTGTTGTAGCAAGCCATGATGGAAATGGAGGCTGCAGTGAGCGCAGGATATAACACAAGAAAAATGCACCAGGGGAAGAGGAAGGGAGCTTTGGTGTTTAGAGTATCAGGCTGGGAGAATCACGTTAGAGAATGTAGGGCCCATGGAGATCACGGTGACGAACTAAAAAGATGGTTCGAGAAGGTCAAGTGATCGGGGGTTACAAAAGAGGCGAGCCTGCGCCAGTTGTGCCTCCCTCTCACTTGGCTCCCTCTCTTGGCTCTACCTCCAAGTTCTACCTCCAAGCTCTACCTGGCATCATCGTCTCTCCTCACTGACTTTGTTTGACATCTATCTCCTGGTCGTGCACCCCGCTTCAGCCTGTCCCCTGGGGTTCCATCGCCTCACATTTGCTATCTTTGGTGCAGAAGGGCGGTCGGTATTGGATGCGAAGGGATGCATCTGAGGAGATTTGGTCAGCGCCGAGCGTTTCGCGCCAAGGGCCAGTGGACGTTTTCCTGACCTTCCACTTGCAAGGGACCTTTTCCTGCTCACCAGCCAGATAAACCTGGCCTCTGGGGGATTTTCTGGGTATCTTGTATCTACCCCTTTGTTTGTTGAGTGTGTCTGTGTGGAGAAGCGCTCCATTTTGGCCTTTATTTATTTGTTTCTTGGTGCCTTCTATTTGCTTTTGCTTGATTCCTTTCCTTGTACATAATTGTTGAACATTTGATTATTTTATTTATTGTTGCATTTCCTGCATTGTTGTACTTTTTTATTTTTTGGTTCGGGTGATTAAACCTGCAAAATCCCCAGTCAAGTCTCCCATTCCTTTGCATTTCCCTTGCGCGCAAAAGGTTCCCGCCAAAAACTCGAACACCTCGGCTGTAGCTGTTTGGCCATCCGTGCACGGTCGATTTTCATTGGCCGTACACACGACAATATTATTGAAACGTGCATTTCATACTTCAACTTTTCATCCGAATTATTCAAGATCTAAAAACTTGCAAAACACCCTCCCCAAAACGCACAGTGGTAGGTGTGGTGATCATATGCAGGAACCAGACACAATCACTGTTCCAGGTCTGTCACGTTATTCAAACTTGCAAGAGTATTCAAACTTGCAAACTAACAGCAAAAATAACTAACAATAATAACAGGAAGCTCATCTGTATTAATGTGTGTGTGTGTGTGT
>CM068956.1:28747053-28762965 GCA_035128595.1 Eptatretus atami | reverse complement strand
AACATCCAGGTTTTTCCATTGCTGGCAAATCTGCCAGTTCACTCAAGCTGGGCTGACTAGGGAATGCAAGTGGGCTGGAAGCTGCCACATCACTTCAGGGACTGGTTCCAATATCCATTGCCCCTGATATTAACACAGGCCTTGGAATTATTCCAGGAGAAAACCTGATCTCTCTACACACGGATTAATCCATCTCGTTTATAGTTATCAAATGCATCCTGCCACCCTTGGTACACTGACTGAATCGCAGTGATGCTCTGAACACACTTTGCCTTCTCTTCCTGGAAGATGAATCGACTGAAGCAATTCTCAGTGCATTCCAAAAAGTCCGCAAACAAGTGTCCACTCTCAACGAGAACAAAATAACAACATCTGTCAACCTCAACGGTTGCATTTTCAAAATTGTCCTCCTCCTCTAAAACCAGTGGTTCTTGTTAAGTCCGTTCTCAGGAATGCTTTCCCTCCATCCTTTCCTCTCTTCAAAGGCAACACAGCAGACTCTGCTTGTGAGAAGCGCCGAAGCCTCATTCTTGTTGGTTCCATATTATGCGTCCCAACCCCTTGCCTCCCTGTATACATCTGACCCAATCGTACCCAACTGCTCCATCAAACTCTATGTCTTTTTCACCGAGGTGGAGAAGTTTCTGGCAACTCTCGACTGATTTGGCATCTGGTCCGGATAGCATACATATGTCTTAAAACCTGCTCTGCTATTCTTGCACATCCTCTTTGCCCCGATCATTTACCCAAGGGAAGTCTTCTAAATAAATAAATTTTAAAAAAATCAAGGGGGACCATGTTCTGTCTGCTTGGAAGTTACAGCTAATATCACCACATACAAACCAGAGGTTGGTGTCAAAGCACCCAATGCTCGCCTGTTTTTATACATTTATCGCTTTTTAAAAGACGAGTCTAATAATTAATATTTTTTTTATAATTCTCTAAACAATTTTTTTGGGGGGGGGGGACCAAGCCAAAATCTAATGGCATGATCCTTGACCATACCTAACCCCCCACCAAGTTTCGTTGAAATCCAATCACTTAAAACATGTAGAAATGCAAAAAAAAAAATTGAAATTTTGTTGAAAAAAAAGTTGCAAAAAATTTTTTTTTTCTCTAACAATTTTTTTTTGGGGGGGGGGGGGTTGGAAATCACTTAAAACATGTAGAAATGCAAAAGAAAAAAAATTTTTTCTCTAACAATTTTTTTTGGGGGGGGGGGGGGGTGGAAATCACTTAAACATGTAGAATGCAAAAAAAAAATCGAAATTTTGTTGAAAAAAAAGTGCAAAAATTTTTTGTTCTCTAACAATTTTTTTGGGGGAAATTTGTGTGTTTTCTCTACAATTTTTTTTGGGGGGGTTGGAAATCACTTAAAACATGGAGAAATGCAAAAAAAAATTCTCTAAATTTTTTTTTTGGGGGGGGGGGGGGACCCAAGTCCAAAATCTAATGGCATGATCCGTGACCATACCTAACCCCCACCAATTTCGTCGAAATCCTAATCACTTAAAAACATGTAGAAATGCAAAAAAAAAGAATCGAAATTTGTTGAAAAAAGTTGCAAAAAATTTTTTTTCCTTCTAACAATTTTTTTTGGGGGGGGGGGGGTTGGAAATCACTTAAAACATGTAGAAATTGCAAAAAAAAAAAATAATTCTCAATTTTTTTTGGGGGGGGGGACCAAGTCCAAAATCTAATGCATGATTCCTGGACCATACCTAACCCCCCACCAAGTTTTGTCGAAATCCTCGAGGAGTTTTTCCTATACAAAAAATTTAACATTTTTCGTGCTTACGGCTCACGCTCACGCGCACTGCTCACGCTGATCGCTCACGCGGGGTATCGCTATAGCTCTCTGTTCTTCGAACAGGTGAGCTAAAAATGGTATACAAAAAACGAATCTCCTTAATTACAGACCTATGGAGCCGACATGCAACATCAGCAGGGTCATGGAATCTCTAATCATAATTGACCTCAAATCCTTCCTTTTGTTAAAGGCCTTGATTTCAGGCCATCAGATTTGATTCCGAGTTGTAGCCACTCTACCTTGGTATTTCTTGCTGCAGTTCTGTTCTCACAAGAATGGTTGAGGGCCTCAATCTCAAAAGGAGATCAAGCCATCTCTCCAGACATATCTCGAGCATTTGATACAGTCTAGCATCCTGCTTGTTTTCAAACTCTCGCCTATGGCATTCCAAGGCACCTCCACAAATGCTTACTGACTTCCTCGAAAGTCGGAGCCAATGTGTGGGTCTCAACGGAATTTCTTTCATTCTCCTCCCCCCCCCCCCCATCAAGGCTGGAGCATCTTTGCTCCAACCCTAGCCCTAATCTTCATCAATGATATTCTGACCGTCTCTAAAAAAATCCTCTTTATTTATTTTCTGATGACTGCACCCTCTGCTGGAACATCCCTCATCCTTTAAATAGGCAGGCAGCAGCCTCTTCCCTCTCTGCAGACTTTGATGAATCGGGAGCTGGTCCTACACTTGAAATATGTTTCAATCCTGACAAAACTATCTACAGCGCCTGTAAAAGATTCACCCACTCCCAATAATGCCACATTTAGATATGAATTACAAATTATGTAGAAACAATTTTCCAAATAACTTTTTATTCATAACTGAAGAGATCAAATTAAACACATGTTATAATGTTGTAAAGGAGGTTTACATCATGTCAGGAATACCGACAAAAAACATGTACAAATCAAAATTCACTGGCTGTAAAATGATTCAGCCCCTTCGGTCAGTACTTGGTGGAAGAACCTTTTGCATCAATGACTGTTATGAGTCTTTTTGGGTTGGGTAGGTCTCTACCAGCTGGACTGCAATCTTCAAGTCTCCCCATGAATGTTCAATTGGGTTCAAGTCGGGACTTTGACGAAGCCACTCAAGAACATTTATTTTCTACGTATTCAGCCATTCCAGTGTGGCTTTAGCTTTGTGCTTCGGATCATTGTCCTGTTCATTGGTGAATCTCCAACCCAGTTTCAGATTCATGGCTGATTCAAGGAAGTTTTCATCAAGGATTCTGTTGTACTTTGCACCGTCCAGTCATTTCTATCCTGACAAGCTTGCCAGTCCCTGTTGATGAAAATCGGCCCCATGAGTGGTAGAGTCTGAGTGGTATGATATGTCTTCCACTTCTTAATGATCGATTTCACCGTACTCAAAGGGATAATGAGTGACTGAAATCTTCTCATAACCCTCTCCTGAACGGTGCTTCTCCACCACATTTCGTCTGACTTCTTTGGAAAGCTCCCTTGGTCTTCATGTTTGCATTGTTGGTTGACCAAATGAGTTGCACATTGAAACTCCTTGGAGTAAGAGGTGAGCGAGCTTAATTAGCTCACCTGGAATTTAGTTCCTGGGAGCTTATTGGATGGTGCGTCGTCCGTCCATCAGTTCGTCCATCTACAATTACTTTCAACTTCTTCTCTGAAACTACACGTACTGTTTTGATGAAACTTTATCACAACATTCATCACCGTGTATGTACCAAAGTTTGTTCATGGCATTCAAAAAAAAATAAAAAAATTGGGGTCTGAGGGACGTCTACGGAGGAAGTTTAGGGGGCAGGGAGTTGCCCCCTTCCCAAAGAGATACTGTATAGCAGCAAAGGGGGGGGGGGGGCACCAAGTCCATATTAATGCCCATGATTTTGGAATGAGATGTTGGATGAGCAGGTGTTCACATACATTTGGCCATGTCGTGTAACTCCCATGAATAGTGGGGTCTGATAGTACACTTATTTTGTAACCTTTCAAACAAATAATTTGCCCCTGAAGTGGTTTTGGGTTAATGAGGCAAAGGGTTTGAATTCTTATGCAACTGAGAATCATCTGATTTTCTCTGTTAATCTAACTTATTCACAATTTATCTGCATTTTTTTTTAGCTTTATCACTTTGGAGTAGTTTGTGAAGACTCTCTATGTTAAGTTTGATGTGAAAGCATCATGAAACAAGCTCAAGTGGCATCAAAATGTGAAAACTTTGGAGGTGGGTGAATACTTTTGCAGGCCACAGAATATCTCTCTCTGTCTGGAAAGACCAACTGCAAACCCTCCCATCTACTTTCTTAACAATCCTTTTGAAGACGTTCAGTCACTCAAACTCTTCAGCCTCACCATCAGCCATAATCTTTCTTGGGCAAACCACTTATCCCAACTGGCTTCCAAAGCCAGCTACCGACTGGGCATCCTCCGTTGTGCAAAATATCCTTGGCACGTCTAAACTTTAATCTACCAACAAGGCCTTCATTCACAGCTTGATAATTGGTATCTCCCGTGATGTAGCTGAGTTTCTGGGCCTATCTGTTTCACATAGCAACATGGTCTCTTGGTCTTCCACCGCCTCCTTTCTGGTATTGCATCCTATGCCCCTTCCATGCTTTGTTCATTCAAAGTTTCTGCAGGGCACACATGGTCTGCCAGTAACACCCTTCTGGAGGAACTCCCAAAATTCAAGCTCACTGCTCACCTCCACTTATTCGTTCATCATTTTTCTCGCATGTGGAATCAACCTCCACACTGCATACCAGAAAAAAAGGCTCGTCAACAGCTGTATCAATGGGAATCTAACCTTGGAAGATCCATGATGACCATTCCACCCTGAACCTTGCTGAAATAAGGTGATATGGCCCTCAGCATGACATCCATTGTTGGCATTTGTACTGGAGAGAAATGTTTAGCTTTGATGCAATTCTGCAAATGGCATTTCTTTTCTACTAATGGCATTCCTCTTCAGTCCTTCCCTCCAATGGAGTGCGGACACTTTATCTCCGCTGTCCAGCTTAACATCTTTAGGCACATCTCTCACCACTCTCCCATCATTAGAAGCCCAGAGGAAACATACTGGATATCTGCACTCAGCGTTAATCCAGCAGGATTTCAAACCATGTTCTTCCCCGTAGTGGACATAAACCTCTGTTAAGCGTTGAAAACTTTCCTTCATTGTCACTGCCATGGCACATAAGCAATCGCACAATGGGCCAAAAAACAAAATTTACAATAACATCTCGTGAAGTTTTTTTTTTTTCCAAATAGAGTCCCTTGTGAGAGTTTCAAAGCTTCACTTTTCCTCGTACTGTGTGGTCTTGTTGAAGGATCACAGTTTAATATTTATCTATTCATTCATGTGCAGCCTATGGCTGCTTGGCTGCATCATTTTCTGGGGGTGTAACTATTCCACTAATGCAATGCCCCCTGCTACCAATAAGCTGGTACTTATTTTTCCAACCTCAGAAGGATTAGAGGCTGAATCAACCCACCTGGTATGAATTCAACAGCACAACAGGGGCTGAAACTCAAGACCCTAAAATCTTAAGCCAGTCACCTTAACCGTTAAGCCAACACCAGGCATAAGGATCACAGTATTTGCTACATTGGGTGTCCCAAAAAAATATTACAACTTTAAAATGCTTCGTTTGATCCTAAAAAAGCAGTAATTTTGTCACTAATGCTTCATTCTTGTTGCGGAGACCCTGAAGTTTATTTTGATACCAAGCAAGCGCCAGAAAAATGCCAAGACTGACCGTACAACAACGGACGAAAATTGTTGAACTTTGGCACCAGACGAAAAGTGTCATACAGGTGCAACGTCTTTACTCGAGACATTTCGGTATCCACTTGCGCCATGCACCAAACTTTCGGACAATAAAGTGCACCATCGCAAAGTTTACCAATGTGGGAACCATCTGTGACCTTCACAAGGGTCACGTGGTCGGAAGAGGACAGGTCGGAGTGAAGAAAATGTGGAAATGGTGAGACAGGCGGTCGTTCAGAGTCCAAAAAAATCGATTCGACGACTTTCTGCCGAGACAAACATTCATAAGAGCACCGTTAGAGGATCCTTCGCCAAGACATTCCTGCCTTTCCATACAAATTCAAACGGAAACGGTGCTTACTGATCAACAGAAAGCAAACGACTAGACTTTGCAAATTGGTTCTCAGGAAAGTTGGAGGAAGATGCAGACTTCCTCAAAAAACTTCACATGACGGACGAATGCCATGCTCACTTGTCCGGGGAGGTAAACAAGCAAAACTTTCGGGACTGGGGAACTGAAAATCCTGGTAATGCATCAACTGAACTGGTGCCTCGATCTGTTCTCAAAGTCACCATGTGGGTGGCGGTGGTTGGTATGGGATAATTGGTCCATACTTCTTTGAAGATGACCAGGGACGCGCTTGCACGGTAAACCAGAGGAACTATCGCGAAATGATTCGGGAATTCTATCTGCCTGAGCTCTACTCAGGCCCGTAGGAGAAACAACCTGATCCAGATGAGAACCCAGTGGTTCCAGCAGGATGGGGCACCGCCCATACAGCCAGGGAAACAAGGCGTTTTCTCAACCAACATTTTGAGGGCCGCTTTATCTCCTCTACGAAGCGTTGAGTGGCCACGTATTCCCTGACCTTACTCCTCCAGACTTCTTCTTGTGGGGGTATCTCAAGGACAGGATCTATGGAAACCCTGGCCTCAGACTCTTGATCAGCTGAAGGAAAACATCCACCGAGAAATCCAGAACATTCCTCAGGAAAGTTTCCCAAAGTGATGGAGAACATGACAACGCGTTTGCAGGCAGTGATCGGACAACGTGGAGCCTAGTCGAACATGTGTCCAAAAAAAGACGATTCTATAACAAAATTTAAATTTTGGTGGCAATTTCGACATTGGTACAATAAACTTCAACCTTTCAGCTTTCTATCCAGCCATATATCTTTAAAAAAAATGTTATAACCATCCTCTTTGCAGATGAAAAGTTGTATATTTTTTTGGGGACACCCTGTATATAGGTAATTTACCTTTTTTTTTCACTGTAAAGGTCACAACCAAGGTGGATCACTTTTCAAATATTATCACTCCAAGATCCGAGTGTATTTATTAACAAATGTTTATTATCATTCACCTCTCTTGCTTTAGTGCACATCTTTCTCTAATGTGAAACAGACTGGGAATTACCCCGCACGCAAAAGCGAAAAGTGGGGTTAAACAATTGTTTCGATTCCGTCTGTCCATTTGTCCACAAACATCAGTTTATGATTGAGGAACAACTTAATTTTAATTTGTCCCAATCGCACATGCGCAGAGAGGAGAGAGAGATAATTTTCTTAACTTTGTCTACCTGTCTGGCAGTCAAACAAAATTGAAAATAATTCCAAACAGAAAACTTACTGTTTTTATAAGGACGTCATAAAGGACACAAACAACAGGCACGAATAACTAGTGTAATGTGTTAAATAATCTGGTGTAAAAGACACTGTATCAATGGCAGTAAACTCTGAAAAAAACATTTTTTTTTTTAAACCTGTAAAATCTTAATTTTATTTCAATTCAATTATGTACATGAACACTGTAGAACACAAATCGCCTTATTGGCCCTTTCAAACACCTTTCGTTTATCAGTACTTGGACAAAATATTATTCCATTTCACACGTTGTCCAAACAAAAACGTTATGAATACGACACAAGTATTCATAACAGCACTCAGGCAATCCATATTGAGGAAACTCCCAACGACGTGGGCCTGTGAAAGGCCAAAGGGTCATAAATGGTACGTTCTATCCAAACCTTCGTGATTCTTAACACCGCTGGAAAGGTCATATCTGGGGCTTGTCAATGCACAGGGAAAGTTTAAAATGATGATATTTACTATTAATCATTTTGGGAGATGGGGGGATGTTGAGAGTGGGAGCTCCATGGGAGCCTGAGTGCCATTATGACTATATATTTTTTGGTTGGTTCCGGGGCCACAAGAGAAATTATATGAGATTTCTGCATCTATTAGTGAAGGGCTAAACATCTGGTATCATTTTTCAGATCTCCGTGAGGTTCTTTTTTTATGATTCCCATTGCTTCAATAATCACTGGTACAATTTCGGATCTCTTAGGCTTCTAGGATCTTTTCACTTCAATTTTGAGATCTTGGTAATTGGCCATTTTCTTGATTTCTGTGTTGTTTAGGCAAAAATTGTTGGGTACTGACTACTGACACCTCACTGAGCAATGTCTTTTTTTTCCTTTTTGTACTTCAGTACTATATCCGGTCACAATGCTTTGCTTTCTATGTTCACGCTCGATGGGATCATTAGGTCGTACGTGAGCGGTACTTCCTTGTTTTCAGTGATTGTTTTTGGTTCAAGTTTCCATGAGTTTTCTGGAACTGGGATATTGAGATTTATGCAGATGTACCAGTTGATTACTCCACATACCTTGTGTTATGCCTTTGGGTGGACAGCTGCTCTGACATGAGTTTTTCACATCCCGATAAGAGGTGGCTCGTACTTTCTGTTTCTACCTTGCAGAACCTACACTTGTCTCGCCATTTTCTTAAAGCTCTTCATGTAGTGTGCTTGGTCTTGGGCATTTATAATGATTAATTCTCCATCCCAGTTGAGCTGACCTCTTCTTAACCATTTCAAGGAGCCTTCTTTGTTTATTCCCAATCTGTCAAACTATTTTTTTTTTAATACCTTCCTGCTTTTTTGTCGTTTTCCCAGTTGTCAATGCATTTCTGTTGATATTTCGTTTTATATTTTTATTTTGTCTTTTTTGCAATTATCGGGGCTGTATTTGTTGCCGTTTCGGTTTCATGCGTGACATCTTTCATTTGCACCTGTGTTTAGAATTTTTTTACTCCGTGGGTTAGGGATACCTTCTCTGGTTTGTTGGCTTTATGTTTGCTTACAAATTGGATTCTGTAGTCTGTTGCACTTCAACATATTCAGCTAATCCTACAGATGTAATTCTGTGCATTTGATTGAGTTCCATCAGGACACTACCTCCTTCTTTCCTCGGCAGGTACATTCTGAAGATGCATAGATTTAAAAAAAACAAAAACATTTTGTGGATGGTGAGGAGCCTTGTTTTGATATCCAGCTTATTGATTTTTGAATGAGGCCAATTTATTATTCCGCAGCTGTACTGGAATACTGGTATTGCGAGTTGGTTTATGGCTTTGATTTTGTTCCTTGGAGAAAGGTATGTTTTTCAGGATCAGCCTCGTTCTACACAAGTATTCTTTGACAATTATTTTGTGCATTTGTTGGTGACATATTTGGTAGCCCTCTTCCACCCCAAGGTACTTGTATGATGTTTTGTTGTCTATCTCCTGTGTTGTTGTATTTGAGTCAATATTTATGTTGTCCATTTTTGTTGGTCTACCTTGTACGAATGTACACTTGACACACTTATCTAGGTGTGTGTGTGTGTGTGTGTGTGTGTGTGTGTGTGCGTGTGTGCGTGTGTGCGTGCGTTATAACCATGGCTGCCACTAGCTTATCACATTCACAGGAAATTATAGGAATGTGACAACTCTCATCCACGGATATTTCTCGTACTTCCGTGAGTTCGATTTGCATTTAGTAACAGAAAAATTATGGTCACCATTTTGAAATTATCACACTTTCATAGAAATGCTGAAAATTATGTTTAAAAGATTATTTAAATTACAGATTTCACGCTTATAGTAATGGCAGGTTAAAAGTACCCAGTGTGCAGAACCGAATCAGTGTAAACACACACACAGCGCAAGCACAAAAGGTCTTATTTAGCATTCATATATCATTTTGAAAGTTGTGTATTGCTGGGGGAGGGAGCACAACATCGTTAAGCAGATAATTCAAATATACTCAACTTATCAAGGATCAAAAGGAGCTCCAGCGGAGGCAAGCAGTGTGACCACTCCTTGGCTTTTTTCACAAGATCTTGGCTATTCGTTGTTCACCTTGGCGTCTTGGTTTTCTAGAGGTTTTCTATTATCATCACTTTTCTAAAACCTTGTGAATTCTTGGCTTTTTTCATTGGCATTTATGAAAATGAGGAGTGGTCACACTGGAGGCAAGCATGCCATCAAATGCAATATTCTGCCATATTCAATTCCTCTTTCTTGCCTACCTTTTGTAAACTGAGCAGAGATTACAATAATTCGACTTTCTGAAAGTCACCACCACCCCCCTTCACCTCCTTCCACCCAAAACCCCCAAATCTCCACTGATCTCCCGTGAGTGTTGTATTATGGTTGTCAGGATTCTTTTTAAAGGCTTTTAACGCTCCATTAACTCGACAGCAAAACTGCACTACCGTTTGGTGCAATGTTGGCATTTAGTAATCATAGTCCCGAAATGTAGTCATCGAAAGGTCAAAATGGTGTAATATTGAATATTTTTACAGTGAAGCACTTGTCACTGGAGTCTCTGTGGCCAAAATTTTTAAAAAAGAACAGGCACAAAGTCTTTTTCTAGCGAAAAAAACATTTACCTACATTTTAACCCTTTGAACCCTAGCGGCCGTTTTACCGGCCGCTATTCAAACCTCCATAGATCCGAGTGGCCGGATTTTTCTCCAGGGAGCCCAGGGTGGGGGAGCCGAAAGTCCAAGGAGCTAATGGTTCAAAGGGTTAATAACTTGAGTTTAAAAAAGACAACATTTGATGCCACATGTCAGGTTCCATCTATGTTTCAGATGGACATGTTAAGCGGCTCAAATTTCAGACTTAGAAATGTCTGCTTGAAGAATTGCATTCTCAACGAATGGAGTAAAGCGATCACAATCTATATGTATACATTTCGCTTTGCACTTGCAGTAAGACTCACAAGTGTGTCCATCTTTCGGTGCAGGTGGCACCTTGTCAAGTTCATCTCTGGTGTACGTTACCGCTCCATCCCCTCTCTCACATCAAATGGTATCCGCACAGACTCTGCTCGAATCAAGACAAATTGTCTGAACTCAGCGTCATGTACCCAACCCATCATACTCCACCCCCACTTACCTCTTCATACCCACTGCCTTCTTCACTTTGTGCCTTTCACACTCGAGATGGTAGAGAAAGTTGTGTCAAGCCGTACACAACCCCAAGGTAGGAAAGTTCATTCCCTTCTTCATTCGTGACAGTCGGCCTATATTGCATCAGTTCTCCCATTAATGTCCTACTTTGCTGCTCCTTCCTCACTTCCACTTTTGCCAGTCCTTATCCTTTGGCTGCCTTCTGTGTGCCTGGAAGTCAGGTAACATCACTCCTATTCACAAGGAAGGTGCGCAAACGGATCTTATCAACAGGATAAGCAAAAGTTATGGAATCCACTATCGCTGCCGAAGTCATCTTTTCTCTTTTTAAACAATCTGATCTCTGACCATCGGTTTGGATTCCATGCCGGTCACTCAATTCTGCACATGGTGCGGCTTTCATGACAAGCAATGGTCAGAGGGCATAATCTCAAACAAGAAGTCAGGATTGCTTCCCTGAACATACAGTATATTTGGCATTTATCACAGCCTGACATCCTGTGCTGCTTACCAAGCTCGCCGCCTGCAGCATAGAAGGCCAACTTCATGCATCACCTTTTCTGACTTCCTGCATTCATGCAATCAATGGAATCCTCTCCTCTCCCAATGGAGGCTGTACTTCCCCCAAAGTAGTGTCTTGGGTCCAGTCTTGTTCCTATTATACATAAACGACATCTCAGATGTTCTGGAAAACCCTTACTTATTTTATGTAGATGACTCAAGATTGTGTCGTTCAGTATCCCCATCCCACGAACCGACTCCCAGCAGCTGTGCCGCTCTCCTGATCTGGAATTGATTAGATGTTGTTCTGATGGATAGACCAAGTCGTTCAGTCCTGGAAAATCTCACAATCTCACCATGTCACTCCATAAGGATCCCCAAATAAAAGGCTTACTGCACACCTCTTTTGTTCCTCTTTCATGTCGTTTGTAGTTCTGTCTTCCGGAGACTCTTCAATCCCACTCATCCCCCCCCAGGGCTTCAAGTTGGCAGTAGACCCCTATCTTATGTCCTCCCATCCCAACCCGATATATTTTCTATCCTCATTAATCCCCCCTTACCAAAGCCTCTTTTTTTTTAAGTTTCCTCCCCTCCTCTTTCCTCATGATTCCGTTGCTCATGATCCTTTTTAATCCTTCTGCCCCCATTTGATTTTTATCCTCTTCCTTTGTCTATTAGCTTGCCCTGCTGGCCCATGACATGAAAGTAAACTAGCAGATACCCACAGAAATTCCGCATATTATAAAATATAACTTCAACAATGTTATCCAAAGAAGAATTAAATATCATGGGAATTTAATATCGTCGAGCTTTGTGCTCCCGAAAGATGTTGTTGGTTATATCAATCACCCCCCACCCAAAGTCCTCAACTCCCCCCCCCTCCCCCGACTCCAAATCCAAAGTCTTCAAACCCCTCCCCTCCTCATCTTCAGATTCTTTACCCATTTAAAGTCCGAAAACCCCAACCCCGCTTCCCTCCTACCACAAGTCCTCAACATCCCTCCTACCTCACAACTCTGTCCTCCCCTCCTCTATATCCCCTTTCTTCAAAGCAAGAGGACATTTTTGAGATACGTCCTGTGGAAATTCCATGGAATTGCCACTCAAGTGATGAGAAGCTGAAGACCTCCGCCACCGAAGTTGCATGGAGGTTATGTTTTCACCCCTGTTTGTTTGTCCGTTTGTCTGTCTGTCTGTTTGTCTGCTTGTGAGCAGGATATCTCAAAAGGTTATGGAGCGGTTCAGACAAAACTTGGTGGACAGGTTGGGTGTGTGACAAGAAGAAGCCAATTCGATTTTGGTTCAGGTCCGGATGTAGATCTGGCCTATCAGTGGATACAAAAGGTAAACTGTTCAGCCTAGCGGAGGTATGTGGTCCACAGAGTGCCGTTCTAGTTGAGTAAATAAATTAACCTAAATTAGTCATCTTCTTCGTGATGTTTGCACACGCACGCACGCACGCACGCACGCACGCAATAACGATGTACCAAAGTTAAATTCACAATCACGTGAGAATCTGTCATCTTGCGATATGTGATGGAGGGACAGAAAGATTGACAAGCGCATTATTATATAGATTAGCATGAGATATTTATTATTAGCTCACCTGGAACGTAGTTCCAGGGAGCTTATGGGATGGCGCATCGTCTCTCCGTCAGTCCGTCCATAAATACTTTCAACTTCTTCTCTGAAACTACACGTATGATTTCAATAAAACTTGACCACAACGTTCATCACCGTGTATGTACCAAAGTTTGTTCATGGCATTACAAAAAAAATAATAATAATAATAATAATAATAAAAATAAAATAAAATCGGGCCCGAAGGGTGTCTTAGGGGGTTGCCCCCCAAAATAGGTATTTGCTCTCTTCTCAGAAACAACACATGTAATTCTGATGAAACTTGACCACAACCTTCGTCACCCATGACGTACCAAAGTTTGTTCACGGCATAAAAAAAACATAACAAAACAGGGTCTGAGGGGGTCTAAGGAGGGAGTTTACGGGGGGGGGGAATTGCCCCCCTAAAGAGATATTTGCTCTCTTCTCAGAAACGACACACACAATTCCAATGAAACTTCAACACAACCTTCATCACCCATGGTGTATCAAAGTTGTTTCATGCCAATAAAAAAACTTGAGGTCTAAAAGGGTCTACAGGGGGGTTGCCCCCAAAATAGGTATTTGCTTTCTTCTCAGAAACGACACACACAATTCCAATGAACCTTCACCACAACCTTCATCACCCTTGATGTACTAAAATTTGTCATGACATGAGAAAAATCAGGCTCGATGGGGGGTGTATGGAGGGGGTATATGGGGGGTTGCCCCCAAAATATGTATTTGCTTTCTTCTCCGAAACTACACACACAATTTCAATGAAACTTGACCACCGCCTTCATCACCCGTGATTTACTAAAGTTTGTTCACAACATTAAAAAAATTGGGGTCTAAGGATTTCTATGTGGGGTTGTCCCCCAAAAGAGGTATTTGCTTTCTTCTCAGAAACTACACACATAAATCTGTTGAAACTTCACCACAACCTTCATCACTGGTGATGGACCAGAGATTATTCACACCATTAAAAAATAATTGGGGTCTAAGGGTGTCTATGGGGGGGGGGTTGCCACCCAAAGAGGTATCTGCTTTCTTCTCAGAAACAACACACACGTTCGATGGAAACTTGACTGCAATCTTCATCACCCATGATGCACCAAAGTTTGTTCACAACATTTTTTTTAAAGTCGAGGTGGTTGAATTCCATCACATATCAGGTCACGGAATTCAACCACCTCTTATTTTTGAGGTCAACATCGGCCAAAAGTTTAACAAAGGCCAAATTTCTAAAATCCTCAATTTTAATCCGATTAACTTGAAATTTGAAGAGCACTTGCATATCAGGTCACTGAATTCAACCACCTCTTATTTTTCAGGTCAACATCGGCCAAAAGGTCAACAACTTAGGTGCAATTGCTAAAATCCTCAATTTTAATCCGATTAATTTGAAATTTGAACAGGATTTGCATATCAGGTCAATGAATTTAACCGATTATTTTTAAGTTCAAAAGGTTCAACATAGACCTAATATCTAAAATTGATAGATAGGGCCAAAAACTACAGTATATATATCATGATATCTCAAAAAATTGTGGACAAGTCATGAAAAAACGAGGTGGATGAGTTGAATAGGTGAAAAGAACAAGCAGATTCGATTTTGGTTCAGATCCTGCCCATCAGTGGGATACAAAACGTAAACTGTTCAGCCTGGCAGAGGTATGCACTCTTCTGAGTGCCACTCTTCTTTGTTCTGTTTTTGCCAAGTGTCGCTCCATGAGTGATTTTTCATTTGTTATGACTTCCGTCCTCTGTTTGTTTGTTTGTTTGTGTGTGTTTCGATTATGGATCTTGTCTTGTGTGTTTTTGTGTTTGTTTGTGTGTTGTCAGGTGTGATGTAGCACGAATAACTGAGTAAGGAAGAACGTCTACACATGGTCAATATAACACCAACGTGATCCAGGAGGGTGATGGCTAGTGCTAATTAAGATTTTGGTCCAAATCCGGTCAATAGGTCAAGGTCACAGTGAGGTCAAACATAATTCCGTAAATTCATGTGGAGAAATGGAGTATTTTTGCTTCGCTCGACGTTACGAGTTCGTTTTAACTTCGATTTTAATTTTGTCTTCGGTTTTTGCGATTCGCTTAGGACGCTAAAAACTCGGTTGTCGAAATTCTGGTAAAAATCGGATGTTTTGGGAGACGTTTAAGATTGTATAAAAAATATGTCCCTCGCCGCGTCACGGCTTCACGTGGTGCAGCGCGCTCGAGCAGACGCGGCGTTGAGTCACGTAAAGGTTTTCCGTGTGCGCGCTGATGGTGTTTTCGATAAAGATGGTGTTTGAAAGTCATTTTTTATTCCAATAAAGGTTATCGTCGCATGCCTGACTCGCTAAGCCGTCGGATTATGTAAAGATTGTTGGTGGGTGGCCAAATATTACGGTTTTGTGACTTTGATAAAATAATATTAAATAATTGCGTGGAGAAATGGAGATTTTTCTTCGGTCGACGTTACGATTTTTGATGGTTTGGTACAGAATCATCGTAGAAACTTCTGGTTTGCGTCGCTACTTCTCTAGAGACAGCTTTTATTAGACAAGGTCAGAGGTCAAGTTGACGATTACTGCGTAGTACCAGTCTATGACTGCTTGTTTGTTTGTTTGTGTGCAGGATATCTCAAAAAGTTGTGGACGGATTCTGATGAAATTTAGTGGGCAGTTTGGGTGTGTGACAAGGATGAACTGATTCGATTTTGGTGAAGATCCAGATCCGGATCCGGCTACTGCAGTTTTTTAAGTGATTCTTCACCATGAAGAGATAGGGCTAAAAATGATAATTCACATGATATTTCACAAAATTATTGGGCCCGATATGTTCTGCTGGATCAGTCATTGCGTGGCGGAGGTACGCGCTCCACTGAGTGCCCTTGTAGTCTTTTCTGAACAAACTCCATTCTCACTGTTAATTTGATGGAATGTAACATCCATATTCCCTTATACTGGTAATTAACAAACTTACCCCATTCATCTCTAGACAGGGAACTTGGCCAGGGAAGGGGCACACATTGGC
>CM068956.1:28709485-28740443 GCA_035128595.1 Eptatretus atami | reverse complement strand
GGGCCTCACAACACGGCTCTCTGGCATGTTTAAGACGGGGGGCGAGGTCTGGGAAAAGTGGGAGGGGGAGGCTCGAGGGAGGGAGGGACACGAGCTCTTCCCGAGAGGAGCACGCTGCCTGGAGTTTGGTACCATGACATGCTATATATATATGACGTCACCTCAACTGCACGACGTAACTCCTCCCCTCTGGCATCATCAAAAGTGACACCAACTCAAGAGAACGAATGACCAAATGAAAGCCGAGTAGGTGCAAACGCGCTCGTGTGTCTTCACCTTGTCTCAACTTCATCCCAACGGCAGAACATCCTCTGAAAATAAAGTTTGCGAGCAAACTCAAACTCCCAGGAACCTCGGTGACAAAAGCACGCCATGAAAGCCATGAAAGCCATGAAAGCCATGAAGAACATCAATTAGTATACATTGGAGGGATCAAAGAGAGAATTTATTGGGGTCAAATGTGGAACGAACATATTGAACCCACGAAGACACCATCGTGTTGCTTGTTTGGGCAGGTAGTTATGACGAAACATGGTTCTTTCTTCATTTTCTGCTCGGGATTCCATTTCCATTGTTGTTCAATCTCTTCATTCTCCACCTGGAACGTGGGGTGAGCAGGACATCAGAAATCTCTCTCAACGGCGAAGAATCACTGTAAAAAAATTAAATAATTCTCGTATTCAGATCCGGATTCGGTTCTTCACCAAAATCGAATCAATTCGTCTTTGTCACACACCCAACATGTCCACCAAGTTTCGCCCAAATCCGTACACAACTTTTTGAGATATCGTGCTACAAATCGGTTTTGGCCCGATCTCTCGATGGTGAAGAATGATTTGTGAAATTATCAGATCCGGATTCGGATCTTCACCTAAAATTGAACCAGTTCTTCCTCGTCACACACCCAACCTGTCCACCAAGTTTCATCAAGATCCGTCCACAACTTTTTGAGGATATCTGCCACACTAAAACAACAGACAGACAGAAAGGAGTGAAACCATCAGTGGCGGAGATTAAAAAAAAAACACAAACTAGAGGGCATCTCCAAATGTAAAACCCATCCGTGTTCGCTTTGTACTCAAACTAAAGCTTGAGAGCTTAAACAGCTAAATAAAAAAGAACAAACAATGTAATATTGTTGTGGGCGAGTTTCGGTGGCGAGCACGACCGCAAGATGGAGCAGTAGAGTCGGCTCCACCGAACACCGGAATGTATAGGTCGTCACCGCCCGGATAACTCCGGAGCCGACGGGTCCCTTATCGGACCGAAGATCCCAATAGGTCGACCGCGTGGGATAGGGTCGATTGCCAATTTCAATTTACCTAAATACCAACGTCATTCCAAACTACCGGGGAAATTCACCCTCGGTGGAGCTCGAGCGGAACGAGCCGTTAGCGTGCTCGAACCGTGCGTAACCCGAGCAGGTGGTTACCGAGGTCCGTCGGTCCAAATGCACAATTTGCCGCTTCCCAATTTCCCAACACGCACCGTGCTAAACCAAAAGAAACACAGAAACGAGCTGAAACATTTAACAGGGGATTTATTTATAATGGGGGGGGGGGGGGGGAAGGGAACACACAAAAGAGCAGAATTATCGGACTATAAGAAATGCAGTCAATGTACAAGCAAAAGCACTTAACAATTCTACTTAGACAAGACAGGCTCGCACAAAGACACGCACACCCAAAAAGAAAATGGACCTGATGGGTCTTCAGTCGGTAGAGCCGGCCCGGGGTACCTGCCCCGCCTCGTGCGGTCACACCGACTCGACCACCACGGTGGGACTGAAACCCACGACCCGAAGTCCACGACCACGACCGTCTGCAGGGCCCTCGTCGACACCACTCACTGGCTTTGGGATGCCAGGTTGGGAAATGCCTGGACTGAGAATGTCCTCTCCCACCAGGAACGTCTCACACACGATCCTCGCTACTTGGCAAAACGCCACGATCTCTCGAACTGGCGAACGCTCCTGCCACGAGCACAACACCGTCTCTCCCCTCGCTGGTCCAGACAACCACACTTTTCTTCTGCAGGAGGGAGGGCTTTCTTCTCCTGGCCACATGCCTCATCATTGGTCGGACCATCGGCGACCTGGCCCGTCCTCCATTGGACAGGCCCACGGTAGGTGGGGCAACTCCCACCCTTCTGAGCGGAGGTGTTTGTGGCTCCGCCCACCTCCTCACCTCTGGCCACGTGCATAATGGCGATGGTGTTGAGTCGGGAACGGGGTGGGTGAGACGCCCGCTCCTTGCCGATTGGCTAAAGAGGGACGCCATGCCTATGTTAGACTCCGCTCACGCACGCGCTCGCCGGCGAGCGCGCGAAGAATGCTGCGAGCAGAGTGTTGTTGTTGTGAGAGCGAAGATGGGCGTTGTTGTCGTTGTGGATGTAAAAATCCTAACTGTAAAAATAACTCTGCAGCGCACGAACATTTCATTCCCATTAGACTAGGGAAAGGGAGCTATCTATCCACGTTTACTTATCGAAATAACTGAGCTATGGGGACCTGAATGTTGAGTGCTTACGGCTGCCAGATCCGTAACAATATATATTAATCACAGCTATGTTCTCTCCATGTGCTCAAAATAAAAGTTTGTTGAAAATTTGATGACAAAAGCTCAAATGGTTAAAAAAAAAAAGAAGAAGTTATAATCTGGACAGACAGACAAACAAACAAGCGGTTATAGAGAAGTACTTACAAAATTAGTCGCTGTGACCTTTAACTTTGGACCTCAAAAACAATACAGCCTTCAGTGACCCAAATATGCAAAACCCTGTTCAAATTACAAGTCGATCAAATGAAAATTGATGATTTTGCCACCTTGACGTTTGATCTAAAAATGAGATTTCTAGCTTTTGATTGGTGTTCCAATTCATTGACCCAATACAATATCAAATTTCAAATCAATCAAATGAAAGTGGATGATTTTGACCTTTTGACCCAATTATATATTTGGATTCTCCATATTCTCATAATAGAGGTTTGTTGAAAATTGACGACAAAAGCTCAAATGGTAAAAACAGTTCTGGTGTGGACAGACAGGCAGACAGACACAAACAGAAGCGAATGCAAAACTCCATCTCCCGCTGCATGGGCAGACGGCCTAAAAAGTCCAACCCTTTGTACTCAAACTAAACTTGATGAGAACAGCTCCAAAAAAAAATTGTGCTTTTTATTAACTTGTGTTCTCCATATTCTCAGAATAAAGGTTTGTTGAAGATTTGATGACAAAAGCTCAGTTGGTTAAAAAGTTATGGCATGGACAGACACACTGAAGCTCAATTTGTCCACAGTAATAAATGTGTGTGTGTGTGTGTGTGTCAGTGTGTCTCCTCCATAACTCCAAAGCCATAAAAACTAGCAGCCTGAAACTGAGCATGTATTCTAAGGGAATTCCAAGGAAGTGCAAGAGTGAAAATTGGGTGTTTGGGTTAATTAAAACACCCCTTTTGAAGATAATTAACAGCCTTATTTAATTATATCCTTATCAGGCACATCTTCAGCCACCTCGTTCTCCCTGGGGTCTTAAGGCACATCTTGGGTTACCTTACTGGGGTTTTAAAGCAACCATGTTTCTTGGCCTGCTCATCCATACGTTGACTTGGAACGGGCCATATCAATTTCTTAAATATAAAGTTTTTTTTCACTTTCCTCACTCATATTATTGAATACCTGATTATGAAAATCGTATGTGTAGTTTCAGAGAAGAAGTTGCAAGTATTTGTGGACGGACGAACGACGATGCACCATTCAACGATGCAAGTGGTGTTCGTCTCCGGACAGCTTCGATCTGGAACCATCCGGACGTGAGTTCGTCCCCGGACGCGTCTGGGCGGTGTTTGTCTTTGGGCAGTGTTTATTTCTGGGCTGCGTTTATCTCCGGCCATGTCTGGGCGGTATTTATAGTTTAACCAGGAGAAAATAGATTTCTGACTTTGTTACATTTCCATCTTCACTGTTATTTGATGCAGAAACTCCTTGCTCCCCTCCTCACTCTCCCTCCATCCTCACTCCCCCACTCCTCCTCACTCTCCTCCTCCTCACTCTCCTCCCTCCTTGCTCCCACCCCTCCTGCTCTCCCTCCCTCCCCTCGCTCCCATTCTTCTCGCTCTCTCCACCCCTCCTCGCTCTCCACCACCTCTCCTCCTCTCCCTCCCACCTCGCTCACCACCCTCCTCACTCTGCTCCCTCCTCGCTCCCACACCCCTCCTCACTCTCCCTCCCTCCTCGCTCCCCCACACCACCTCAATCTCCTCCCATCCCCACCCCTCCTCACTCTCCCTCTCCCTGTACCTCCCCTCTCCATTCTACTCTCTCTCTCTCCTACCGCACTCCATCTCCTCCCTCTCTCCTACCCTCTCATCTCCTCTCTCTTACCCCTCTCCATCTCCCTCTCTCCTACCCTCCTCGCTCTTCCTACCCCCCTCTCTCTCTCTCCCTCTACACCACTCTCTCCCTCCCACCCCCCCTTCTCCAAGTCCCACAATCAAACGCAAGTCGAGAACCCCTTCCTCACGCTTACCTCCTCCCAAACCCCCTCTCCTCCAGAGTGTGTAGTGACGTTTGGTGAGGCGTTGCCTCCCCAACCCCCCTCCCTCCCTCCTCGCTCCCCCATCCCTCCTCCCTCCTCATTTCTCCCTCCCTCTCTCTCTCCTCCCTCCCTCCCTCCCCTTAATATTCCGACAGGTTGTTATGGTAGAATATCAACAAATATCATATCGTCACCCTCATAACAAAAGTGCCGAAGTCATTTATTCGTTGATGAAGCTTAGGCATTTTTGTTACTAGTGCGTGCCCGTAGTGCGTGCCGTAGTCGTGCCGTACGTGCAAACAAAAAAAAAAAAAAACTTTCAAACCGCGTGCCAGAAACAACAACCACACAGGCCGTTCCTTCGCTCTCGTGTCCCTACGTGCAAAAAAACAAAAAAAAAACTTTAAACGCTTGCCAGAAACAACCACACAGGCCGTTCCTTCGCTCTCCTCTGCGTGCCGTACGTGCGTGGCCGTACATACAAAAAAAAACTTTCAAAACCGCGTGCGAGAAACAACAACCACACAGGCTGTTCCTTCGCTCTCGCGTGCCCGTACGTGTGTGGCGTACGTGCAAAAAAAAAAACTTTCAAACAACCACACGGCCGTTCCTTCGCTCTCGTAAACGACGACTGGATTGGGGCATTGTGTATCTCTATAATGCGCATAAGAAATCGAGAAATTATTACAATACGAAGTCATCACTATGCAGAAGTGGTGCGTGCCCGTACGGAATGTTCACATCATTCACGAATTATCGCTTTCATTGAAGTAACAACTGCTGTAATACTTACACACACAGAGTTAATTAAAATCCAATTAAAATCAAGTTTACCTCCCTGTCTTTGCTTGCCATGACATTCGCTGCCATTGACCATTGCCACTCCTATGCCCGTTGAGGCGACAGGGTAGGATTTGTGGAGACCTGAAAGTACAGTGTCATTAGGTATTCCATGTTCGAATTGTTTTAGTTTGAAAATAGTTTAAAAAAAAAAAAAATTGTTTGCAAGCATACCCACAAATTGAGATGTATTCGTTGGCAAGCAGGTTGAGTAGAGCTGAATTCCTTAACACCTCCAAAGGCCACACCGTTTTGACAATTGGAAACAAAAAAAAGTTGTGCACTTTTTTGATAAATTATTTTCGGAACAATATTAAATAAAATTTGTAAATAAATAAGTTCAATTAAATAAATAAAATAATTTCTTCAATAAATAAAATATAAAAATTGTCTCCATGTACACACCTTTATCTCGTTAGCACTCTTCATAAACAACATCGCTGAGGAACGGCGCTTCTTCTTTGTTTCCTCGTCCAGGACAAGAATGCGGAGGCGCTGGATCTGCCAACGTTTTGATAAATATTAGTTTTAATGGCCAACTATTCAATTAGCGCCAACGTATTTTGCCTTTTCGCAATGTCGTCGCAAGGAAAAACACAAAGAGAAAGAGAAGAGAAAAAAAAACGTTCGTGCAAAAAATAAAAAAAAATTACTTCCTGGTTCGGAGCATACCAACTCACGCTGATGTTACCGAAATTTATGCACCGTCTAATATGAAAACGATCATAACTTGGCATTGTGTATTGTGTTTATCTATAAATGCGCATAAGAAATCGAGAAATTATTAGAATACACGAAGTCATCATTATCCGGAAGCCCGTACGTTGTAACCCGTAATGGGGAACGCGGCTGAGTTCTTCCCCATCGGCCACGCCCACGCAGCAACGTGTCTTGTCATTGTTGGTAAATAAATGGCCATAACTTGGGAGGCACTTGTCCGATTAATATCAAACCTTGAAAAGGCACATCCTCAGTCCCAGCAATATACCTGGCAAGTTTCAATTAGATCGGACCAGTGGTTATTGAGAAAACGGTCACACACACAACACACACACACACACACACACACACACACACACACACACACACACACACACACACACAAAACTGCTGGAATTATAGAGCGTGAGTGACGATATATAATTAAGAGCAGTATCATTTTCTGGATAATTTAATATACCATAATAAACATCCATTTTCATTAGACATGAAAAGAAAAAAATCAACTTTTGTTGGAAAACATGGCAAGGTTGATAATGTCGACAATTTGAAATAATTGAAGGTAATCTGAATACATCCATCCATTGGACCATACTCTGTGCAGAGCGTTGGTGCTGCTCAGCAGTCTCCTTGGCTATTTGGCACAATCCTAGACGGGTCCCACTCCGACACAGGATACCAGCAAGCTGGCACTCATTTGCCGACCTTGAAGGATGACAGGCTGATTCAACCCCATCTGGTATTAATTCAACAGCAGAGTGGATTTAAACTCAGGATCCTAGGATCCCAAGCTCACCACCATAACCATTGGCCAACACCAGGTATAATCTGGATAGAGTGGCAGAAAAAATAACTCAGCCCAGATGAGTTTCCTGTTCAGTTGAAATCATTTATTGTGGACGTGCACATGGGAAGAGAGATACTGAGCAACATTAACATAAATGTACCTCCAGAACTTCTCTCTCCCTTCTGTCTTACAATCTCAGCATTTTATAACCAAAGTGGAGAAGTTGTGCAATGAAGGTACCAAAATGAAGGTGGATGCTTTGAACCTTCCCTGGGAGACCCCATTCCACATTCTGAAACCCCATACGTGTACGGTACGTGTACGACACACACACACACACACACACACACACACACACACACACACAACACACACACACACACACACACACTGGCGGGAGCATTAAAAACCAACAGCTCGTAAATGCAGCGACCTTTGCAGCCCACCGGTCGGCTCCAAATCTGATTCGTACATGCTACAGTCCCTTCAACAGGAGTGAAGATGGGGATCATGGGGAGGGTGGGAGAGAGATAGAGGAGTGGAGAGGGAGGGGTCAGAGAGAGAGAGGTCGGGGTCGGAAGAGAGGGATAGGGTGGGAGAAAGGGGGTAGGGTTGGGAGGGAGAGGAGTGAGGGGTGAGGGATTCCAGCAGATGTGACACCCAGTTTATCATCCATATGAGAGACAACACACAGTGATGAATCACCCAGCCTGTGAAACACTGGGAGGACATTTTCTAGCTGGGTTGGGATTCAAATGCAGTATACACAGAGCGAGCATGCGTACCTCTCGGCTTTCGTGCCGTGATGTGGCGATTCCTTCGTTCAGAACTGAAAAGATTTTTTTCTTTTCTCATTGTGATCATATAATTTATTTTGCCTTCCCACCTCCAGTGTAGAACCACGGTATCGCAACTGAAAGTTGAAGAACGCACCAAGTGGCTTCACCACGCAATGCACGAAATGTTTGAAGAAACTTTTAAAGGCGAAACATTAAATTTTTCTCTGTATTTATCTATGCCGAGGTGACGGGTCTTATAATGGAAGAACAAAAACGGGAAACGTCGTGGAAAATAAAATTTCACATTTTCAGTGAGTCAGCCACAACAGCCTGTTACATCGCAGAACAACACGTGGCCAACGCAGGCGAGTAGCCCGAAAGTTTGTTCAAGTCGATCTATATACAGCAATCAGTGACAGTGCGAATATTGTGGAGCACTGGCTTAAGCACTCCAATGAAATGATTGATAACAAACGGCTCCCCTGGCACGCAATTGGCAATCACCGAACCGTCATATTAAATATACACCGCCCGGAGACGCCCAAAATGTCACATATGTCCGAAATGGACAAATGAACACCTGCCTCGGAGTCGGAACTGCTTGTACCTTCGATCCTGGAGCTTAAATTTTGTAATTCTTCTTAGTTTAAGAGATACTCGTGGTGATCACGTGTGCGGAAATTACATAAAGCAAGGAACGCTTACTGATCCGGTCGTTTAAAAGCATTGCAATGTACGCAGCGATTCGTAGCTATGATGAACAGCGCATTCGATAATATGAGGAAGTGTGGGGGGAAAAAAACAAACAAAGAAACTATCGTTTAAGAAATCGTTGCGCCTGTTCCAAGTCAAGCCTGTTGAGCAGGCCAAAAAACATGGCGGCTTCAGACCCAGCGAGGTTACCCAGGAAACGCGTTAAAACCCAGAGAGCGAGGTGGCCGAGGATCGCCTGATGAAGGATTATAATTAATAATGCCGTTAATATTATCTTCAAAAGGGTGTTTTAATTAACCCAAACATCCAATTGTCACTCTTGCACTTCCTTGGAGTTTTCTTGTGTGCATGCAAAGTTTCAGGCGATAGGTTCTGTAGTTTTGAAGTTATGGAGGAGACACACTGACACACATTGATATTATGAGTACATGATGTTGTTAATTATGTGTCACATGGGCTTGTGTATTTCGATCAAACTAACATAGGAATCATCAATGCAGATACATTTTGCAGTAAATGTAATATTCATGTTTTAAATGAGCTTTAAATCAATCATTGCCTCTCCTTGAAGTTCAACCAATATATTTTGTTATACGAGCTAAACGAAGCCTTCATTTGTCAGGTTAATTCATGAATCAAGTTTAATTGGACTACAGTTTCGTTCGACTGAAAGATCATCGAATCGAGCTTTGTTAAAAAAAATTCACCACCACAACAAATTCTTCCTGTGATGTGGACATGTAATGTCACTGTATTTTCATGAACACGAAGTACGGACGATATTTTTTTAAAACACACTAGTTAGTAGTAGATCACTATTTTCTACTCTGCAACAACAGGTACTACTTTAGTCGACTGCGACTTTCTACTATCCTTTACAAAAGCCAGGAAACTCTGAAAGCTTTTTGTTGCGGTGTGGAACAGCAAGACTAGCAGTCTTTAGAGCAACAGCTGGAACACATGTATACATTTCAGGAAGAGCATGTGTCCCTTTGCCCCTTAGTGGGATTGCCACTGGTTTCCTTGATTCTCCAGACTCGGTCGTTGTCGGGAACTGAAAAATGCTGATCCCCGTCACATGAAATTGTGACTGAGTAGTTGTAGAGCTTGGGCTGTAGTCAAGGTTATTACAAAGCACATACAATGAAGAGTACCTTGAGTAGATGAGCAGGGAGACAACACCATCTTCAAATTATACATTGGCTTCTGGTTGGTGCATGGATGTTAATACAGGTGTGGCTTTGGCAGTGGTGGCTCACGTTCCGGAGAGTGTCTGGTAAATAAGGAGGACACTGTTGGTCTCTTCTTTGTGTTGTATAAAATAATGACATGCAGCGAGACAAACCTGAGATTCCCGTTTGTTGATTTTTCTGGTTTGTGCCATTGATCATCATAGATATGAGTGATGCAAGGCTGGATGAAACCGAGTCTTGCTGACATCCTGGTCAGAGGTGGCCAGCAAACTTGAAACCCTCATGGTGAAACATGTCATCACGGATGATTTTGGCAGCATTTGCGAGGACTCGAGCATCTTCATCATCACGTGCTTTTTTTTTTTTCATCGCATCCCGAAATAAAATTCCCAAACAATCTTTAAATTTCTCCCATCAAACTGTTCTTGTATAATCAGGAAAATAATCAAATAATTTTTCTTTCAACTTGGTCTTGTTGACAGTTTTATAAATGCCCGAAGTCTTTGAGACGGTCAGTGTATAGGCTATGTAGCTCAGATAGCCTGAACAAGAGGTTACCATTCTCAACAGAGTTTTCAATATTTGCCCGAGACCTTGTCATCTTCTCCTCAGTATCAGATGACTTTTCATTCTTTCGCTTAAATGATCGATGTCGATTTCTGAGCTTGGTAAGGCATTCCAGGTGGGACTTTTCCTCAATCACAGACAGATCTCCTCCAGCCATTTTTTTTCCAAAAGACCTGTGGTCTGTGGCCATTTGTTGCATATTTATTACCAGCTGATATGGTCTGAACTCAATCACGTTACGTTCCTTCTTACAGAATATGCATTTTGAACTCCATAGCCTGGCGTTTATGTTCCTTCACATTTGTAGCTCATCATCTTCTGCAATCTCATCTTGAGTTATCTGCCTTTTTTGTTTTGCTCTTTCGAGTTGAGTATTGTTGAATTTCTATGGCAGGTACATGTCATTTGGCAAATGTTCAACAAAGCTGTCACTGCTTTCATGACTCCTAAGTGAATTTTCATGAGTAAGGAATTATGCTCAAGTCGGCAACATTTTGGAGAAACCGATCATCGATATCAGATGCTTCTCTGGATTATTGCTGTCCAAAGGGGACTTAAACGCCTCAGTTGTTTACTTCTGACAAGTAACAGTGTCCAGTCCATTATGTGCAGCTTCAGTCTGAAAAAAAGTAATTATTATAAGAGACCGTTTAGTAACACTCACACAAACCTAATATACATTTTTCACCGACTTGGAGTTTATTCTGACCTTTGTCGCCTCCTGTGACATAAAAATTAGATGATCCATTTCAAATCACCATTAATAGAACCTCAACCTGAAACACATTGAATTTATGCATATACAGTACATACGAAACACACAACTAACCGCCCTTGACAGGAAAAATGTGTGTGTGGTGTGTGTGTGTGTGTGTGTGTGTGGTGTGTTGGTTTGTTTTGTTTGTACAGTACATACATACCACAGTGCCTATAGAAAAGTCTACATCCCCTTTCAAAATTTTCACCTTCTAATGGCTTATAGCCTGGAATTAAATTGTATAAACTTATAGCCTTATACGGCCTTGTAAACTCTGCGCCACGGCAGGTTGTCAGGTAACCAACACAATGCCAATCGGCATGGCCAATCTGGGTAGGGTTATACTACTTCACGTGATACCTTAACTGTGGACTGCTGGCTAATGAGGGTCACGTGCCCTCAGCACACTCTCGTATTACTGCTGAGTGTTAGCAAGTGTGCGCCGGCTAACAAAGCAAATTATTGGGGTACAACTTCCCGTCTAACTATACTTGTGTACTATGTCGAACCAATAAAGTAAAACACAACCGAGACAGATTGGAAATAACAACAAACAATTATTTATTACACACACACACACACACACACACGCAATCATTTGAAAGCAAGAAAGTACATAAGAGCAGATTTAACCATAACACGTATTCTTCTTATTCAGTCTGACTTGCACAAAAGAGTTGGCCATCATTCACAAAGGGGAGAAGAATAAAACAGGAATTTGAAAATATAATAAAAGTAAAGTATGGAGAAAAGAAAAGCAATCTTTTCCTTTCTCCCTCACCTTACATAAATATACAAGAGAATGCAGAGGGAAATGGATGTGGGAAGATGGGCAGCAGCGGTGACGCGATGGGGACACGCAGCCGCATCTCTGAGGTGCCCAGACCCAGTAGGCGAGTCTTCTCTGGCATCCCAGATATGCGAGCTAGATGTGCGACTCGATGTCCTCTGCCTCAGCTTCTTCCTCCTCAGGCCCCCGTCGATGAGGTGCTGCCGTTCATCCTCCTCGTCCTTCGCGGCTCACAGGATTGAGGGGGCAGGACGACGCTCATGGAAGGAGTGTTCTTATTCCACAGATGTTCGGCATCAACTGCTCATGAAAACTTCCTTTGCCTTCTCCTGTCCTTCACTCATGAGCTCTTTTTCACCCAGCACGTGCGAGCCTGTCCTGTGCGCTTTTGTTTTTCTGCTTCTTCTCAACCTTCTATTCTCTGAGCCGTCTGCTCAGGAGCTCTTTTCGTCCCTGATTGTGTGAGTTTGTCCTGTTCGCTTCGGCCTTTTCTTCTTCACACTGCTCTTTCTCCCCTCCTCCCACGTCTCCTTTCTCTCTCTCATTGGTCCACAGCCGATGGGGGTGTGTCCTCGACATCACTTGTGGAAAATGCCACACAATTCTGAAGGAACCTATCCGTAAGGTAGGGATGGTTGGAGAGTGGCGAGGTTGAGGAGTGTCGTAGTTAAGGCACCGTAGGCTGGTGTTGGCTTAGTGGTTAGGGTGGCGGCTTGGGATCTAGGGTCCTGAGTTCAAGCCCCGTTGGCCGCTGAATTAATATACACCAGGAGGTTGACTCAGCCTGTCATCCTTCCGAGGTCGGCAAAATGAGTACCAGTGTACTGGTAAGGGGGACACTGCATCAGCGGCATAGCCGCGTCCACCCAATGATGCAACCAGCAGCAACAGGCTGCACTCGAATAGAGAGAGAGAGAGAGAGAGTTAAGGCAACCTCGCGCGAGGTTGAGGAGTATCATGGTTAACAGGGCAGAAGCTTGGTGCCATTGGGGACCTCACCCTCTTATGAAGGGAAGAGGAGGCAAAGAAGACCACTGCCTCGATCACTTCCAATTTTTTTTCTTTGCTTTAATAAATATGAGACCTCCCATTTTTGAGCTCTTTTAACAAGCACAAGAATAAAAGGCTTCCTTTCTTTTTTATGTCGTGGTATATTTTACCTCCTCCGACATGCGGTTATTTAAAAGCAAAATCTAAATACAGTTGTAACGTATCCTTTATCCATTAATGCAAAGAAAAAGGACAAGGTACCATCATGCGGCAAATCGATACAAACGGAACCAAAAAGGAACATTCAAATACCATGTTGTGATCCATGCACATACCAGATGTCATAAATGGGGTTGTGTCCAGAAGGTTGAGGTGATCAAAGGAATTCCTAACAAGCCAATAAATATTCAAACACATCTCTTCAGTATCATTTCAACGAATTTGTATCAATCAGAGAGACTAGCGCGGATCGGCTCGCTACGCTTGCCCCTCCAGCGTCGTTGCAGAGATTGATGTCATAGATTTGCTGTGTTGCCATGATTACACCAATCATCACACATACATACATTTCTTTTCCACAATTTGTTTGTAATATTGGTTATAACTATATTTATTTGAAATTTAATTTGTGATCTAAGAAGGTCCAGTGGTCTAAATGGTCAGGGGTCTAAGCTGTCTAATCTGTCTGAAGGGTATAAGGGGTCTAAATGGTGTTAAGGTCTAAGCCTAAGGGGTCTGAAGGATCTTTAAGTTCTTTGGGTTATTTTGCGTTTTAAGGGTCCTCAGGGTCTTAAAGGGTCTTCAAAGGTCTAAGGGGCCTCAGCAGTCTAAAGGGACATTCCAAGAGTACGTAAATAAAAGACATATAGTCGCACGGCTGGACGTACGTTGGGACGGAGGGATGGAAGGAAGGACGGATGCACGCCGAGGCTGAGCTCTTTTTATGTATAGATGACTGGTTATTCAACATCAGTTTATTCTCTCCACCACCGAAGGTTGGTGGAGGTTATGTTTTCACCCTCGTCCGTCTGTGAACAGGATATCTCAAAAAGTTATGAACAGATTCGGATGAAAGTTGGTGGACAGGTGGGGTGTGTGACAAGGAAGAATTGATTCGATTTTGGTGAAGATCTGGATCTGGATACGAGAAATTTTTTTTATTCTCCAAGTGATTCTTCACCATTGAGAGATGGGGCCAAAAACGATATACATTGCATGATATCTCAAACAGTTGTGGACGAGTTTTGACAAAACTAGGTGGATGAGTTGGTTATGTGGCAAGAACAAGCCGATTCGATTTTGGTTAAGGTCCGGATTCAGATCCAACCCATCAGTGGGATACAAAACGTAACCTGTTCAGCCTGGCGGAGGTTTGCGCTCTTCCAAGTGCCATTCCAGTTACATCTATATAAATAAGACTTCTTTTTTTTTTAAACCATCCCACTTTCCCTAAAAGCTCAAACAGAACACTCCGACTCCTTTACCTTTGCAAGAATGAACTGTGCTTTGGAACATTGTCTCAACATAAGCACATTGAGAGCCTCCTCTGCCATAATTAAAATGCTTAACACAGGACTCAGACATTTTGACCTGCTTTGCTTTTTTTTTTTTTTAACTGGACAAGCTCTCAGTTCCTCCGGTTGCAGTTTTTCGCAAGCGAACACTATTTTCGCAGCTCTGTGAGATCTTCGTCAAAAGCAAAACGTACCATACTAGATGTTACTCCCTTTATTGTCAACATCATGAATCTGTTTCCATGTATCCTTGTACGTACCGACTTGATCCTGCGGTGTCGCATCCAAAGACTAACTTTCCATCAAACCTCTCCTGTGCCTCCTATGCCCACGCTTTCTCCGGCAATTGTTAGAAAGTGAACTCAATGGCCAAAATCTGGCTGTTCGCAAAGGCCAACTGGCAGGCACTGCAATCTGCCTTCTCACAAAGGCATTGGGACGCTCGTTCTACTGCAACCAATTAGATTCCACCTGGGAATACCGATATCTCTCTCTCCCACACCGGTTGATCCCATTCCATCTGTGACCATCCTGTCAATCTTCAGTCCTGCAACACAAATCTGTGGCAAAGCAGTTGTGGTCAAACAACTTGTTTTTCTTACATAAAGCTAACCTGACTGACTGAGTGCAAATTTAGGTCAACTCATAAGGCTTGCAAATAATTGTGGCAATCCTTAAGCAAGCCAGAAAACACCTCGCTAATCTCAAGGTCAAACTCAGTCTTGAACTCGAGTAGTACCTTGTTGAGTCCATTTCTAGCATATGTTCCCCCTCTATCCCACTCTCATCTCAACTCGAAAGGCCTTACCACAACTTTGTTTGAGATGAGGCAGAATGTCTTCAAAGTCTCATGTACTCAGCCCATCAGTCCACACATTTCCTACTTCATACTGAACTACCTTCCTTACATGAGAAGGTAGAGAAAGTTTGGTCCAGCCTTGGCTTTGCAAATGCTCTTTCTGCTCTCTTCAGCCTGCCCCTCATCGTCCACCGGGAAGGCAGCCAACATCACTCAAAAATCACGAGCAGGATGTACAGGGTGATTTAAAAAATATTTTTTATTCGAGAACCCTAAATAATTCCAATACACTAAAAACGATATCAGTTAGGAACATAATATTTTGTATAAATGTAGCCGAATGTTACTGAAAGACATGACATGATCCTGAGAGTCATCACGTGTCACGTGATTTATCACGTGGCCCGGCAATGACGTTTAATGGTTTTCACCGTCACGCCATGGCGCTCACTCTGGAAGAACGTGCGTTTCTCATCGAACATCACATTGACAATGCATCCTTTCTTTAAGGAATGTCAATTTGCATTCAAAAGTTGCTTTGGTGGTCATACAAAACCTTCAAAATCAGTGATATGGAATCTGGTGAAGTAGTTCAGAGAAACAGGCTGCGTGAAAGTTAAAAAGCACATGCGCCAGCCAAGTGTTGTTATCCCAGAGAAAGTGGATGAAGTAACGGAAAGAATGGAAGTGAGCCCGAAGAAATCTCTGAGACGTTTAGCACAACAAGCTACATGATGTGGATTTAAGGTAATCAATTGTATGGATCATGTCACGTCTTTCTGTAACAGGAACCCAACATTTTGCGTAAATATAGCCTGATATAGTTTTTAGTGCATGGGAATTGTTTACGGTTCTTGAATTAAAAACAAAAAACAAAAAAAATGAATAAGTAAACCAGAAGACGACGTCGTGCAAAGCATGATACTTGCAAAATCCATAAAACAAATTTGACCTCAAAAATAATTGGTGGTTGAATCCAATGACCAAATAGGCAACTCCTCTTCAAATTTCAAGTGAATCGGATGAAAATTGACAGTTTTAGAAATCCAGCCAATGTTGTCCTTTTGGCCTCTGTGGACCTCCAATATAATTGGTGGTTGAATCCAATGACCAAATAGGCAACTCCTCTTCAGATTTCAAGTGAATCGGATGAAAATTGACAGTTTTAGAAATCCGGCCAATGTTGTCCTTTTGGCCTCTGTGGACCTCCAAAATAATTGGTGGTTGAATTCATTGACCTGATATGCAAACACTTCATATTTCAAGTCAATGAGATGAAAATTGAGGATTTTAGAAATACCACTTCAGTTGTTGACCTTGGGCCCATGTTGACCTATTGTTCTCTGTTGACCTAAAAAAAATAATTGGCTGGTTGAATTCAGTGACCTGATATGAAAATCCTCTTCAAATTTCATGTCAATCAGATGGAAATTGAGAATTTTAGAAATCTCACCTCAGTTATTGACCTTTGGCCTATGTTGACCTTTTGACCTCAAAAACAATAGGCTTCTTCCATGACAAACTACCATGTGGTGAAGTTTCGCGAAGATCCGTTGTTTTTTGGGGGGGTTTTTTCTGCCGGAGATCTTCGGGTTTTTTTTCGCTTTAAAATTTATTTTCTCGGCAACCTTCGGGCCAATTGACACAAAACTTTCACCTTGGTATGCATCATTTTTAATAGCACACTCAATTGATAATGACGTCATAGGTCACGTGGTACGAGTACCATCTTTGAAAATCCGAAAACTTTGGACTTCTGTATCTGAAACCACACAATGGAAAAAATTGAAACTTGGCACATGGCAAGAACTCCCCATGGGGGAACACGTGTAGTTTTTTTCATGACGTCATCGGTGAAGTGGTATCCTGGTGAAAATTCGACAGGTAGAACGCTGCATCGGAAAAATTTGAAATTTCTTAAGCATTATGTACGCAAAGATGCACCGTAGAAAAATTTTTATGACGTCATAGGTCACTTGGTTTGGCAGCCATATTGTTTTGAGAAAAGAATTTGAAAAAAAAAAAATCTTCTCCAGAATGGCTGCACAGATTGAGGTGAAACTTTACACACACATTCCCCCAGATGTGCTTTTACAAGTTTGTTAATTTCTAATTGATAGGTTACATGGTTTGGCCGCCATATTGAATAGACCCGAAAACCTTCAAACATCTTCTCCAGAAAGGCTGGTCAGATCAAGGGGAAACTTCACACTCATATTCTCCAAGGGAAGGGGATATGTTTGTTATTTTAATGAATAATTGACAGGTCACATGGCTTGGCAGCCAGATTGGATTGAAGAAAAATATTAAATAATGTTTTCTCTGGAACCACTTAACCTATCGAAGCGAAACTTTACAACTATCATCTACCGCCATGGCTGTATATATGGTTAAAAAAAAATTATGACATCACAAGTCACATGGTTTGGGAGATATCTTGGATAGAAAAACACTTTATCTGATTAACATGACACTTCACAAGCTTGATCCCCTACGCCATAAGAGGCAGAATATAAATTTATGATGTCATAGGTCACGTGGTTCGTCAGCCATATTGTATTGAAAAAAATAAAAGAATTTTTTTTTAAAACCCCTCTTCATCGAAACGGCTGAACAGATTGAGGCAAAACTTCACACACATTCCCCCAGATATGGTTGAACAAGTTTGTTAATTTCTAATTGATAGGTCAACATGGTTTGGTGGCCATATTGAATTTACCGTAAACCTTCAAACATCTTCTCCAGAATGGCTGGTCAGATCAAGGGGGAACTTCATGCACATATTCTACAAGGCAAGGATATACGTTTGTTAATGAATAATTGATAGGTCACATGGCTTGGCAGCCATATTGGATTGAAGGAAAAACATAAAATGTTTACTCAAGAACCGCTGCATCATTCATTGTGAAACTTCACAATTATGATGTAGTGGACATGTGAAATGTAGGTCTTAAATTTCAATCTGATTGGCTACAAGGTCTGGCAGTGAGAATTATTTAATTATATAAATCTGAGAACTTTTAGAAAATTATTTTTTTTTTTTGCATTTTGCACTTGGCTGTGCCTGCATGCATTTGAGGGTACAGGAGTAGCAATTCAATTGATACCAATGATAGCCCCAGGAAAAATGGTCAACTGGGTACATAATAAATGGATGGAACGTGGCCTGTTCCTCGGTGCATAACTTGTAAATCCCACGTCAGAGAGAAACGTGTGGGGCCTCATTAGACCCAGGGGAATCCCCCTTTACGCTCTGCACCGATGGTGTCCACATTTATAACTTTGTGTTCAGGATATTTAAACACCAATGCAAATGATACCGACTATATATTCAGGAAAAAGGGCTAACTGCTGGCAAAATAAATAGATTGAATGCGGTGTGTGACTGGGTCCACAATTCATCAATCCCACATAGTGGAGAGACGTATTGGAGGACTTCTTATTACTTGGTGGAGTTCCGGTTTACCCTGTGGACACATCGTGACATTTCCTGAACATTTATTACTTTATGTTCAGGTAATTTCAATGCCAATTCAATTCATACCAACTATGTCCCCAGGAAAAAGGACCAACTGCATATGTAAAAAGTAGATTGAACACTTTGTGTTAATTGATCCGTAACTCGTCAGTCCCATGTTGTATCAAAGCAGGGTGGTATTTGTATCAAAGTCGGACATCTTGGTACCCGATCATCACTGCCAGCAGTTGTAAAGTGGCAGTTCTAGTTTGCTTTTTTTTTTTTTTTCATCAAGGTATGCATCAGAAGAACATGCTGCGTGCTTAGAACAAGTTCGCCCATCGGGCAGGTACTCTGCGAGTGAATATATATATATATATATATATATATATTATTATATATATATTATATATATTGCTTCCAGCAATCTCTGTGTGTGTCTGTCTGTCTGTCTGTTTGTTTGTCTGCGACGCCGTTTCTCGACAACCGCGGTCTGATCCGATTGAAGCTTGCCAGGAAATATTGCCAGGGCCCCGCAGATGTGCCTTTTCGAGGTTTGATGTCAATCAGGTCAGGTCAGGTATGGGAGCATGTGCCAGAACAGCGCGTCGCTGCGTCCACTTTCCGCCGGTACTCCAGGGGCCCCGTCTGGCCATCCCCAGGCAGATGCCAGGCCCATCCCCATCTCCTTGAGATGATGGTCAACCTGCTGCAACCACGAGGCACGTGGTCGGCCCACTGGCCTCCTCCACTCACGAGACTCCCCCGCTGAGAGAATCTGGTGAGCAGGATCAGCGTCAGGAAAATGAGCCACATGTCCATACAGCCGCAACTGACGCTAACGGACGATGCAGGTAACAAATCTCATCCGAGTCTCTCTCAGCAACCGCTCGTTGGACACAAAATCCGACCAGCGATAGCCAAGGATTCTCCGAAGAGACCTGGTACCAAAGGAATTAAGTCTCCGTCTCAGATCCTGGGTCAGAGTCCAAGTCTCGCATCCATGAGCAAGACTGGAAGTACCAAGGACCTGAAGACTCGGACTTTCGTCCTCCCGCACAGGTACCGGCAGCGCCACACCACCATGATCCAGTGAATCCATGACTCCACAGCCCGACCCAGACGTCTATTGACCTCTGACTCACAGCCAGCAGAGACATGAATATCACTGCCAAGGTAATGAATCTCTCCACGACCTCTACATCCTCACCACAACAGACACAGACAGGACAGCAGCATCCAAGATGTCACCGAAAGCCTGGATCTTAGTTTTGACCCAAGAAACCCGTAATCCCAGCGGCTCCGACTCCTCATTCAGCACCTCGAGGGCCCCGAAAGAGGATATCTAAAGCTTCCGCAAAGATGACTGCATCATCTGCAAAATCAAGGTCCGAGATCTTGACATTCCCAAACGATGCACCGCAGCTTGATCTCTCCGACATCCTCCTAAAATCCAGTCCATACAAGTGCTGAAAAGTGTGGGGGCCAGTACACACCCCTGACGAACTCCAGTAACAACTGGAAATAAGTCAGAGATGGTACCACCACAACTTCACAGCACTCTCAGTACCAGAGTAGAGTTCAGACATCAGATCGATCAGTTTTGGTGGCACCCCACGAAGACCAGAATCCTCCAGAGGCATCCCGATTCACTGAATCGAACGCTTTAACAGAGATCAACATAGGCTGCAAGCAGCCCCTGCCGAAACTCTCGTCTGCGTTCGGGAGGACACGAAGAGCAAGGATACGGTCAATCGTTGACCTCTTTGGTGTAAAGCCTGACTGCTCTGGACGCTGGTGCTCAAGCAGATGGTGGCGACCTACCTATCAAAAATTATCCGAGCAAAGACCTTGCCCGGCACTGAGAGCACGTCACCCCTCGGTAGTTGTTGCAGTTTTGGCGATCACCCTTCCTTTCCAGAGAGGAACAACAAGGCCCCTCTTCCAATCAGTTGGGATGATGCCTGTGTTCCAGGCAGAGCACAAAAATGCATGCAACGACACGAGTGCAGCATTTCCACCAGCCTTGAGAAGTTCAGCATGGATGCCACAGATCCCGGGAGCTTTTCCCCGTTTCAACCGGTTCATCGCAGCCCGTGTTTCCACAAGCGAAGGTGGACCACAGTTGATTTGAGGGTCAGCAACAGGGATTGTAAACACCTTGACGTCCAACTCGATAGCTGGGGCATCAGCCTGGTAACACCGCTCAAAGTAACCGGCCCAGCGGGCCTTCACTTCAGACTCCTCTGTCAAGAGCCTACCACTCTCTGCTCTAACTGCAGTGCTCCGAGGGATGGGCTTGGATGAACGCAATGCGCGAATTCCCCTGTAAGCGGGACAGAAATCACCTGTCCACAGGTGATGCTCTACCCTCACAGATTCCTCGCACATAGGCCTCCTTGTCCACCCTCAGTGCACGTACAGTTTTACGCCTCAGCTCCCTGAACAGCTCAGCTTTGCCATCCAGCCTGGCCCTGCGACTCTGGTCAATGGTATCCAGTGTCCCTTGAGAGACAAAATTCTTCTTTGCCCTGCGGTGAGTTCCAAGACATCCACCGGCAACATCAAGGATGGTGGTCTTGAAGGCACTCCACAACTCTTCAGGACCCCCAAAGCACCAGACCCCCCAAGTGTCCACTCAGCCTGTTCGCAAACTCCTCAGCTACTCTCTCATCCCTGAGCTTGCAACATCCAGCCTAGGCTGGGATGGTACCATTCTCCAGGATTTAAGGTGCAGCTTTAGAGTTGCTACAACAAGCCTGTGGTCAGTATTGAGGAACTGAGCACTCCGGTAGACCCTGCAGTTCTGGATCATCCTCCAGCGACCGTCAATGAGGACATGGTCAATCTCCTTTGCCGCACGCCAGCGTTGGAATACCAAGTCCAGCGATGAGCTTGTGGGCGCTGAAACCATGAACAGTCACCCTAAGTCCATGACTTCTTGCAGTCAAGGAACTTAGTGCTATTCTGGTCATAGTTCCTGACCCATGGGGACCAACACACATCTCATAACAATCCCTATCAGTTCAGTCGATGCATTGAAATCCCCAAGACTAGAGTGTATCTCGTCTGGGGACTGATCAACCACGAACTCGAGCGTGGCGTAGAATGCGTCCTTCACGGTGAGATCACTCGCTCAGTCGGAGCATAAACAGAGACCAGGGAAATGACACTAAGGAGTGACGAATCCTTAATCTCATAATAGCTCGTTGACCGGTGTTACCTCAATTATCATTGGGGTCAGCTTATTGGCACACGCCAGCAACTCCTTGGTATGGCAACCATCAGAGCGACCAGACCAATAGTAGGTGTAACCACCCACCATTATCTCACCGCAATCCGGTCTCCGAACCTCAGAGAGAGAGCTGCAATCCCGCTGTCTAACGCTTGAGCTCAGATGACAACAGAGCAGGTGATCATCTCTCTTAGGGATAGAACATTCCAGCACCCACCGAAGGGACCGCCTCAGGTTAACCAAGGAGACCGCCGTCTGGTGGACGACACTGGTGGATGTCAATCGGACGAGCGGTTCCCATGTTACGGCCATTTTTATTGCTTTTTTCAGTGTTGAAAAGGTGTATATATGGCAGCTGAAGTGTTGTTCACCTTATCACTTATCATGAATTTTTTTTTCTCAGAATAATGATAACAGCATATTAATTATAATAATAGCACAATAATTGGCAGTACACAATAATAGCACAATAATTGAATAAAAGATTAACGTGATACAATGACCAATGTCTGTCAACCATAACGACCTATATATTGTGTCAACCAGACAGGACACGGTGCTATGACGTCACGAATGACGTCACAATGCTTCCTCTTCGGATTGAACATGCCAGGAATATTGCCGGGGCCCCGCGGATGTGCCTTTTCAAGGTTTGATATTAATCGGACAAGCGGTTCCAAGTTACGGCCATTTATCTGTCGACCAATGACAAGACACGGTGCTATGATGTCACAATTAATGTTTATTATTCTTTTTTTTTTTTGCACACGATTGACGATCCGATCTGATTGAAACTTGCCAGGAATATTGCTGGGGACCCGCGATGTGCCTTTTCGAGGTTTGATATTAATTCGACGAGCGGTTCCCAAGTTACGGCATTTATCTGTCGACCAATATCTGCGAGAGAGGGGGACGGGGAGAGGGGGATGAGAGTGGGGGCGAGAGAGAGGGGCGAGCGAGGAGGGGGAGAGAGGAAGGGCGAGACTGGGGGGAGAGAAGGGGGCAAGAGAGGGGGGAGAGAGAGGGGGTGGGAGTGGGGACGAGAAGAGAGAGAGCGAGAGAGGGGGACGGGAGAGGGGTGTGAGAGTGGGGTGTGAGAGGGGGGGGTGGGGGTGGACGAGAGAGAGGGGAGGGGGGAGAGAGGGCGAGACTAGAGGTGAGAGAGGGGGGGAGAGGGGGGGAGGAGAGAGAGGGGGGAAAAGAGGGGGGGGAGAGAGAGGGGGAAGAGAGGAGGGGTGAGACTAGGGTGAGAGAGGGGGGGGAGAGAGGGGGGAGGGAGGGGGCAAGAGAGGGGGCGAGAGAGGGGAGGAGAGGAGGGGGAAGGGAGGGGGTGAGAGGAGGGGGAATCAACATTCAAGAGAGGGGGAGAGAGGAGGGGGCGAGAGAGGGGGCGAGAGAGGGGGTGAGAGTGGGGGCAAGAGTGGGGGGGAGAGAGAGGGGCAGGAGAGGAGGGGGGGAGGGAGGAGGAGGGGGAGAGACTAGGGGGGAGCGATGGGGGGCGAGAGAGAGAAGAAGGCGTCACAATTCTTCTTCGTTTGATATGACGTCACAATTGACGCGGGGACCTGAGTATGTTCCCAGGTTGTTTCCCAAGTTATGGCCATTTATGATACAGTTGGTCCGATCTAATTTGAAATAATGCCCCAATCCAGTCGTCGTTTACGCCCCTACGGGGCCGTACTAGTTGTGTATATACATTATATATATTATATATATATATATAATATATAGAAATATAAATGCGGGTAATAACCTTAGGTGTATGCCCCGGTTTAGAATAGGTGTACCATATCCCTGTGTGTCGTAAGAGGCGACCAGGGTTGCGTCAGGAAGGGCAATCGGCGTAAAACCTATGCCAATCATTATGCAGACAACAAAACGAATTTCCATACCGAATCGGTCGAGGCCTGGGTTACCAACGACCGCCACGGTACCGGGTGGTGGTCCAGCAGGGTACCAGTGGAATTGTGCTACTGCTGGGCGAAGGAGGAGAAGGAGGACGGGAAAAGGCGAGTCCGGAGGCAGTGGGAGAGGGGAATGGTAGAAGTGTGGAGGTGAGAGTTGGAACTCTGAATGTTGGGACTATGACTGGCAAAGGGCGAGAGTTGGTTGATATGATGGGAGAGAAGAAAGGTGGACATACTGGTGTACAGAAGAGATCCAAGTGGATGGGGAGTAAGGGCTAGGAGATTGGAGGTGGTTTCAAACTGTTCTACCATGGTGTGGGATGGGAGGGGAAATGGTGTGGGGGTAATCCTGAAGGGAAGTTATGTCAAGAGGGTATTGGAGGTGAGGAGAGTGTCCTGACCGAGTGATGAGTGTGAAGTTGGAAATTGAAGGGGTGATGATGAATGTCATCAGTGCATATGCACCGCAATATGGGGTGTGAGATGGAATATAAAGAGATTTCTGGAGTGAGTTAGTGAAGTGGTGATGAGTGTATCCAAGGATGAAAGAGTGGTGATTGGAGCAGATTTCAATGGGCATGTTGGGGAAGGGATAAAGAGGATGAGAGGTGATGGGTAGGTATGGTCTCAACAAGAGAAATGTGGAAGGGCAAATGGTGGTAGAGTTTGCAAAAAGAATGAAATGGCAGTGGTAAATACGTAAGTGGGTGGATATAACTGATTCTGGCTCACTTTTCCCATGGGTAAATGATGGGGGATTTTCAAGCCGATTCACATTTTTTTTCCCCTAAAAAATTACACCCCTTTCTTTTTATCCAAGGTATATTTGTTTGTCTCCCCTTTTTAACCTAGGGAGCCTAGCTATTCAAATAACAATGTATATTGTTCAGCTCACACATTGACCTATAAAGATTTGTTCATCTCAATTCCTTCAATAGTTTTAATTTTCTTTGCACAATAATCCCCATCTAAAATATTTAAAAACAAAACATTTTGAATCTTTATATTTTTCAAGATACCCCTTTGTGCCATTATGAAATGATATACTTCTCTTAATGATTCTCATCTGCAACACCTCCTGAGTTGTATATATTTTTTTGTTATAACCACACCATAAACAAGTTTTTTTAAAATGTTTTTCAGTTTGTGCTGTGAAAATGAGGAAGTGTTTTTTTTTCGACACGGTCGTGCTGGTAAAATGAGGAAGTGTTTTTTTTTTCGACATGGTCGTGCTGTGAAAAAAACAGGAACTTATTGTGTGATCGAACACTCGTTGTTTATCTATACCAATTCAGAACACGGACAGGCTTTAAAACATAAGTTTAATAAGTTAAGCTTCAAGTTTTAATCAGCAAGTATTAAATATCAAGTTTAATCAAGATTTTAAATATGTTTTCGAAAATGATTCATTACAAGAGATATTTAAATCGCCCAATTATTCTTTCCAAGCTGTTCTACCAGAAGCGTCATTCCTGTGGCCACACCTGATGTTTGGAAATTTCTCATCGCTGCCTTATAAGTGATTCGCCAGAAGAAAGTTTTCTGCCAGACAGGATTTTCATTTTACAACTGAGGCATCAACGATCGTTTCTCCCAACGAACAAAACAAGCTCAACACAAAGCTGGTAAGTTGTTAGATGGTTTTCTCTCTTTGAACGATGAAGCAAGTGATTATTATATTGAATCGTGATAATTTGAGATATATTTTTTTCCTGGCAGGTCCAGGCAGGAAGAAGAGCAGTTTATATAATCACGACGAGGTGCATGGAATTAATCTCTTGGTAGAGGTCGATCATCTGAGAGAGAATTGAAAAAGACTTAATGACTCACACAGACGTCTTATCAAGCCCTCTGATCTTTACCAATCTTGTACCAATGTAAAAAAACTGAGCCATGGACTTGCTCTCTTTCTCGATGACAGATGAAGATAACAGTTCACTACAAAGTTGGTACGTTTTTGTATGGGTTTAGTTTCCTCTTTGAACGATGAAGCAAATGATTATAAATTATATCGTGAATAATGCTAAATATTTTTTGTTTTGTGGCAGGTGCCTGGATGACGTGGAATTTACAATTTGACGATGAGGTGGATGAGATAAATGCCCTTATTGAATGAAGTCAGTGATTTTAGAAGAGAATTGAAAAACATTTGTAATGACTGGTCCGAAGTCTTATCAAGGCCATTGATCTCGAGTGAATTAAACCAACGGTGGGACGTGTGTGTGTGTGGTGTGTGTGTGTGGTGTGTGTGTGTGTGTGTGTGTGTGTGTGTTGTGTGTGTGTGTGGTGTGGTGTGTGTGTGTGTGTGTGCGTGTGTGTGTGCGGCGTGTGTGTGCGTGTTTTGGTGTGTGCTGTGTGTGTGTGTGCGTGTATGTTGTGTTTGTATGTGGTGTGTATGTGTGTGTGTGTATTATGTGTATGTATGTGTGTGTCTGTGTGTGTTGTGTGTGTGTGGGTGTGCGTGTGTGTGTGTTTTGTGTGTGTGTGTATTATGTGTATGTATGTGTGTGTAGTGTATGTGTGTGTGCGTGCGTGTGCGGTGTGTGTGTGTGTGGTGTGCGCGCACGCGTGTGTGTGCGTGCGTGTGTGTGGTGTGTGTGTGTGTGTGTGTGGTGTGTGTGCGCGCCAGCGTGTGTGTGCGTGCGTGTGTGTGTGCGGTGGTTTGTGTGTGCGTGCGTGTGTGTGTGTGTGGTGTGTGTGTGTGTGTGCGTGCATGTGTGTTTGTATGTGTGTGTATGTGTGTGTGTGTGTAATTATGTGTATGTCTGTGTATGTGTGGTGTGTTGCGTGCGTGTGTGCGTGTCTCTGTCCCTGTCTGTTTGTCTCTCTGTATCTCTCCTGTCTGTCTTTGTATCTCTCTCTCCTCTCTCTGTTTGTCTCTCTTCTGTCTTTCTACCTACCTCTCTCATATTCTGTCCTCCTCTATACCTCCTTGACTCATTATTTTATTTTTTTTCAGCTCGATCACACAACATAAGCTGTTGAACCAATCTGATAACAACACATGACTTTTCCTGGAGGTAAATGTTCTGATTATTATTTAGTTATTTGTTTATTTATTCTTTTATTAATATCACTCTTCTTTTTGGAATTGTCGCCTTATGTTGGTTGCATCATTAGTTTGGACGCGGTATTGCCCAGTAAAAACGGAATTCATTTAATTGGCCCTCGGAAAGGATGACAGGCTGAGTCGGCCTCTGGTGTGTTAATTCAGTGGTCAACGAGGCTTGAATGAGAACCAACACCAGGCTTATTAATATTACCTACATGTAATTATCTTTATAAACCTAATTATTATCCCACTTTTTTGTTTCACAAACAGAATATGGTGTCTGAGTTTCGAAATCAAAGAACATCTGAAGAAGATTGCTGGAAAGATTAGACATTCTCGCAAATGAAATATAATATTTTCATATTGATGAATTAATATTGTTTTGTTTACAATTACTTGATTTTGATTATAAAAAAGAATCAGAACATGAAAGGGGGGTAGTGCGCTCCCCAATGACCCATCACCTCCCTCATCCCACCCCCTCCCTCCCGTGTGTGTGTGTGGGGAAGGGTGGGGGTGGGATGAGGAGTGGTGGGTCAAAGGTGGGGGGCGCACAGGGGGGGGGGGGGGGGGAGGGGATGAGGGGGGGGGGGGGAAGAATGAGGGGGAGGCCTTGTGTGGGCGGGGCTTGTGTTGGTGGGGCGTGTGTGGGTGGGGGTGTGTGGGCGTGGGGGCTTTTGGTGTGGGCGGGGCTTTGTGTGGCGGGGCTTGTGTGGATGAGGTTTGTGTGGAGAGATGGGTGGATGGTGGATGGGTGGAGCTTGTGTGGATGAGTTGAAGAATTTTTTAATTATCTAAACAATGTTGTGTGTGGGGAACTAATTAATAATCACTAATTATGTGAATATTGGAATGATGTGGGTGGGCTTGTGTAGGGTTCGTGTGTAATGGAGCTTGTGTGCGGTTTGTGTTTGTGGAGCTTGTGTGTGGGGTCGGGTTTTTGGTGTGGACTTGCGTGGAGTTTGTGTGGGGTGGGGTTGTTATGGAGCTTGTGTGGGTGGGGTTTTGTGGGTGGAGCTTGTGTGGGGTTTGTGGGTGGAGTCAAAAAAAAATTCAATTTATCTTTGTCTTTTGTAATTTCTGTGATATAAAATGAAACCTAAATCTCTTCCCCTTCAAAATCATATATCTTTATGTCCAAGGAACCGTATCTTTACAGAAACAATTTTTAAAAGTTCGTTAGTCTCCAATCGTTTACGAAAACCTTTTTCAAATTGAGATTTTCCACCTGTATATTCTTACGATATCACCAACTTTGAACTTAGGTTTTCTGACATTAATCTCTTTTTCCATATTTTAATTTTGTAATGTTTCTGATGGTTTCATATTTGTTGACGTATGAATCGTGTTATTATACTTACCCACAATATCCTGAATAAAGATAACCATTGTTGTGAACCGAGTTGGTTGATTTTTATACAGTCTCTCTTTTAAGGTACGATTAAAACGTTCAACAACAACCGCCTTCCCTTCATTAAAGGTACTGTATAATGTAAATACTGTGTATTTTTTAGAAAATTCATAATGTCTTGTTATAAAACTCTCTACCCTCCTCATCAACGTCTACAATTTTTTAGGTTTTTCTTTACTTTTATTAATCTGTTGAAAGGCTAACATAAGAGTATTACCTGTTTTGTTTTTTTAAAGGGGCAACCCATGCGTATCTACTCTCAAATCAATAACGGTTAAAGCATACTTGTACCCCTTATCATTATTGAGTTCATCAATCAGCAGACCAGATATAATCAACTTCCTTGGATAACTTTCCTTCTTGAAACTTTGTGATAATTGGTTTATGTAATTCATCAGCTAATTGCTCTTCAGTCTTAATGAATCTAGAGCCTATACGTTTTTTGAATTTCCAAGTCCAAGTTTCAACCAATTTAGGCACTGATCATTTCTTCCACGATGAACGATCAACTTTTTCTCTCAAGTGTTGGATTTTGTATCAGAGACAAATCATACAACATTTCTCTATCGGCTTCATGCTCTTTCTAAAGTTGTGGTATTCCCATAATCTATCGTGCCTCATGCACACTTCTCAACCCTATTGATAGGTTTACTCCATGGTTTAGGATTGTCTGCCTCATCTAATCTTTTATCCAAGTTTGTGCTGGACCACAGAAGAATACCTGGTAGAATGTAATTCCCCGGTATTCCAGTCGTTGTAAAATTACTTCCTGATAAAAACTTTTGTATTTCTCCTCCGAGTTTGTGTTTGGAGATAAATTGATTTTTTTTTTGAACCCACACACCGAACTTATACCATTTTTGTTATAACCCTGTTATTTTTACTTTTAATATATGAAAATTTTTAGTATTAGTTTTCTTTTCTATCTTTACATTTGAAGACAATAACTCATTTATTATGAGAAAAATTCCTACAGAGTGCAAAAACCTTTTTTAGTTTTCCAACATGCACATTTGAATCTTAATTTTTAAAAAAAACATAAGAATCCTTAGAATGCGCTTCACTCTCTCCTGCATTTATTAAGAAAAAAAAAAAATGAAAAACTTGAATTAAATGAATAGCTTGACGATGTCAATAGTCTTGAAGAAATATTGCAAATAGAACTTGTCAATTCTTTGTTTTCCTCCTCGGTGGGTTGAGTTATTTTCTGTAATACCACCAATCTTTTTTTGAATCTCACTGGTTTCCATATTTTGATATTTTTATTTTGTCTCGCTCTTTCCTCCTCTCCTCTTTCTCTCTCTTCTCTCTCTTCTCCTCTCTCTCTTCTCTCTCTTCTTCTCTCTATCTCTCTCGCTCCTCTCCTTCTCTTCTCTTCTCTCTCTCTCCTTCTCTCTTTCTTCTCTCTCTTCCTCCCTTTCCCTTCCTCTCTCTTCTTCTCTCTCTCTCTTCCTCCCTTTCCTCTCTCTTCTTCTCTCTCTTCCTCCTCCTCTTCTCTCCTTCAACTCCTTCCTCGTCCCTTACTTTGAATCGCTTACCACCCCATAGAATATCATACATATATTCATCAGGATTTCTTGTTTATCCTGTACAAAATAATTTTTTTTTACAACAGGAAACCAATAAATTTTTTGTATTTTTAAAGAGCTTTCCGTTTTCTTAACTTTATAATTTTTTTCATTATTTAACATTTTATGTTAATTCCAAAGTTGCGGTTTATCAACATCAGCATAAAAGCCAATCTTTTATTGAAAATACTTCATTCTTATGTTGTAGAACATATTTAATTTAATACCGAATACCCTTTTCTTGAAGGTATGCTTGGACACAGAAATGATAATTTTCTTGAAGCCTCTTGCCGATTTATGTATTAGAAATATATGTTAGAATAATATTATCACAACGAAACACCTCCCCAATCTTCCCATAGTTAAATCATTTTTGTATTTCCCTACTTATTACATATAATCCTGTTTTTTCTGTTTTCATGATATACAAAGAGCAAAACCATTATTAATTTACCCTTATTAAATTCTTTTATTGTTGTTTACCAATGTAGGACCCACAAAACTCATGGTCTCGATACAAGTGGAATATATTCCTTCCTTACGAGACTGATTTTACAATTGTTCCAGTCTTCAGAGGTTTAATTTTAAATGACCAATTATACCCTAAATCATTGCATATCATACCCCCATTGTTCTATTCTCATACAAATGATATCGCCCTTCTTTATAAATTATTTATTTATTCGAATCTGATTGCATTTGTATGACCTGGAGATATATTCCAACATTCTGTATCTTTGGAAAATATAAGATGAGATAAAAGAAATTGATACACAGCCGTTTTATTTAAGGAGATCATATTGTGATATAAATCACTTAATTCTCACCAAGTCATTCGCGTCAGTCGGTGTTTGGATAATTTTTTAATTTAAAGCATTTTTTCATTGTTTAATATTTTTGGTTATTTATATTATGTCGTATCAGTTCTGGTGCCTTTGCTGTAATAATTTGATAAATCAATATCCAGTTCTGCTCCGATGATACACCAAACAGATAGCAACCATCTTTACCAACATAAGTCCATTTATTATTAGATTAAAAATATATCATAAATTTTTTATTTTGTTGAGTTGAATAAACACATACAGACATAATGACCACACACACTTAGAATTTTTCTGAGACTTGAAATGTTTGATAAACACCATTCTGTAAAATTGTTAAGTGACATTCAAACAGGTGGTGGCAAGCCAAAACTATCACAATAATATTTGTGTCTTGATTATTAAAAATACAAACCCAATGAGAACCGTTCCCATTATTTAATCTTCTAAGTTCATAATAATATTCTTTCGTATGTTTCGCACAGTTTGTTAAATCATCTCTCATACAAATAACCACAT
>CM068956.1:28692580-28702590 GCA_035128595.1 Eptatretus atami | reverse complement strand
AGACTGAATCAAAAGCTCGAGATATGTACAAAGAGACGGCCCTGATCTCATGTCTGATATTGAGGGCCTCCATTGTTGGGAGAGTAGAAGCAGCAGGTCCAAGATAGAGTGACCAGGTCTCAATCCGAAATGATGATCTGAGATGAGGCTGTTGGAAAAAAGTAATGATTTTATGTCGACTGCAATGATTGATTCCATGACCTTGCTGATTGGAAGCAAGTGAATTGGTCTGTAGTTAAGGGGATCTGTTTTTGCACCTTTTTATGTAATGCTGCGATTGTGGCTGATTTCTAAGCAGATGGAAGATGACCGATGGTAAATGATAGGCTGAAAAAGGCAGAAAGATGAAGTGCAAGAGCAGCAAAGCAAGATTTTAGGACACGCGAGCTGATGCCGTCCAATCCAGTTGCAGAGTCAGAGTTGAGGGTTGCCAGAAACTTTTCCACCATATCAGGTGCAAAAAACAGAATTCAGGAGCAGTTGAGTCTGGCTGGGAAGGATGGGTACAGAGAGGGAGGGGTTTGGGACACGAGACTGAGGAAAACACAGAATTGAAGCATTCGGCCTTCTCACGAGCAGAGTCAGCTGTGGTGCCATTTGAAATGAGGGAAGTGATGGAAGGGAAGCATGCACCAGAGACTGACTTGACAAGGTGCCACCTGGTTTCAGAGAAGGGAGACAAGTTTGAAAGTTCATTTCATGAGATTTTACAGATTCTGTTTTCTGGCTATCCTGAGAGCACACACACACGCACACACAAGTTGCGGGCTTTGTGGAATGATCTGAGGTTGCCTTCAGTCGGATTTGCCTTGTAGGAGGAGAATGCAAGTTGTTTTAAAGCAACTGCCTCAACCACAAGATTCAGAGTACCAAGAGCGGTCAGATGGGTAAAATCATTGAAGCTGAGATGGGATGAATCTGTGCATGAGAGCAGGCTTCTGTGGGACAATTCCCAGGCTGAATTAATATCAGCGGTGGTGGATATAGAAGACCAGTCCTGAAGTGTACAATTAAACTAACTAAATAAATAAATAAATGCAAATACGCGAATGTAGAAGCAAGACACTTTATGACCGGACGGATACGTGGGGTCCGTGGATTTTGGGCGACGACAGTATAAAATTATTTTACAATGCAAAAACAGGTTTGAACTGGGGGCATTTAAACGTTTTCAAATTTAATTACTGCAACGTCCCAGTTTACGTCGGGGATGCTTTCATGAAGTGCGACAAATATCGACGTGACGAAGAAAAAAAAAAATCAAAGCAATTTTTCTCAAGAATTCATGGAACAAGGGGGGATACATTCTGAACATTGTCACTTCAGGTATTATATTCCACTTTTTACCAATGATATTACCCTTTTTTAAATTAATGACAGTTATATTCAAGTACAGAGCGTATTAAAAAATATTAATAATAATAATAAATGGCAGACATTCAAATAAAAATACACCTCTTCCAGAGACAGTCAAAGTTTGCGGTAAGGCTTATTCTTCTTTCAATGAACGTCAGCATATTTATAGATCGGAGGTAAACTTAACCCGGCAACATCAAGGGAACTTTCACCAGCAAACATTTGACAAATGACATCTAATTTCACTTCTTGGGTAACACTTTTACAATGCCACCTCGCCAATCCACAGTGCAGTAGATTTATTTATGTGCGAAGCGAAGTACACAAGTTGTTTCGGCGATTTTGCAATGTTCCAATCTGGTACTTCAGCGATGTATTCTGGCTACTTCATCAGTCTTGCAAGTTGTGAAAACGCTCGAGAATAAAGGTATGACAGTTGAAGGCAGAAGCATCAAGGATTCGGTTTCTGATCTTCCAGAAGTGAGGCTTTGTCCGAGGAGAATTGCCACGTCACTTTTTAGATCATCGGTAAAAATACAGCTATATCATTGATAACTTTCATTCAGGGTGGAACAATCTACCTTGGAGCAAATGTTTCGAGATAAATGGTGGAAATGGAGTCCTCATCAGTTTTGGTCGTGCCTCTTTCAATTTGCACATCTTCCTTTTAAATCATCCTGCCCTTCACAGCACGTTTCACATCCCACAACTGCGCTTGAGCTTTGAGAACGGCACCACTGGTGGCAAATGGGCACCAAGAATATATCGGTGCTAATGAGCTGGTGCAGGCTGATTCGAATACTGGGACCGTAATACAGAAACACTTGGAGCCGATATCATAGAGAACCAACCAAACATCACTTCGTACAAGAATTTATACAGAACATAAGGAGACAACCCTTGTGTTTCTTATCTGACAAGCTCATCGAGCAGATGACAACATTTTAAAGGAAAGGAAAATGAATAATAATCTGAAGTACTTCTTGGCAATAAGAGGGGATTACCCGTCACACTGCTTGCTCCAGATCATGACAACACTGAGCAAGGCTTGAGAAGAAATTCTCATCCAAATAGTTTTTAGGGGCAGCATGAAGCGGTGAAACCCCACCAGTTCCTGTGATAGTTCGTATCTCTTTCTGTATCTCTTCCTCCAAGGTTTTTTCTCTCTGACCTCTTCTTCAACAACTACCACCCTCCTACCACCCTTTACATTGTGGTTTTCTCAATTAAGCTAAAATCACATCACCAAATAACGTGCTGCAGAGGACCTTCCTACCCACCCCGACTTTAAGAGACATCAGTAAATGCTTTCTATGCAGTTTCACCTTCCATTCAACATCTGTCCCTACATTGAATGTTGTGTTGCTGAGACTTCACTGGATGTACAAATGACATTCATCTTCCTTTTTCTATTCCCCCTTTCCAAGTTAACACTTCACACCACATCCACCCCACTTTCTTCCTTCCATGCATCTATACTAATAAAAGGCAGTGTTGTGTGTGTGTGTGTATGTGTGTGTGTGTGTGTGTGCCGTGGCGCATCTCATAACACTCATCAACCTGAACTTTGCCTGCATGTGTATGAAGAAAACTCAGAATGTAAGAGTGAAAATTGGGTGTTTGGGTTAATTAAAACACCCTTTTGAGATAATTAACGGCTTTATTAATTATATCCTTCATCAGGCGATCCTCGGCATCTTGCTGTCTGGGGTCTGAAGGCGTTTCCTGGGTAACCTCACTGGGGAATGAAGCCGCCATGTTTTTTGGCCTGCTCAACCATGCTTTTATTTGGAACAGGCCACACCGATTTCTGAACAATAAATAAACGTAAGCTCCAGATTTGAAAGTATCAGCAGTTCTGACTCCAAAAAGAACGTGTTGATTTGTTAAATTCGGACATCGTTGTATTTACGGCAATTGGTAATCGCTTGCCAAGCCAGGCGTTTGAGTGCTTAAGTCACTTACTGAGTTGTATAGCACAGTTCGTGTCCTGATCGGGATGTACAGTCGACAGTTACCACAAGGTAGAGGTACATATACAGCACACACGGACGTGGTCCAAATGGGTAGATTTGGATCTGTACGGACTCTCCCCAGGTGTGTGGACATGCCATGCCTGTAACAGGTGCCGTGGTGGCAAAATTTCATCCCATATCTTATGGAGGTTCTATCAGTTTTTCCTTTGTCCTCACACCTGTTTCTAAAGCATGTGGTTATCGGATTTGCTTTACAAAGGTTATATGGTTTCTCTTTGTGAGTTTCACAGCAAAATATTTCATAATGCCTGATTTCCAAGCCGTTTGCCGAATTAACGTGTTTTCTAAATTACCAAGCTAATTTTATATTTCCACCCGTCACATGCAGCTGTTTATCAAGTATAGTGTTTGTGAACTTCTCCCTGAAACGTCAATATAAATGTAACATTGTATTTGAGTTGCATACAGCATAGTACTGCAGTCAGCAAACTGACTCCAACCTGTCGATTCCTGAAAAATTGCCAATATCGGCCAAGCACGAGTACGTGCGCGTGTGTATATACACATTCTGTATGTGGGAGTTGCTGTTGTTGCCTTCTGTCTCCACATATAGGTGGGGTTCATCAGGAGGTGAAGTAGAGACCTACCAGGTCTCACAGTGTGTGTGTGTGTGTGTGTGTGTGTGTGTGTGTGTGTGTGTGTGTGTGTGTGTGTGTGTGTGTGTTATCTACAAATGGGGTTTCAGAATGTAGAATGGAGTCCTCCTAGGGTGGGATCAAAGTATCCACCTTCATTTCAGTAAGGGGTCACGATTCATGGACCAAGCTGTGAAGTTTTGTGCCGAGGGCTCTTCATGATCGTCGCTCAGCCCCGGACAGCTTCCAACTGTAGTTCATTTGTTATAATATTCCCAGGGATGTTTTTAGCCCACCTGGAAAGTATTTCCGGGGAGCTAATGGGAATGCGCGTCGTCTGTCCGTCCGTCCACAAATACTTGCAACTTCTTCTCAAAAACTACGCATACAATTTCAATGAAATTTGACCACAACCTTCATCACCCGTGATGGCAAAAAAAAGGTCTGAAGGGGTCTACAGAGTGAGTTTATGGGGGGGGAGGGGTTGTGGGTTACCCCCCCAAAGAGGTATTTGCTTTCTTCTTAAACGATACACACAATTCTGATGAAACTTCATGCCAACCTTCATCACCCATGACCTACCAAAGTTTGTTCATGACATTAGAAAAATCTTCTCCAAGGGGATATAAGGGGGGTTGCCCCCCAAAATATGTATTTGCTTTCCTCTCCAAAACTACACATACAATTCCGATGAAACTTGACCACCATCTTCACCACCTGTGATGTACCAAAGTTTGTTCATGACATTAAAAAAAAATTGAGGCCGAAGGGGTTCGGCGGGGAGGTTGCCCCCCCAAAACATGTATTTGCTTTCTTTTCTGTAGCCATACACACGATTTTGATGAAACTTGACCACAACCTTTATCACCCAAGATGTACGAAAGGTTTGTTCATGGCATTACAAAATAAAAAAATAAAACATAAATCCAGGAGGTATTTACTTTCTTCTCCATTATATATTTTGTGGGTCATCCATGCCTACCAATGGTTGCCTGATTATCTGATGTATCTTATCCAGCCACTCAGGTAGAGCGACGAGGGGTATTACCTACTGTTTAATATCTCCGTGAGGTTCTTTGTCATCATTCCTGTAGGTCAGCTATCACTGGTACAACTTTGGCATTCTTCAGCTTCCAGGATCTTCTCACTTCATTCTTGAGGTCTTGGTGTTTGGTCACTTTCTTGATTTATGCATCGTTTATCCAAAACCACTGGTATTAACACCTCAATAAGCAATGCTTTCTTCTCTGTTTTTGCACCCAAGAGATGATATGTGGTCACACGCTTTGTTTTTGATTTTCACGCTCGATGGGTCATTAGTTTGTAGTGAGGCGGTAAGTACTCCACGTTTCAGTGATTACTTTGGTTCATTTCCCACAATTTTTTGGAACTGACATCAAAGTTTTTGCAGATGTGCCAGCGGATTACATTATAAAACTCCGTGTGTCATCGTGTGTACAGCTGTTCTGACATGAGATTGTTTTTGTGTGTGTGTTCGGTCATTAAGCATAACATATCATTCTCTTACTAACCCACCTCACCACCTCACCTGCTCACTCCATTTATTTTTTTCTGGATCTGTCTGTCTGTCTGGCTAGCAACTTTGGTGAGGCATGGCTCTACCCACTCCCCCCCTTCCCACTCTTCCCACATCTTCTCTCTCCACTCCTCTCTCTCAGCCCACTTCTCTTAATACCCCCCCCCCCCGCCCCCCGTCAGTGAAGCGATGGGTTCTATTAGCTTCATATGGAAATAAATTACTGAGCTAGACCAACAATTTGCAAAGTTGCCAGTGACATTATTAAAGAGTAAAGCATTCTATTATTAATTGAAATTGGTCACTGGTTTTGGACAAATACAAATTTTTATGATGGATCCTCGGCATCAAAAGGATGAGACCTAACCCTAACTAATTCCACATCATAATCAAACAAACAGTTTCAAATTGAGCACCTTGCCGCCATGAGAGCATTTAAATTGCATCAGACATGGCAATAACTGAATTGTTGCTCCCAGCTTGCCAGCTCAATAACAGAAATGCCATTTGCATTTTTCAATTGCTACCCAGTTCAGAATTGTCTGTGGGACACTGGCAACTTGCTAGTCAATAAGATGGGAAGCAAAGCACAAGTACCAAAACAATGAGAATATAAATGGTGAAGAATACGGAAAACACTCCATCCTTCAAAAATTCCATGTCAGATAATAATTTAAGTAAAATAATGGAAGATACAAATTTGCGTGAATGTGTCGATGGATACGCCTCCACCATGTTAGATGTCAACCCACTGACATTTGATCTCAATTCTAGGTCACATGAAAAATTAAAGCGTGCAAGACAGAGAAGGAGTTAAGTCGAAGAGAGGACATCATCAGAGGGGCATTTCTTTTCAAAGGGCACTTGACCTTTTTTGTATACAGTCAAGCAGACCTTTGACCTGTTGACCCAAAATTGAATCAGCTCAACTTTGTTTTGCAGTCCATACTTGCACCAGTTTGGTGGAAACTCCCCCCAGTGGCTTAAGTTATCGAAGTAACAAAAACAACTAGAATGGCACTCTGCGACGCCGACCGATAGCCTCCGCCACATGATGAAATATTATAGATACTTGTACCAAATTTGATTTAAATCCATTCAGCTGTCTCAAGTATTACATCTTTACGGACATGACCTCTGACCTCATGATGCCTAAATCTAATCGGTTCATCTTTTACATCATTATAACACTTGTATCAAGTTTGGACAATCTCCAATCGCTGGTTCGCAGAGTTAGCGTGGTAACAGAATTTTTACCAAACATGCCTCCGACCTTTGACTCCTGACTCCAAAATCTAATCATTTCATCTTTGCATCATAATACACATTCCGCATCAAGTTCGACTTCGTCCTTTCAGCGTTCTTAAGGTATCCGGACGGACAACACTGAAACATAATCAGCCAGCGACTTCGTGTGGCGGAGGCATAAAAATAAATAAATAAATAAAACTACAAAAACATGTGGACGGAAAACCAAAAACAAACGCCTCTGGCCTCAGTTGTGGAGGCATTTAAAAAACAAGCTGAGAAAACAAGTGTGAGAGGCAGGAAACCACGCACCTCCCTTGCACAATCACCGCTTCTGGATTTCTTCATCAGCACTTCATGGCATTCGTGGTTTGTGCCTCTTCCTTCCACGGGGTGTGAGTCATCACTTTCCTGCTGTAATCGCGATGTTTTCTGGGGGTTGAGTACATGTTGGCTCTTCCGCCTGCTTTGGAAGTTCTGGAGGAGACGAGGTGCTCTCGGCCTCGAATTTTCGTCACGCTGGGCCTTGCCGTGCCAACATCTAGCGAACAATCACAAAAATGTTAAAAGTGAATTAATAAATTATACCACCTCTCACACTTCTCCTTTATAAAGCTTTCTTCAAAGGAGCAAGTAAAGAATGACAATATGTCTTTTGTTACCACACTATTAGTACACCCTCCTCTGGTATAAGCATGAACAAAATAGATAAATAAAAACTTTAACAAGAAGCGAATACTTCGATATCGCGCGCGGCTGGGGGCAGTAAAAGTCCAGGTTAAGAATGATGAAACATTTTGCAGTTATAAAATTTAAATTGTAGACACGGTGAATCAGCATGCATGATGGGAAGAGTTGTGACGTTGGACAAATTTCTATTTATAGCCCTCAGATCAAAGGGACGTACGCGGCCATAAGTGTGACAGAAGACGTGACAGAAGACACAGGACAGAATAGCCAATTATATAACAGCGCGATGTCGCCCGCGCGTATAAAAACAGAATTTGATGCGAATGAGTCAATGAAAATCCTCCTGCTACTAACTCGGGTTATGATCTGCAAATCGATTTTCAAGGGTGCGTGACGCTTTGACCTGTTTGAACCAAAATTGAATCAGTTCATCTTTGTATCGCAGTCCATACTTGTGCCAAGTTTGGTTGAAATCCTTCTGTGCTTACAAGTTGAGGCAACAAAAGTCTGTTTGGCGCGCACACATGAACATAAGGACGCCAATACGGACGGACGGACGACTGAAAACATAATGCCCCTGGGGCTTCAGGTGTAACACATAAAACGAATACATGAGTCTCCAGGCTGTGTAATCATTCATCATCCAGCGCGTCACCCACACAAAGTATTCATTGACAGCTTTTACTTAGATGCCACTCCGGGCCACTCTTTCTGTCTGCAGAAGGATCAAAGGTGTCTGCAATGTTCTTTACATGTATATTTACCTTCCGCCACGAAGGTGGACGAAGGTTATGTGTTCACCCGTCCGTTTGTTGTTTGTTTGTTTGTTGTTTTGTTTGCTTGTGAACAAAATATCTCAAAACTTGTGGATGGAATTGGACGAAATTTTGCGGAGAGCTTGGGAATGTGACAAGGACAAAATTGTTACATTTTTGTGAATCGCCCAATCCAGATCTGGATGTGAGAATTTTTCAGTGATTCTTCACCATCGAGTGATAGGGGTAAAACACCATATAGCATATTTCAAAAGTAATGGACGGATTCGGACGAAACTTGGTGGAAGAGTTGGTTAAGTGAGAAGAACACACGCAGATTAAAAATTTTAGTTCAGGTCCGAATCCAGATCCGACATATCAATGGGATACAACACGTAAACTAATCAGCCTGGCGGAGATATGAGCTCTACCGAGTGCCTTCTAGTCGCGTGTATCGGTACAATGCGAGGATAATGCTTAGTTACGCCTCTCAAAATCGGTTATCACAAACAACAGTGTCATGTTTGTGGAGATTAGATGTACGTTGTAAAAGTTGATTTGTGTAAACGGGTAACACAGGTCATCATGTTGCAGGTAGTCATTAACCTGCGGAGAAAGATCACGAGGATGCGAGAGATTTCCAGTTAGTTCAGATTTAGAATAGTCTTGCAAATATGAGCGTTTACAGAATGAAGGAATCGTTCTGAACATTCCCACTCAGAGGACATACAAATGGTCAGGGTGAAGAGAGTAGAGTAGAGTAGGAGAGAGAGAGAGAGAGAGAGGGTAGAGTAGAGAGAGAGGGTACGGTAGAGTAGAGTAGAGAGGAGAGAGAGCGCGAGGGGTAGAGTAAGAGTGAGAGAGGGTAGAGTGAGAGAGGGTAGATGTAGAGAGATGAGAGAGAGAGAGAAGGGTGGAGAGAGAGAGGCAGGATAGAGAGAGAGAGGTAGAGTAGAGTATGAGAAGAGAGAGAGAGAGAGAGGGTAGAGAGAGAGAGAGAGAGAAGAGGGGAGAGAGAGAGAGAGCAGGAAGAGGAGAGCGGTAGAGTAGAGTACGAGAGAGAGAGAGGTAGAGAAGAGAGAGGGTAGAGTAGAGTATAGAGAGAGAGAGAGAGAAGAAGAGAGAGAGAGAGAGAGAGAGAGAGAGAGAGAGAGAGAGAGAGAGAGAGAGAGAGAGCATGGAAGAGAGGACAGAGAGAGAGACGGTGAGAGTAGAGTAGAGAGAGAGAGAGGGTAGAGTCAGAGAGGGAGAAGAGGTAGAGTAGAGTAAGAGTAGAGAGAGAAGAGCAGCTGAGAGAGAGAGGAGAGAGAGAGAGAGAGAGAGAGAGTAGAGTCAAGAGAGAGGGTAGCGTAGAGTAGGAGAGGAGAGAGAGGGTAAGAGTAAAGAGAGGGTAGAGTAGAGTAGAGAGAGAGGGTAGAGTCAAGAGAGAGGGTAGAGTAGAGAGAGAGAGAAGAGTAGAGGTAAGAGAGAGGGTAGAGTCAAGAGAGAGGGTAGAGTAGAGTAGAGAGAGAGAGGGTAGAGTCAAGAGAGAAGGGTAGCGTAGAGAAGGAGAGAGAGAGAGGGTAGAGTCAAGAGAAGAGGGTATGAGTAGAGTAGAGAGAGTAGGGTAGAGTCAAGAGAGAGGGGAAGGTAGATGTAGAGCGTAGAGAGAGAGGGTATAGAGTCAAGAGAGAGGGAAGAGAGAGAGAGAGAGAGAGAGAGAGAGAGAGCGAGAGAGAGAGCGTCAAGAGCGAGGTAGAGAGAGTAGAATCAAGAGAGAGGGATAGAGTAGAGTAGAGAGAGAGAAGAGAGAGGGAGAGAGAGAGGTGAGTCA
>CM068956.1:28664680-28687284 GCA_035128595.1 Eptatretus atami | reverse complement strand
GAAGATGAGGAGAGAGAGAGATGAGAAGAGGAGAGGAGAGAGGAGAGAGAGAGAGAGAGGAAGAGAGAGAGGTAGATAGGAGTAAAGCAACAAGAGAGAGACGGGTGAGTAACGTAGACGAGAGGTAGAGTAGAGTATAGAGAGAGAGAGAGAGAGAGAAGAGAGAGAGAGAGAGAGAGAGAGAGAGAAGAGAGAGAGCGAGCAGGTACAAAGAGGGAGCAGCAGAAGAGAGAGGGTAGGTAGAGTAGAGAGTAGAGAGAGAGGGTAGATCAAGAGAGAGTAGAGTAGAGTAGAGAGAGAGAGAGAGAGAGAGGCAGAGAGAGAGAGAGATAGAGGAGAGGTAGCTAGAGTAGAGAGTAAGAGAGAGAGGGTAAAGTCAAGAGAGAGGTAGAGTAGAGTAGAGAGAGAAGAGAGAGAGTCAAGAGAGAGGGTAGAGTGAGAGAGAGTAGAGTAGAGAGGGTAGAGTCAAGAGAGAGGGTAGAGTAGAGAGAGAGAGAGGGGTAGAGTCAAAGAGAGAGTTTAGAGAGTAGAGAGAGAGAGGAGAAGAAGAGTAGAGCGAGAGAAGTTAGAGTAAGAGAGAGAGGGTATAGAGGGTCAAGAGAGAGGGGTAGAGTAGAGTAGAGAGAGAGAGAAAGAGAGGAGAATCAAGAGAGAGGGTAGAGTGAGAGAGGGAGAGAGAGAGAGGAAGAGAGAGGTAGAAGTTAGAGGAGGAGAGAGAGAGAGAGAGAGAGAGAGAGGTTTAGAGTAGAGGTAGAGTGAGAGAGAGAGGGTAGAGTAGAGAGAGAGAGAGAAGGAGATAGAGAGAGAGAGAGAGGTAGAGTAGAGAGAGAGAGGGTAGAGTCAAGAGGAGGTAAGGTAGAGAGAGAGAGGGTAGAGAGAGAGAGAGGAAGAGTAGAGAGGAAGAGGGAAGAGTAGAGAGAGAGAGGTAGAGTAGAGAGAGAGGGAAGAGTAGAGAGAGAGAGGGAGAGTAGAGAGAGAGGGTAGAGTAGAGAGAGGTAAGTAGAGAGAGAGGGTAGGTAGAGAGAGAGGTAGAGTAGAGAGAGAGGTAGAGGAGAGACGGAAGAGTAGAGAGAAGAGGGAAGAGGAGAGAGAAAGAGGGAAGAGTAGAGAGAGAAAAGAAGAGAGAGAGAAGAGAGAGAGAGAGGAGAGAGAGAGAGAGAGAGAGAGAGAGAGAGAGAGAGAGAGAGAGAGAGAGAGAGAGAGAGAGAAGAGTAGAGAGAGAGAGGGGGGAGAGTAGAGTAGTAGAGAGAGAGAGGGTAGAGTAGAGAGAGAGAGGGAAGAGTAGAGAAGAGGGAAGAGGTAGAGAGAGAGGAGAAGTAGAGAGAGAGGGAGAGAGAGAGGGTAGAGTAAGAGAGAGAGGAAGAGTAGAGAGAGAGAGGGAAGAGTTAGAGAGAGAGGGAAGAGTAGAGAGAGAGGAAGATAGAAGAGAAGGTAGATAGAGAGAGAGGTAGCAAGTGAGAGAGAGAGGGAAAGAGATAGAAAGAAGGAAGAGTACGAGAGAGAGAGGGTAGAGTTGAGAAGAGAGGTAGAGTGGAGAGAGAGGGAAGAGTAAGAGAGAGAGGCAAGGTAGAGAGAGGGAAGAGTAGAGAGAGAGGGTAGAGTAGAGAGAGAGGGTAGAGTTGAGAGAGAGGGTAGAGTCGAGAGAGAGGGTAGAGTGGAGAGAGAGGGAAGAGTAGAGAGAGAGAGAGAGGGAAGGGTAGAGAGAGAGAGGGAAGAGTAGAGAGAAAGGGTATAGTAGAAAGAGAGGGTAGAGTAGAGAGAGTGGGTAGAGTAGAGAGAGAGAGGGTAGAGTGGAGAGAGAGGGTAGAGTCAAGAGAGAGGGTAAGGTAGAGAGAGAGGATAAAGTAGAGAGAGAGGGTAGAGTGGAGAGAGTAGGAGTAGGAGGAGTAGAGTAGAGTAGAGAGACAGAGACAGAAGGAAAGAGAAGAGAGACAGACAGTGAGAAAGACAGAGACAGAGAGACAGACAGATAGCTTCGCCAATCTGAAGTTGCTTTGTGTGCCATAATTAACCTCCGCCATCGTAGATCGGAGGTTACTGTTTTCACCCCTTTCTGTTTGTTTGTTACTTACGAAATCTAAAGATTTCGTAAGTATATTGATGACATTCCGTTTCTGTTTGTTTGTTTGTTTGTTGTAGGCACGATAACTCGAGAACGGAAGAAGCTACCAATGTAAAATTACACCACGTGATTCAGGAGGGTGATGGCTAGTGCTGATTAGTTTTGGTCAAAATCGTCAAAGGTCAAGGTCACGGTGAGGTCAAACATAATTCCGTAAATTCACGTGGAGAAATGGAGTATTTTTGCTTCGCTCGACGTTACGAGTTCGTTTTAACTTCGATTTTAATTTTGTCTTCGGTTTTTGTGATCGCTTAGGACGCTTAAAACTCGGTTGTCGAAAGTCTGGTAAAAATCGGATGTTTTGGAGACGTTTTAAGATTGTATAAAAAATATTTCACTCGACGCGTCACGGGTCGTCCCATGATGCAGTGCGCTCGAGCAGACGTCACGGGTTCGTCCCATGATGCAGTGCGCTCGAGCAGACGTCACGGGTCGTCCCATGATGCAGTGCGCTCGAGCAGACGTCACGGGTCGTCCATGATGCAGTGCGCTCGAGCAGACGTCACGGGTCGTCCATGATGCAGTGCGCTCGAGCAGACATGTTGAGTGACGTTAAGGTTTTGCATGGAGAAATGGAGTATTTTGCTTCGCTCGACGTACGAGTTCGTTTTAACTTCGATTTTAATTTTGCTTTCGTTTTTGCGATCGCTTAGGACGCTTAAAACTCGGTTGTCGAAATTCTGGAACAGCGATGAATAAACTGTATATATAATAAATAATAAATCTTTTATCAAATCTTTTATCAAAAAAAAAATAAAATGGAATTTTTTATAAGAAATCTTAGTTTTTGTCTGGGACTCATTATCTGCAAACCACAGTGTAAAATCGTAGACCACAATGAATTCAGAATTCAAGCTCCCCTTGGGCTTCTGACTGATTCATGCTTTTTATTAGACAAGGTCAGAGTCAAGTTGACGATTTCGTAAGTACCAGTCTATGACTGCTTGTTTGTTGTTTGTTTTTGTTGTAGGCACGATAACTCGAGAACGGAAAGAAGCTACCAATGTCAAATTACCACACGTGATTCAGGAGGGTGATGGCTAGTGCTGATTAGATTTTGGTCAAAATCGGTCAAAGGTCAAGGTCACGGTGAGGTCAAACTAATTTCCGTAAATTCACGTGGAGAAATGGAGTATTTTTGCTTCGCTCGACGTTACGAGTTCGTTTTAACTTCGATTTTAATTTTGTCTTCGGTTTTTGTGATCGCTTAGGACGCTTAAAACTCGGTTGTCGAAAGTCTGGTAAAAATCGGATGTTTTGGAGACGTTTTAAGATTGTATAAAAAATATTTCACTCGACGCGTCACGCTCGTTCCATGATGCAGTGCGCTCGAGCAGACGTCACGGGTCGTCCATGATGCAGTGCGCTCGAGCAGACGTCACGGGTCGTCCCATGATGCAGTGCGCTCGAGCAGACGTCACGGGTCGTCCCATGATGCAGTGCGCTCGAGCAGACGTCACGGGTCGTCCCATGATCTGCAGTGCGCTCGAGCAGACATGTCGTTGAGTGACGTTAAGGTTTTGCATGGAGAAATGGAGTATTTTGCTTCGCTCGACGTTACGAGTTCGTTTTTACTTCGATTTTAATTTTGTCTTCGGTTTTTTTGCGATCGCTTAGACGCTTAAAACTCGGTTGTCGAAATTCTGGAACAGCGATGAATAACTGATATATATAATAAATAATAATCTTTATCAAATCTTTTTATCAAAAAAAAAAATAAAATGGAATTTTTATAAGAAATCTAGTTTTTGTCTGGGACTCATTATCTGCAAACCACAGTGTAAAATCGTAGACCACAATGAATTCAGAATTCAAGCTCCCCTTGGGCTTCTGACTGATTCATGCTTTTATTAGACAAGGTCAGAGGTCAAGTTGACGATTTCGTAAGTACCAGTCTATGACTGCTTGTTTGTGTGTTTGTTTGTTTGTTTGTTGTTTGTTTGTTTGTAGCACGATAACTCGAGAACGAAGAAGCTACCAATGTCAAATTACACCACGTGATTCAGGAGGGTGATGGCTAGTGCTGATTAGATTTTGGTCAAAATCGGTCAAAGGTCAAGGTCACGGTGAGGTCAAACATAATTCCGTAAATTCACGTGGAGAAATGAGTATTTTTGCTTCGCTCGACGTTACGAGTTCGGTTTAACTTCGATTTTAATTTTGTCTTCGGTTTTGTGATCGCTTAGGACGCTTAAAACTCGGTTGTCGAAAGTCTGGTAAAAATCGGATGTTTTGGAGACGTTTTAAGATTGTATAAAAAATATTTCACTCGACGCGTCACGGCTCGTTCCATGATGCAGTGCGCTCGAGCAGACGTCACGGGTCGTCCCATGATGCAGTGCGCTCGAGCAGACGTCACGGGTCGTCCCATGATGCAGTGCGCTCGAGCAGACGTCACGGGTCGTCCCATGATGCAGTGCGCTCGAGCAGACATGTCGTTGAGTGACGTTAAGGTTTTGCATGGAGAAATGGAAGTATTTTTGCTTCGCTCGACGTTACGAGTTCGTTTTAACTTCGATTTTAATTTTGTCTTCGGTTTTTGCGATCGCTTAGGACGCTTAAAACTCGGTTGTCGAAATTCTGGAACAGCGATGAATAACTGATATATATATAATAAATAATAAATCTTTTATCAAATCTTTTATTCAAAAAAAAAAAAAAATGGAATTTTTATAAGAAATCTAGTTTTTGTCTGGGACTCATTATCTGCAAACCACAGTGTAAAATCGTAGACCACAATGAATCAGAATTCAAGCTCCCCTTGGCTTCTGACTGATTCATGCTTTTATTAGACAAGGTCAGAGGTCAAGTTGACGATTTCGTAAGTACCAGTCTATGACTGCTTGTTTGTTTGTTTGTTGTAGGCACGATAACTCGAGAACGGAAGAAGCTACCAATGTCAAATTACACCACGTGAATTCAGGAGGGTGATGGCTAGTGCTGATTAGATTTTGGTCAAAATCGGTCAAAGGTCAAGGTCACGGTGAGGTCAAACATAATTCCGTAAATTCACGTGGAGAAATGGAGTATTTTTGCTTCGCTCGACGTTACGGTTCGTTTTAACTTCGATTTTAATTTTGTCTTCGGTTTTTTGTGATCGCTAGGACGCTTAAAACTCGGTTGTCGAAAGTCTGGTAAAAATCGGATGTTTTGGAGACGTTTTAAGATTGTATAAAAAATATTTCACTCGACGCGTCACGGCTCGTTCCATGATGCAGTGCGCTCGAGCAGACGTCACGGGTCGTCCCATGATGCAGTCGCGCTCGAGCAGACGTCACGGGTCGTCCATGATGCAGTGCGCTCGAGCAGACGTCACGGGTCGTCCCATGATGCAGTTGCCGCTCGAGCAGACATGTCGTTGAGTGACGTTAAGTTTTGCATGGAGAAATGAGATTTTTGCTTCGCTCGACGTTACGAGTTCGTTTTAACTTCGATTTTAATTTTGTCTTCGGTTTTGCGATCGCTTAGGACGCTTAAAACTCGGTTGTCGAAATTCTGGAACAGCGATGAATAACTGATATATATAATAAATAATAAATCTTTTATCAAATCTTCTATCAAAAAAAAAACAAAAAAATGGAATTTTTATAAGAAATCTAGTTTTTGTCTGGACTCATTATCTGCAAACCACAGTGTAAAATCGTAGACCACAATGAATCAGAATTCAAGCTCCCCTTGGGCTTCTGACTGATTCATGCTTTTATTAGACAAGGGTCAGAGGTCAAGGTTGACGATTTCGTAAGTACCAGTCTATGACTGCTTTTGTTTGTTGTTTGTTTGTTTTGTGAACAGTATTACGGAAAAAATCCTTGACGGATTTCGACGAAACTTGGTGGGGGATTAGGTATGGTCCAAGGATCATGCCATTGGATTTAGGACTTGGTCCAAAATCCAATATAGCCCTATGGCGGCCATTTTGAAAAAATATTTGAATTTTTTTTTTTTGCATTTCTACATGTTTTAAGTGATTTCCAACCCCCCCCCCCCCAAAAAAAAATTGTTAAGAGAAAAAAATTTTTTGCAACTTTTTTTTCAACAAAATTTTCGATTATTTTTTTTGCATTTCTACATGTTATTAGTGATATCCAACAAAAAACATGCCAAAAGTATTAATTGCGGCTGATTTTGGAACTTCAGGTGATATACCACGTAAAATCAATTTCTGTCTCAAGGAATCTAGTTATGACGAATGAATTGAGTATGTAAAAGTTTAAAAGTAAAGGGAAAGTTGCAAACTATAACTCTGTGAGCACTGTTGACGTCAAATTGAATGAATAGGATATCAGGTTCACTGAGTGACCTAGCAGTATTGGCGGCGGAGGTTTTGCACTCTCCCGAGTGCTCCCCCTCTAGTTAATGTTTGTAAGATACAAGCCAGTTATTAAAATAAGCATTTTTAAAATAATGCTACACACTATAGATTATATAAGTAGCGGACTAATCAATAAAGCATTGTACACAATATATTAAACAAGGCAGGATGGAGCTCTAAAAACGATAAAAGCAACAGACAAGCAATTAACTTGTATGGCTACAAGCCTGTAACCATAATGGAATGTGTCGAGGAAAAGCATCAGTTTGCAAAGAACCAAATTTGTACACAAGGTCAAGGCTCATGTCAGAGCCAGTACATAGAACGGATCAGGTCACAGGTCATATTATACAAAGGTACCAGTGTGGGGGAGGGGGGGACCAACAGCAGGTCACAGGTCATATTATACAGAAGGACAGTGGGGGGGGGGGGGGACGGGACGGACACCAACAGCAGGGTTGAAGGATAAAATTGAGGGTACTTGGGCAGGTAGGTAAGAGGAGGAGGAGATTGGACCATACTCTGTTCAGAGCGTTGCTGCTGCTTAAGCAGTCTCCTTGGCTGTTGGGCATAATCCTGGACGGGTCGCCACTCCGACACAGGATACCAGCAAGCTGGCACTCATTTTGCCGACCTCGGAAGGATGACAGGCCGAGTTAACCCCACCTGGTATTAATTCAACAGCTGAGCAGGATTTGAACTCAGAACCCTAGGATCCAAAGCCCATCACCCTAACCATTAAGCCAACACCAGGCATACAGGTAGGTAAGGTAAGGGGTGTAAGTAGGAATGAGAGATAAAAAGGGGGGTGTGTGAATTGTGCAGATAAGATGGATTAATAAGCAAACTTTTCACAGGAAGAAAAACTCAAAGTTTGGAAGGAGGTGAGATTTGGGGTGAGGGGAGGGTAAACTGGTGGTTTGGTTGGGGAAACAGGGTTGAGGGTGTTCAAAATGTACTGGAACAATTCCAACAAGAAATTAGAGTTGATAGTACACCTTAACAAATGCAGTCTTGAGAAACAAGGACATGGGCAGGGTCTACGAGTGGCAAATTTGATTGGTTGTCATGACGTAAAATGCCATAATATTTTGCCCAAGTACTGCTAAACAGAAAAGTTTTGAAAGTGACAAGAAGGCAATTTGTGTTCTAGTGTTCAAGTATATAATTAAATAGAAATAAAATGAGGATTTTCAAGGTTGTAGAAAAAACTAGAAGGGCACTCATCAACATCACCCGATATACATCCACCCACATTATACAAACTTGTACCAAGTTTGATGTAAATCCCTGAACCCAGATGCAGAATATTAAATAATTTTGGCTGCCAGACCATGAGTCTGATCAGGTTGAAATTCAAAACATATATTCCCCCGTGACTACTGGATCATAATTGCGACTTTTTACGTCGATTGATGAAGCGGTTCAAGAATTTTTTTTTTTTAATGATTTTCGTTCAATCAAATATGGCTGCTATACCACGTGACCTATGATTATTCATGAACACCCTGGTATCCCCAAAGCCTTGGAGAACGTGTGTGTGAAATTTCCCAGTGATCTGTCGAGCCGTTCTTTAGAAGAAGATTTTTCAAGGTTTATGCTTCAAAAAAAAAGAAGAAAGGTGCAAACCATTCGACCGATGATGTCTTAATTATCATTAAAACATTCCACATGAGTAGTCATACTTGGGGTGAAAATTCAATGTCAATCTGATAAGCGGTTGCAGAGAAAACAGAAAAATAGCACGGACAGACGAACGCAGATACAACCAGAAAAAATAATGTCTCCGGTAAATTCGTCAACAGAGGCATAAATTTTTTTCGTTATTTTACCCCCATTGATGCAACATCTTTTACACCACCTTATTTAACACTTTACATTCGTTGTTGGTTGTGTCCTTTATGAAGTCCTTAAAAATAAGTTTCCTGTTTGGAACACTTTTCAAATTTGTTCGATTGCCAGACAGGCAGAGGAGTAAAAATAATTATCTCACTCCTCTGCGCATGTGTCATCGGGTTCAGATTCAGAGCCAAAGTACTGTTAAACCGTAGGTTCGTTTTTCTGATTTGTGTTCAAAAATACAACATTCAATTGAAATAAAGTTGTTCCTTGATCATAAAACTGCTGTTTGTGGACAGACAGACACACACAAACTGACAAACTCAACCAATTGCTTAACCCCCCCTTTTCACTTTGCACGTTCGGGTTAAAAACCAATTTGCATCGAGTCCCAACCCTCAAACCAATTCCATGAATGAATCTCACGATTACATATATTGCTGAGGGCGAACTTGTATAATCTAACAAAGATAAAGCCAAAACCTCATTTTACACAGTATATTTTTAAAAGTTATTCCAAAATTAAACAAGAGCGCAAGTGAGCACAATATACGCCCGAACAAGAAGGTATATCAGAATTGCGCTACTACATAGAAAACAGCATCCTGGTTGCCATGGCAACCACTTTAGATGACGAACGTATGTCCACACATCGTCTCCACAGTCTGTACCATTGTACCAAATATGAAATTGAAAGTTGAAAACTTTGGGAGTTAGAGTGCGGACAGGAACGGATGGACGGACGGACGGACGAACGACCAGTATCACATAATACGCCCCGATATATACAGTATATCGGGCGTATAAAAAGGGGAAACAGCACCATGACGGAGGTAGAGTGAGGCTATTGAAGAGACCTACTTGAAAGCCAGAATAACACACTTTGCAAATTTTGAAGCATATGTCCTCCACAATCAGATTCACATGGATATAATCAATTGAACAGGTATTTCAAAATAGTAAAAGCACACAATCACCATGAAATGGTACCAATGAATACAGGAGCATAACCAAATGCTTGCAGTTGTTGATACATCAGTCAAGTGGATATGTTATCATTAAAACCAAAGTTCCCATCGTGTACAGCCTTTTTGGCTGTGAGTTGCGTCATTGGTTAGGGGCACAGCTATGCCGCCGATGCAGTGCCCCTATTACCAGTACACTGGTACTCATGTTGCCAACCTCGGAAGGATCACAGGCTGAGTCAACCTCGTGGTGTTAATTCAGTGACAAATGGGGGCTCAAACTCAAGACCCAAGGATCCCAAGCCACCACCATAACCACGAAGCCAACGCCAGGCTATAAACCAAAGTTATTCCACAGTTTTATGTGTCAATGTCAAGTTGGACAGCATTTATTTAATTCCACCTTTCCTTTAAAATTCCCTTCAATTTGATTACCTTTCAAGTGCTCACCAACCTTGTGAAACCACAGGTAGATCTTGGCTTGTTAACTATGAAAGACATACGAGGTGTTGTGAGAATGTAGGGTTCAAACTTCCGCACCTGTTTTGTGAAGGGGCATGCTGCCCTTCGATCGAACCTTTCCAGCCTCGGACTTCTTGCCTGGAAGTGGTACCTGGACAACCGTATTTGAGAAAGCAACAGGGCACACACATTGGATCATCTTTTAAAATGCAATGCATTCAACACATTGAAGTCCTCATTTAACATGTCCCCCCTCATTTTCTATTGCAATTTCCATGACAGTGTATCTACACTTGTCAATACCATGCTCATATTTTATAGCAATTTTCTCCCCCGCTCTCTATTCAGAGGTCAGCGAAGCCGGTCATGGAGCCCATTACAACCGATACAATTTGGATCATGAACAGCAGCATGACAGGATAGTTCAGGTATAAACAATACCGTCTCGTACTCAAGAGATACAAATTAAAAAAACTCAAGAGATAAAGACCTAAGCAATGGAGAAACATGGTCACATGTTTCAGAACACCATATGATAATGGAAACAACCTTTACAGGCCTTCAATACAAAAGGGGTCCTTGACCATTTATTGCAGACAAGACCAAGAATCAAGGCTGACTTGGCTTCAGAAAGGGGATAATGGTCACATCCCTTTCATAAAGACCAACGTTCTCTGTTCACCAATGCCTTGGACATGGCCAAAGGCAAAAATAAGAGGGGGAATTGAACATGCCATGCGACTGAAACCTTGAGCATGTCACCAACAAAATTATCCTTGAATTCATCATTCAATTATCCTTGAAATTAAAGAAAACAAATTACCCTACTAGAGTTGAGGTTACAGGTCGTCTTGGCAGAAGCATTCCGAGTGGTCCTGGTCTGTAGGCTGCCTTGCGGTGCTCTGACGGGTGCAACCCGTGGCATCTACACAAGAATGGAGGAGGGAGGATATTTACAAATCACCAGCAGATAAAGTGAATTCAAAACTATAAAAAGCAATGGGTTGAAAAATACATACAGGCATTGCACTTCTCGTTGGCTTGTCCTTGGAGGTTGGTTTGGAACGTGCCGTGGAAACTTCAACCTTCCTGGGTGGTATGATCTATGGACAAGAAACACCTCGTGGGATTGGCTTCCACATTTAAGAGTTGAGCCACAAAGGCAATGGAGCAATATATGACAAAGTGGCTGAGAGTTCAATTTGGCTTCTGGATAAGCACCCTGACGAAGCCAATATTACAAAAATACAGAATTGAGATAATCAAGGAAATCATAGCAAAGAGATTGAATTGTCGAAACGGATGTCCATAACCAAATCTGCTGCAGCCACTACAAATTGAAGGAGTTGGAGGGGCGAGGGGAGGAAGACGAGCAGCTAGCTACAAAGCTAAACCCATGGTTGAAACTGCAGAACTTTCGAAAAAAAGAAAGCAACGAGCAAAACGACTCCTTACTAGGTGGGGTTGGGTGGCACATTCCCCGAATATCAAAATTTGACGAGGGGCTAATATTTTATTATTTCACCTGAACATCCATTGCTGGGAAGATTATTTTCAGTTAGTTAGTTAGTTAGTACAGCATAGCATTTTGTTATCGTAAAAGTAGTGAATACTGAATACCACATGCAGTACCTTTCCAGGACTTTCAATACAAGTGTGTTAAGGGAGAGAGGGCATCATGCATCCATTATATACCCTAATGTTTCCAGGAGTCAGTAAACACACACCTTGCCACGTGTACAAGGGAAATTAGCAAGCCGTAATAAAACAAATGTTTCAAAACATCGACTTTATTTGCATTTGTAGTACTCGAGTACCTGCGCCTGACGCAATTTTCTCATCCCCACTCCCCCCAGTGAAACCGAGTCGACGGCCTGATGGATTTATTGAATGTGGTGGTGATGCAGCGCAGGCATGATGGGCCAAATGGCCTCCTCCCGCGTCAAAGTTGCTTGTTAAGATTTATTGGTCTCGCATCGATGTGGTCACAAACTTCATCACGACCAACAGACATCCGGTTTTGCAGCAGAATCACGTCTTCACTTTGGACAACGTAAAGACGGAACTTCAGCGTTTTCGGTGAAGTTCATACAGGAGGGAACAGCAATGGTAAAATCCAACAATGGACGCCGTTTCTGTATTCACCGACAAAGACAGACGTTCTCCTGCCTGGCGGACATCTGATCACGGTAACGCGCTTGCAAGTTTTTGTACCTGGCTAACTTCTACAAAAATACCTCATGTAAACGACTATGGGAGTAATTCACGATCACATGGTCACGATGCGTTGACATTGCACTCCATCTGGATGAAATGGTTTAAGAAACTAATCAGAATATCAGAAACCTACGTAAGGGTCGTTACAAAAATACGGATTTCCATCCACATATGGAAGAGTTTCACCCATGTAAACCGCAATGAAGATTCTTGGTTGCGTTTTCTCCATGTACAGGACAGGACCAGAAGCCACTCCACAGTTCATTTCTGCCATAAACCTTGCTTGTCGGTTGTTCATTTATTGTGGTGTAAACTCGCAATTAAACACAAAATTATGCAATTTCAATGGAAATTCACGGAAGTTAAAACATTCCTTGCACTTTTATTCATACTCCATTAAAATATAACCACAAGTGTGACGAGGAACAAAAACTCACCTTCCCAACTGGTTTATCCTTTACGATTGATTTAACGTCAGCCGAGGCCCCATCGCCAGTCTCTTGCAACTGACAAACAGCAAGAATTTGTCATAGTCAAAACTCAATGCAGTATTTCATAACCACAATGTATAATGGATTAGCATGTGCCACTGAAAATGCACATTACACAGAATTCTTTACATACATGTCATTATGTTTCGGTTCACGTGAAAGGTCGACATCGAATAAGGGAACAGTGAGGGAGGGGGAGGGATGGTGGCAGTGAAAATGAAGGCACCAATGTAAAGCACTTCCCGTTTCAACTGATTGGATGGTGGGGTGAAATGCAACAAACAGAGCGTGGATGGTTAAATTGGTGATCATACTGTGTTTGTCTTCATGCTGCCAGTCGGACATCTAACATTGTTGGACACCTTAGGTTTGGGCCGAGCGGAACTTGCACCTATGGGAGCCTGGGTCCCAGCCTTGCTATCTGCTGGCAAGGATGGAACCTTCTTCAGCAATGTGGGCTCATATTTCCGAACTCGAGTTCCAGAAGCTGCATGGGATGAACCAGACAACGTTAAAAAAAAAAAAAACACTTTTTAGAATACACATCAAATTCAAATCTTTGTACATACATACTACAACATCGGGAAAATAACGAAATTATGATAACAGATATAATTCTAAAATCTCAAAAATATATCAAATACAAAATTGTCCCAAAAATCAAAATGAGCAGAGCTCCACCACCACTCCTTCCAGTGAGTTTGCAACAAGGATGCATCTGCTAAAAGGTTTGCATAAACATAATTACAATTGGCTCTTTCATAGATCTATTCCTTGCAATTGTTCATTTATTGAGCAGAAACAGCTATTCTGAAAACATGACAACATTTTTAAAGGATAGTACAAATGATACTAACACAAACGCACGCACGCACGCACATAGAGCTGTGTTTAATACGCTGTCTCCATAACACCAACATATCAGATTACAAGGAGGAAATAGATTGCTCATTGATCGTACAATTTCTTTGAACAAGTCGATCGATTTTTAAAAGCAGCGAATTGATCTCCAATTTTATATGTAACATGATAAAGGTGGTTAAAAAATTTTTTTTTAAATATAAATAACAAAACACAACTCTAATGCATTATCATGGTGGGAATGCTGCAACGTAGGGGTGGAGACGTTCGGATCAAGAGTAAAACACCAGTTAAGCCAAAAAGTGCTTTTGATGAGACTCGAGAAGCAATTAAGCTGCATTTGTTGAGCTGGAATTGTTTATAAAAACAAAAAATTATCCTCGTTCTCCATAATTGTGCGATAACAGCCATTCCATACACACGAGCAAATATTAAAACTTGCAATAAGAGACAACATGCAACGATGTTGGAGACTCGAGAACACCGGAACACCGTGGTGCAGTGATTAATTCAACATGTGACATTGTAAAGAAATTATCTCCAGTTTCTACTTTAAAAATAAATGAATAAAAAAGTATGTGCAACAAAAATTATTTTCCATTATAAAATTTCATTATAAAATTTCAACAAAAATTAAAGAAATTATAAAATGAAGAAAAAAAATTGCAAAGCGACATTCTCCGAAATAAATTTAATTTTTTTTAAAAAAAACCCAGCGTTTTTACAGCCATTTTTCCCTGCTGAGCAGGGGTTAGCTTTTTGCGAGCTCCATGCAATCATGGTTCCCTTCTTGAGGCAATTGTATTTTTATGGCCGGATGCCCTTCCTGACGCCAACCCTGGTCGCCTCTTACGACACACAGGTATATGGTACACCTATTTTAACCGGGGCATACACTGGTACTCATTTTGCCAACCTCGGAAGGATGACAGGCTGAGTCAACCCCTGGTGTTAATTCAGTGGCCAGCAGGGCTCGAACTCAGGACCCTAGGATCCCAAGCCAGCCACCCTAACCACGAAGCCAACACCGGGCTATCTCTGAAATAAATTGTACAATTTAAAATTTTAAAACACTACAGAAATGAGCGGCTGGAATGTTTGCCGATTGGATGAGCAATTAAAACGTTAATCCGCTCACTGGCACATGCAAAATGATCAAATCAATAATGAACATGTGCTCACCAATTACATTTGATCCATCCCTTTCAATCCTAATCAGATGTATCCATCCATCCACACCAAGTCATCCAAAAATGCCTCCCATAAAGTCAAGCAAGCAGTTCAGGGCAGCTTTTAAATTGGACGTTAAGTTTGCCAAGAAATGGAGGCAATATGGCTGCGCCCAGGAAATACGGTGTCAGCGAGAAATGTGTTTGGGACCGACGTAAAGCGAAGGATACGTTGCTGACAACCAAGGTGGTCAATCATGGCTGCAAAACTCGGTGGACAAACTTTGAGTGTTTATATTACAATAAGTGTCAGGTGTTAATGTTTATTAAGGAGCTGTGAACGATGACAAAATGTGACGTGTTATGAGCCAGTACTGACAACGATTATGTTGCTTGTTTTAATACTGTACCTCCATATGAAGACATACATGTTAAAAAAAAAACTATTCACATCCCTAATTTGTCCGAAAGGTGGTCCAACAAGGTATCTATATTATGAAGCAGGAGCGTCTGTCCGTCTCTCCATCCCTGAACTACTCTCCCAGTTTTGGGGCTAGCCCCGTCAAACCTTCTGTGGAGCGTTTTGGGGTCCCAGCAGATGTCCTAAGGTGGGTGGGAGGTTTCATAAATACCTCAAAACAATTGTGATTTCGATTTTCCACCCCAATGACCCCGCTTTTATCCATTCTGAGGTGGGTGGGAGGTTTCATCAATTTCTCAATGCAATTATGATTTTAATTTTCGATCCGTACGAAGTGTTTTGTGTCCACACTTTCTCGCTGGCAGATTCGTCTGTATTAGTTGTCGCATGAGAACAGTGTCCATATTCATTAACCGCACGAGTGTTTGTATTTTGTTACATTAATGGTATAGTCTTAATTTGTGATTGGAATGATGCTGTTTGGAATAAAAAAAATATAGAGATTGAATTTAAAGCAGAATAAGGAAATTATGTGAGGGTTTCCACTGGTGACAATCGCGGCGGATTCAGCATGTGCAAGATTCGCCAACAAAATCATAGAAATATTACCCACCTCACTTCTGTTGAGGTCACCTGCAGTAAGTTTTTTGCCCAAGTCCTTCACGAACCGGCTGTCCATGCCTGACGTACGACTGAAGGTGTCAAAGAAATGTGGAATTTACTTGTTCATTGTTTGGCATTTGCCGTTTCTGCATCGTCCGTTTGCTTTTGGGCTCCCTCCCATGCAAAGCATGGGTACTAAACAAGTTTCAAATAACATGCACAAAACAGGTCATTCATATTCACAACCCTGGAAGTCCCGCAGGCAGTGATGCGTTGAGCGTCAGGGATGAATCAACACCTCCATTCTGACAGTTTTGCTCACTACAGTTGTTGATCTAGCTTTGTCTTTACTCCAAATCAACTTATCTACAAATGAAGGAAAGAAAAATGGGGAAATTAACCAATACGACTTGTACTCCACATCGACTTGTTGGCCAAAAATTACAGTAATACTTTAGCTTGTAATGCGTGTGGAGTAAAAATACTTTTAAACAATCTTATCTCATTCTATGCAGATGGACATTATAAAGGCAGTGACAAAAACCCTTTTAGCAGATTTTCACACTTGCGGTTCAGAAAAGTCAAATTTTGGGACGTCACACCACCTCCCGAGAGAGTGACCAATCATTTTGTCATATTGACAACAGCCTGGCCTTGTCAACTCGGCAGTGTTACAAGTCCAAATAAAAATTATCCGATCACATGCTGCCTTGGCCAGATCTGTTTGTCCATTTCCTGGGATCCCAATATGCAAGCAGAACCAAAATTAGGCAGGCGGCTTTAGCAGAAAACGACAAACTCATAAAGACCAACGCTTCATCCAAGGAGGACCACTTTGGTCCCAACTATGGTTAAATGTAAAAGATTTACAGCAAATTTAAAACAGGCTTTAGCTGTAGAGCCTCCAATGCTTGGATGACGATCACACAAGATAATTGTTGAAACATCCCGAAGACAAGAATGTGGACACAACATGGTAAGTAGTTCACGTGACAAGGTGAAACGATGACAGAAAATGTGCAAAGCATTTCAGATTCGCAAATTACTATTTAAAAAGCAGAATTCTCAATTCAATTAAAGATTGGCATCTTTTTTTCTTTCTTTTTTTGGCCACTGCTCAGAATATTTCCTTGATGTTGTGTCAATAATGTTGCAAATGCAAAATCCAAATTTGAAATAAATCTTTAATGCCACCGAAGGTGAATGGAGGTTATATTTTCACCCCTGTGTGTTTATTTGTGAGCACAATATCTCAAAAGGTTATGGGCAGATTCAGACTAAACTTGGTGTACAAGTTGGGTGTGTGACTAGGACAAATTGAGTTGATTTGGGTGAAGATCTGGATCTGGATAAGAGAATTTAAAGTTTTTTTTTAACGATTCTTCACCATTGAGAGATGCTATATGGCATGATATTTCAAACACTTCTGGACAGATGATGACGTTCTGGACAAAAAACGTGGTGGATGAGTTGGGAAGGTGACAAAAAAGAACAAGTCGATTAGATTTTGGTTCAGGTCCGGATCCAGATCCGGCCTATCAACCCGGTGGATAGGCCGAAACGTAAACTGTTCAACCCGGTGGGGGTATGCGCTACCGAGTGCCATTCCAGTTGCAAGTGCAAAGCAAGTTGGATAAAAAGCAGGGTGGAAGAAAAATAAAATAAAAACTTTGGGGGGAGGGGGAACTCACGCTCAACTGTTTGGTATACTGTATATAAAAATTAAGTTTAAAAAACACCAAATCCATGTCCTGACATTTAAAGGCAATTAATGACAGCCCACTTCATTTTTTTTAAATCAATTTAACCTTGTACACAGTCGAGGCTTGCGGAAGAGCTACGATACGACAGAATACGGAGGGGTGGGGGATGGAAGGGGCACCAACTTTTATGCTTTTCTCCATTAAATTGTTTTCTCATTCAACCTTCCTCCTCCCACCCTTCACTTCACACCTTTCATTTGAAAAGATAATATACACATGGCTAATTATAAAAACCTGCATATTAAATTGGGAGGTTTGAATATGAAAGTGTGTGAGCAGGTAAAAATAAACCAACTTTAAAAAATGAGAGAGAATATGCATAAATCTATCCAATGTACTGGAAGACTTACCCAAACCAACCCGAGGAGGTGAACAGGTTGTGCTGGGTTTTGACGTGTGAGCCACACCCGATCGTTGAGTGCTCACTGCAGGAAGTGGAACAGGGGCTTTCTCAGCAGATGGTCTAACCTTGGAACGGGCTCCTGAAAAAGGCCAAAAGGTGTCAAAAAGAATATCAATTAAATAGTCCGATAGGGTAAGCAAAGATTACTTCAAATATGGCTTGTGAAAGCATTATCAAAAGAGTCCCACCTCACCTCACCTCACCAAAAAGGTGTGGTGATGAGAATTTGGATTGCTTTTGCTTTTGATAAAAATGGACATGCAAGCTGGCATAAAGAAGCCAACCAATGAAAAATTTCAGCTTCCAAAGTAATCCCATCTTTGCGGCACAATGACAATCACTCGCTTCAAACAACAATGCATTCCTGCTCTTACAACTAGAAGAATGAACATTTCACACTCCGAAGTTCCAAAAACAAGAAACAACCCCGTCTCCCCAAAATAAACAATAATAATTCAACTAGAAAGCATCTCAAAATGCAAAGCCCAACTGTTCGCTTTGAACTCAAACTTGACAAATAAAAGGTTAAAAAAGGTCCCGATATGAAACGTACACGTCCACTTTCGTACACTCAACATCACGTCCGAATGGATGTTCGTTTTAAGTTTATGTACCAACCCACCCTCCCCAAGTAAACTCCCTTAGACCCAGATTTTTAAAAATACCGTGAACAAATTTTGGTACATCATGGGTGATGAAGGCTGTGGTCAAGTTTCATCGAAATTGTGTGCGTGTAGTTCCGGAGAAGAAAGCAAATACATGTTTTAGGGGCACCCTCCCCTTCCAGATATCCTCAAAACCTGATTTTATTTACGTCGTGAACAAACTTTGGTACATCATGGGCGATGAAGGTTGTGGTCAAGTTTCATCGAAATTGTGTGTGTAGTTTCAAAGAAGTTGCAAGTGTTTATGGACGGACTGACAACATGCCATCCCGTAAGCTCCAAAGAACTACGCGTCATGTGAGCTGAAAGCTAGAACTGCGAGCAGCAATGATCAGCATGCAGCCAGATCGAGACTTTCGGTGCTGTTGATACATATCAAGTTGTATTTCGACTTCAACTCCGTACGTTTTATTGCCATGGGTACTCAATTGTGTGTTAAAAGTTTCATATCGATCAGCTCAGCAGTTTCAGAGAAGAAGTTTAAAAAAAAGTTTTTTCTCAAATCCAATAATGGCCACCAAACTGTTTCACCAATCAGAACCATTTTTCAATATGCATTAGATCATGAGCTATCAATGAAGTTTGAGCATTCTCGGTATGATGGTTACGGAGAAAGGGATTACGAAAAATCTGATGGAAAAATAATATTGTTACGGATCTGGAAACCATATGCATTCAAACATACACATGTCCCAAAGGTCAGTTATTCCGTTAAGTACATGTGAGACAGGTCCCTTCCTTTTGTCTAGTGGGAGAATCAAGTGTTGCATTGCGATGTTCTTTTAGGTAGGTTATTACATCCAACGAACCATCCAACAAACCATCTAAGAACATCCAACAAACAAACTGACAACACCACTGAACAAGCGCTTCACTCGCCTAACCGGCGACTCACTGTCCGAGGCAGAATCTCTGGCAGTTCCTTCTCGGCTTCCACAAAATTTGTAACTTCTTATGACGAGTATGGGCACGCATGGAGTGGGGGCGGGGTTTTCCCGGCATGGCCGAAATCCCACCCAGAAGGGAGGACCCATGGGAGCCCCACGCAATCAGGGCAGACGTGACGTCTGTTCCACCGAGCCCCCGCCCCGTTCGGGGAGGTCCATAAAAGTTACGACGCCATCCTCAGCGGAGAGTTCTTGGGGGGTCGTTCGTCGTCGTGTTGGTTCTGAGTAAGTCTCTTGGAGGAGGAACGAGAGTTCTTTTGGAGGAGCAAGTGGGTTGGTGTGTTGTGTTGGTTCTGAGTAAGTCTCTTGGAGGAGGAACGAGAGTTTCTTTTGGAGGAGCAAGTTGGCTCCCCATTTTGCTGACGTTCGTGGAGTTTTTCCTGGTCCCGTCACGACCCTGATCTCTGCCCTGGGAATCCGACTGCCCGCTCAGTTTCCTCATGGGCACGAGCCCCATGCGTGTGACTTGTGGGCCGAGCCACACGACCAATAGCAGGTGCTGCACCACGGAGCACTCCCTCCCTTCAACGTGCAGGTACCCACGTGAACTGCGACCCCCAGCTCGTCTCTCCCTCTCTGGCTGCGGGATCTTACAATAAATCGTCTGAGTGTGTGGGCCCATCTTATAAGTGGAACTGTTAAGTGTTTTCCATCATAGTAAATTCTTGCTTGCATATCCACGATAAGTCTTGCCCTGTGTCTTTTTTATTTGTGAATAAAACAATTGTAGAAATGTTCCCAGTTCGCTTCCGTCCATTCTTGCATTGGTCCAGCATGTTTCGGATCTGAGTTTAGCCGGGTTTTATACCCGATAATCGGTTCATCTAGCCGGCACGGCTTTGGCAGTTCCGCTCGACTGCACCTGAACCGGAGTTGGTAGTCGGAACTCTACCGCAGTCGGTAGAGTGACCCGGTTCGAGCAACGTGCCGAGGGCGTGGTTCCCGGTAGTCAAAATCGCATAGTTAATTAGGTAAATTGGTTCTAGAACAAAAGACCCTACGCTACGCGGTTGAGATATTGGCGTCCACGGTCGGTTCAGTGACCCGCCGGCTATTGTGCGTCCAGCGACCTGCCGTCCATGGTCGGTATCCGAGAGCGACGGCCTACAATTCGGGGAGTCTGGTGAAGACGACGTAACTTTCCCCACCTAGTGGTCATTCTCGCCACCGACCCCCGCCCGCAAAATATTATATAAAGAGCTAGTTCATGGACAGGAGTACAAAATGCAATCCAAACTTGTATATAAATGCAAGCATGAAAGTCAATCGCTGGTCACCTGGAGGCTTGGAATGGATATCTTGATTTTCTTTTCTACTTGCTCCTGCAAAATAAACAGCAAACACTCAAAAAATCGCATGCAAGCTTGCAGAATAATAGAAATATACTGTATGGGAGTGTTGGGCTCAGTCCAAACAAATGCAAAAATTTAAGTTTGCAAAGTAATCATTATACCGTATTGACGTGACGTACCGACCGGGCCAAAGTGCCCAATTGTGAGGCACATGTCAATTTTTCTTCGGAAAAACAACACTTATAATGCAAGGGACACCTTTATTTAAAATTCACACAAGGTACAACTCAAAAACATTTATTGTGTGTCACAATGTTTTAGTCTCTAACATGCTCTCCTCTCCTCCACTCTCTCTCCTCTCTCTCTCTCTCTCTCTCTCTCTCCTCACTATCAAAGCTACTATCCTCACTACTGTACTCGTCATTGGCTGCTGTCATCCTCCTGGTCCTCCACAAAAGATAATTTTCTGTTGCTGCATGATCCTGCTTCTTCGGGCCAAGGCAATCACTTTCAATTGATATCCTGCAGAATAATACACCCTTTGATTCACATTATTTTGCCGTACTGAATTCCAAATAAATTGCACTAAATAATATGGCGGAAATATAACGGTTGGAAAACAACAGAGCAATGACACGAGTGATGAATTTCCGATGATGATGATGATGATGATGATGATTTCTCTCTCCCATTCCTCCGCACCACTCCTTTCTCTTCTGGTAGCAGCATGTCTGTCCGTCCATCACTCTGATTTCATTTGAAAGGCATGTTGGAATAAAAACGTCTTGTTGAGAAAAACTATGCACCTTAGAATCGTGTAAATACGGTATACAAAACCATCAACATTCCTGGCTGTTATTGATATATCAATGGCATCAGTAAAGGGTATGGAAGTACACAATATCACTGTCTATGATGGGGGATGTTTTTCCGAAAAGTGCGACGATATCGAAACGACACACAATAAAAAAATTTCATAAGAATTAATGGAATAAGGGATGAATCACTAATGCACCATTTCACGTATAACATTAACTTTTTACCGATATTACACTTTTTGATTAATGGCAATTATATTCAAGTTACAACAATTACCAAACAACTATTTATATAAAAATAACCTCTTTTTATAATGCTAATATAATGTGAATTTCAGCGGATTTGCCAGGTGGTGCTCTTTTGTTGTTCAAATGGGTGTAATTATAATTGTACAGTGTGTCATGAAAGTTTTAAAATATTCGTAGTTTCTTATATTATAGAAAAAGTGCTTAAAACAAACTCCAATACCAACAGTAGTTAAGTTATTCATGTGTTGCGGTTCTAGGAACCGTAAGCATCCAAACATACAGTTGTCCCAAAGTCAGTTATGCCGTTAAGTATATGTGTAGACAGATCCCTTCCTTGTGTTTAGTGGAAGACACTGGGTGCGTTGCGATGTTTTTTAGTTAGGGTAATAAATCTTTATATCCACCCCCATCACGATCACTGTCCACCTGCATCTCTGGAGCCTCATGTTTCGAGGAAAAATCTTGCAGCAGTTCCAGTTCCTCGGCTTCCCTAACGTTCAATTTCTTCTTGGCTGTACCACCGTTCACTCCTCAACACGCGTGGAGTGGGCGGGCTTTCCGACCTGGCCGAGATCCCGCCCAGAAAGGGGCGACCCATGAAGGACCTGTCCAATCGGAACTTGGTATTTCATTATAATTTTGCGCGCATTGACTGTGGGACCAGGTAAGGAAAATAACAGGTTTTAAGGAAATATTGATTCTTGAAGCTATTATCACTAGAGGTGTTTAATTATCTTTTGTTTAGAATTTTATTGTATTGTTCATTTTTGATATTCTATTTCACTGATCTACTATATACAGGTCAAATATTAGCTCAAATATTACAAATAAGCATCATTTAGTTCATCATTCCAGGGTATGGAATTTATTAATTATTTTTCTCCTAATTTACAGATGGCGAAGCGAGGCCCAATTGACATGTTTATCAAGCCGAGAATTCCGGTTGCTGACCACACAAGTAATTCTGAATCAGATGACGGCGATGTAAATGAAGCTGACAGTAAT
>CM068956.1:28630000-28661751 GCA_035128595.1 Eptatretus atami | reverse complement strand
GCCATACACAATCGGTGAGACGCTAGTGATAGGCTGTATTAAAGGTGTCTGCATGGAAATGCTGGGTGAGGCGGCTGCAAGGAAAGCGGCTCAGGTGCCACTTTCAAATGACACTATAGCTCGACGAATTCACGATCTGGCTCAGGATATGGAAGATCAACTCATAGGACAGATTAAGTTGCAAAGTACTTTTCTTGCAGCTTGAATGAATGTACAGACGTTGCTAATATGGCATTATGATGGTGTATGTGCGCTTTGAACATGAGGGTGATTTGAAGGAAGAGTTTTTTTCTCTATTAACGACCAACAAAAACAACTAGTTCTGAGAGTGTTCAAGACTGTGAGCAACTACATCGTAACAAATGTGGGTTGGATATGAAGTTTTGCGTAGGCTATGTTCTGATGGCACTGCCGCAATGATAGGACGGCATTCAGGAGTGGTTACCCAGATCAAGGCGCTTGCCCCTGAATGGCAAGTCACGCACTGCTTCCTTCACCGAGAAAGTCTTGCAACAAAAAAAATGTCAACAGAACTAAACAGTGTGCTCAGCGAGGTTTTAAAAATTGTGAATCATGTAAAGGCAAATGCTCTAAATTCGAGACTATTCGCTGCATTATGTGATGATATGGGAGCTGATCATAAACAGCTCCTATTGCATGCCGATGTACGTTGGTTATCAAGGGGAAAAGTCCTGTCAAGAGTATTTGAACAACGAAACGAACTGGCCGAGTTTCTTCAGGACAAAAAAACACAAACTGGTCACAATTGTTCCGAGATGTGAATTGGCTAGCCAAGCTGGCTTATTTGGCTGATATCTTTGTCATCTTTAATGATCTCAACACCTCCATGCAGGGAAGGATGACTTCGTGTTTTACAATGGCAGACAAGATCGACGGAGAAAACCGAAAGCTAGAAGCATGGAAGAGTCGAGTATCAAGAGATTGTTATGACATGTTTCACCAATAGCGGCAGTCATCGCTGATGCAGGAGAAGACCTTAATGTTGCATCTCTACGAAATGTCATCAGAGAACACTTGATGAATTTGGCAGAACGTTTTCAGCATTATTTCCAGAAGAAGAAGATCCATGGAAAGGGAATGAATGGATCCGAAATCCGTTTATGCCATTGAGAGATGACTGAGGTGTCACTGTGGAGGATAAATTGGTGGAGCTGTCTGCTGACGAAGGATTGAAGAGGAGTTTCGAAACTACAACAGCACTTGCTTCTTTATAAAAGTGAAAGCAGAATATCCTGAGCTTACTGAAATTGCTCTGAAAACTCTTCTCCATTTCCTTCAACCTACCTCTGTGAGACTGGCTTCTCAACCATGAGCATCATTAAGACAAATTACAGGAATCGTGTGGATATTTATTCTCCATTGCACATGGCACTGTCCTCAATTGAATCACGATTGGATAAGCTGACAAAGAAGAAGCAGGCTCACTTTTCACATCAGTAAAAGTTAAGGATTTAACATGCCTATATCATCAATTTCATATTTTAACATTACGACATTTCAAAGTTGTCTTCAATGTTAATGTTACCGATTTCCTTTCAATCTTTCTTTTAATGTCTTTATTCACTGGAGTTTAAGATAACTAAAATATATAATTTTTTCAACCTACCTTATTCATTATAATTTTTCATTTTATTACTTATATACCAGTATACATATGTTTAAATAACTATGTTTGAAGGCTTTGCTAGTTTGATTTTTATATTTTTTTAATATTGTAATACTGTATTACTCGTTTACAAATATATATTAAAAAAATGTCAACTTTTATTATATTAGTTATATTTTTATATTTTTCCGGTATAAATTAATATTACTACGGATGTTCAAACAATATTTTCTCGGATCATAAACAAATAATAATATGGCACAAATATGGTACCGGTCCCTGGCACATTGGAAGAAAAAAAAAAAAACTTTGGCCGTCCGCCACATGAGATAGTTTGACAAGCAATGATCTAACCCACCTCAATGTGCAACACCAAACAACCCGACAAGCTTAAAAGACTTCAATTACAATTTGCATCAATCTCACATGAGCACTGTCCCATTCCATAAATTTCAATTCAAAGATCAAGACCCCAGCTCCACAAGGAGTCACACAATGATGGCGACGGTTTATGCTGAATGTTTATACAGTAAGAAAAACTATGACTTCACAAACATGCGTGCGTATTTATATTCTGGAGACGAGCCTCCTTCGAGCCAACCGATGTATAAATATACTGTTCAAAACTCCATACCAGCTTCAAAATCAAAGCGACATGCAAATTGCATGGTGGACAACCAATTAGGATCTCAAGTGGTGACTAGATACTCAGGAATGCAACATCTTGGAATAAAATGAAATCAAACTACGCAACGTACGACTCGAGCTAAATCAGTACAAACAAGAAAGTTCACAGAACATGACACCCCACACAATGTTCAGGTTTTTACATACCTCAATATTAATAAAATAATGATCTTAAACATGGTTCAAAAATAATAATAATTCCAGAAGTTTAGCATAACTGAGGCAGTCATATACACCAACCTAATACACTAAGATGTCATCGCAGTTTTGGAGATGGACGCTTTATTGATCAGAATAGAACGCGGTGTCAATCGGCATCGCACATAGCCATAATCGGAGACCTCTTCTTCACCCCGATACTGCACCCTCTCACATGCCACGCCCACTTACTTCTCAAAGGCTGTGCTTGACAGCTCCTATTACATACACCACCCTTTAGAACTTGTCCAAGCACTACAAAACTGGAGGTTCTTGGAAATATTATGAGGGCAATTTGTGTTCAACAGAGTTCATGTACAATTAAATTTAAATAAAGGTTTAAAGAGGTTTAAAGGCGGGTAAATAAATGAAATACGGGTTTTACCGCCGTTTAATCCAGGAGCAATTACATCACCGATCTAACACATTGCATTCCGTTCTACGTGCCTGTTGTTTGTGTCCTTTATAACGTCCTTAAAAGCAGTAAATTTCCTGTTTGAAATGATTTTCAATGTTGTTTGACTGCCAGGCAGGCAGACAGAGTAAAAAATATTATCTCACTCCTCTCTGCGCATGTGCATTTGGGACAAATTCAGAGCCAAAGTACTGTAAAATGGCAGGCTTGTCTTCCTATTCACGTTCTGATTCGCGTTCAAAATATAACATTCAATTTAAACAAGTTGTTCCTCGATCATAAACTGATAAAACAGACGGATGGACATGAACCAATTGATTAGCCCTGCTTTTCACTTCGCGTGCGTGTGGTAATAAATAAGGCAAGAAAATAAACAGCTCATCTCAGACGTGCCAATCCCACTTCAAGAATTGCATACAATCCTTTGATTTTTGGGCAAGTCAACACATTTTTGTTAAGAATCTGTACATGTTACAAAAACCTCGAATCATATTGTGCTGTTTGGGGGGCTTTTGACTGTTGGATTGCACAAGCTATAATCCTTTTGCTTTTTCATTTGGGAAAACGTTTGATAGCCAGCCACATAAGTATCTGATAGGTGTGTGCTAATCACACAAGCAGTATAGATCGTCAGTGTCTGGTATATAGTCTGTGTTGAGAAGATTACACAAGTGCATGGCATGAGGTTTAAAACAAATAAAAGCCCACTATTCGGTGCCAATAAATCTTGCTGAGCCTTCGTCTGTGTGCAACTCGTCAAAAAAACGGCTTAAAGAGACACCTATAACACGAAGTGAGATGGATTCACGTAAAAGCCAGGCAAGGGAAGAAAAGGGCAACGAAAGAGAAATATAAATTGCACTTGCTGATTGGTGAATTTTCAGACGGGACTTTCAAAATGACGTATGAATACCAACGAGGCCTTTCTCGTGTGCACTGCACGCGTGTTTTCAACGACCAGTTTCTGCTCATCCGGAAACCCTTAACCTGTCGTTGCGAGCACAAAATCTATAAGTGAAATAATCTTTCAACATAATTTTCAGCATTTAAATGAAACAGTGGCAATTTCAAGATGGTTAACCATAACCGTTGTGTTCCTGAATGAAAATCGGACTCACGGAAATATATAGATATATCCGTGGATGAGGTGTCAAGTTCCTCCAAGCAAGTTAGGGCACATGCACGCGCACACTTCTCCCTTTAGCGACAGACGCAAAAATAGTAATAATAACAATAAAAACGCAAATACAATTTCTCTTGTGGCATCAGAACCAAACAAAATATTTATAACAGTCCTCACAGCTCACACTTGATCCAGCCCCCCCACCCCTCCCCTAACATGATTAATAGTAAACACCATTTTAAAAGGTTATTTTGAACTTACCTTGGATATTCACAAGCCCCAAATAGGACATCTCCCTCTAGCTCTTCTGTTGTGCAGAAGCACAACCCACAATCCAGCTTTCTCTCAGGTACTTTTCCAAGTATTTTGGGATTTTTTTGAAGATTTGAGAGCCATTTTAGGTCACAATCCTTATTGCGCGCGCACGACAGCAGTTCAAACGGCACGGAGATCACTACTCCGAGGGGTTTCTGCGCATGCGCACCGACCGAGTATTCTGGGGCGGATTACACCATTTTGAAAGTCCCGCAAATTGTATCCTCGCAAAGCTTTGCACATGAAATCACTAATTTTAATACAAAGTTAAATTAACAACCAAAACCACAAATCCTAAGTTTATGACAAAAAAAGGGTATTCTTCAGGCAAAACAAAACAAAACAAAAATACAACAAATAAAATTTTAAATTAACATACCAAAAGGCCGTTTAATTGGACTGCTACGAGCATCTTTCGTCTCCAACACACCCGCAGCAGTTGCTGAGGGAACCTTGGAAGTCGGTCTTGAGGTCAATCGAGATGTGGTAGTCTTTGCAAGGGGTTTTGTTAGCCGTACCGGTGCTGAAGCATGACGGTCCAGAGCAGGTTTTGCCGTGGCCTTTTCAGCAATCTGCATTTTCAGAAAAAGCATGCAAAAGCCTTAAAGTAGTGTCACCAACGGTCTTTTTTGACACGACAGGATAGTCGCACACCACTTAAAAGTGTAACCACTGTTAAACAGATTAAAATGCAAATTACCACAAAATTAATAATATTTGGATTATCCACTCAGCACAGACTTCATGACACGAGCATCTCAGATTTAACTCACAAACTAAATGTGTCAATTGCCAACTTGCAGTGCCGAAAGAAAGTCAGCACCCCCTTTCAAAATTTTCACCTTTTGTTGCCTCATAGCCTGGAATTAAATTTCATTAAATCAGACTTTTTCCACCTTTATTTACACATCGTAACCCACAACTTCCAAGTGAAAAACAAATTCCACAAGTTTCAGAAAATTAATTAAAAATTACAAAATGAGAACGTCTTCATTGGATAAGTGTCCACCTCCCCTAAAATAAAAATTGTAAATTAGCTCAGGTGTAACCAATCACCTTCAAAATCACACACCAAGTTAATTGGTCTATACCTGTGATAAATTGTAGTGATTTTGATAATGTCAGAATAAAATAAACTGTTTCTGTAGGTTTCCTCTGCTGGGTAATGCATTTCACAGCAAAGTCTCAACCATGAGCTCCAAGAGGATTTCAAAAGACCTCCGGGATAAAGTTGTGGAAAGGCACAAATCATCGGATGGGTATAAAAAAATTTCAAAGGCCTTGAATATCCCTTGGAGCAGGGTCAAGAAAATCATGAAGAAGTGGAAGGCATATGGTACCACCAAGGCCCTGCTGATAGATCAGGCCGTCCCTCCAAAATGGATAACCAAGCAAGTTGGAGACTGATCAGAGAGGCTACCAAGAGGCCAATGAGAACTTTGAAAGAGCTATAGGCTCTTTACAGCACAAACGCAAACGCGAATGCAAACAAACGCACATCACCAAAATAACCATCCCTACACTGTGAAGCATGGTAGTGGCATCATGTTATGGGGATGTTTCTCATCAGCAGGGACTGGGGCACTTGTCAGGATAGAAAGGAAAATGGATGGAGCAAAATACAGAAAAATCCGAGGAAAACCTTCTGCCCTCTGCAAGAAAGCTGAAATTGTGACGGAAGTTCACCTTTCAGCATCATAACGACCCGAAGCACACAGCCAAAGCTACCCTGGAGTGGCTCAGGAACAAAAAGGTAAATTTCCTTGAGTGGCCCAGTCAGAGCCCCAATCTAAATACAATCGAAAATCTGTGGCATGACTTGAAGATTCCTGTCCATCAACACTCTGCATGCAACTTGACTGAGCTTGAACAGTTTTGTGCAGAAGAATGGGCAAATATTGCCCAATCAAGGTGTGTAAAGTTGGTAGAGACATATCCCAAAACACTCACAGCTGTGGTTGCTGTCAAAGGTGCTTCCACCAAGTATTAACTCAGTGGGGTTGGACACTGATCCAACCAAGATATTCCAGCTTTGTATTTTTCATTAATTTTCTGAAATTTGAAGAATTTCTTTTTCACTTGGAAGGTGTGGGTTACGATGCGTAAATAAAGGTGGGAAAAGTCTGATTTAATGCAATATATTTCCAGGCTTTCAGGCAACAAAAGGTTAAAAATTTAAAAGGGGGTGTCGACTTTCTACAGGCATTGTACATCCTTGTCATTGATGTAAATGCACAATAAAGGTTTCCTAATGTAATAGTCCCAGCAAGAGATATGGACTTGCTCTGCCATAAGCTTCAGACAGAAAATATATTTTTAAGAGAATGACTCGGGGGTTAATTATTCTTCAGTTATATCTTAATGAGTGTTAGGTTACAAGTGTTTGTAAACCCCAATTAGTATCAATCAGAATTGGATGTCTATGTAGCTTCTATTTCACCTCCACCCTTGTGTCTGCCCCTTCTCCCCATCTTCCATCCGTTTGAATCACCCCGTTGTCCTTTCATCGTGTCTCAACATGGCATGACCACGCGTGCAAGTTCCAACCTCTCACACAGGCTTTACAAATGGCTGCCTCCACATGTTATCTCGGCGCTTCGACAGCAAATGAGTGAAACTCATGGAGCGGGGGAGGGGAGTAGGGGGAGGAAGAGGTGCCTATAAAAAGCAGCACACGAGCCACAGATAGTCAACCAAAGGTTGAAAGTGATACCGATCTTGCACCTTTTTGCCATGTGATCACAACTGCCAAATTTGGTGAATTTCTGCCCAACCGCTTTGGAGGATATAGCGTGACAGACGGACAAACAAGACAGACAGACAGGAGGAGATTACAATATCCACCAGTATTTTGTTTTGTTTACAATAGAAAAGGCAACGGAAAAAAGAAAAGGAGAAGACAAGATGGAGCTGATTACAACTAGACTTTTGAGACATCCTCTTCAGACAAGACCCTAACTCTAATCCCTAACCCCCCACTTCCCCCCTCCCAACCCCATTTTTGTTTATTTAACATTTGGAATAAAAGATGATTTCATCTTAACACCTGACCAAAATACACCAGGGCTATGTGTGTGTTTGTGGTTGTGTGTGTGTGTGTGTGTGGTTGTGTTGTGTGTGTGTGTGTGTGTGTGTGGTGGTGTGTGTGGGGGGGGGGGGGGTAAGAAATAAAAAGAAAAGAAAGACAGCACCCTTCTCACCCAAACCATTTGTGAAATTATCAACAAATTTCACAATGCCAGAAAAAGCTCAAAGGAAGTTTTTAATTTTCCAGTAGAGTAAACAAACCACAATTGCTTCCGCATTCTAACCCCAGAACAATGAGGTCATTTTTCCTCCGATTACAATGCAAAAGTGTCACAAATTACTTGGTGACAGTTTGCGATTCCCTAAGGGCAGGACTCCACGTGGATGTGAACTCGGACAGGCAAACAAGGTGAGCGGATAGTTCCTTCAACCACAAAAATGGTTACATTGAGCTCAATTACACCACACAAGAGAATTAAGGAACACAACGTCAGACTTCTAGCTCCAAATAAAAAGGAGAAGGTTGCAATTAAAATTCAGAAGAGGAACTTGTGAGCGGTACGGGGCATTAACCAGAGCATCGATGGCAAGTGACCCGCATTTCATGGGTTTCACCCGTTTTGTTTGTGAAAACCCACAGACCCGTTTTGGTATCGTCAAAACCCGTATTGGATGGAAAGTACAATCAATTTTAACAACACAATGTTTCGCTTCCATTAGCCGATCTGCAAGTTATCACTAGTCAATTGGCTGTGTGACGGCATGAGCTTTCCCTCACCGAAGGCCACATAACCACCCTCCAGGATTCCACGCACAGTCCAACTTAACCTCTGATCATATCGAATAAAATAAAAACCCGCTTTTCATCACATCCAACTTTCCACGTATGCAGGAATCAGGAATCAGGGTAGGAAGGGGAAGACACTTTAGCACGAATGGTTCCAGATATGCAAAAATTGTTCCATTTCAGATAAGCGCCACGCTCTGCCCCATTCCCAGCCTCAAAACAGGCTGGTGTTGCTGAGGGATTTCAAGGATGCAATCCAAAATGGCAGATTACAGAGGGCATCCAGCAAGTTTGAAAGAAGAAATCTTGATTTGAGGTTTTTAACATTTTTCAAGGACAAAGCATGGCTTCAGAAGGTGAGGGAACTTTTTAATAGCGGCATGGAGCATTCTAAAAGGGGTAGTGTTGAATACTACTATGGTTCATTCTGGTTAGGGATCTGCATCTTGAATTATTTATGAGCCATAACAAACCAAAACAACACTACATAGCAAATGATGATTAGCAATAATGCCATGGGCTAGGAAAGGAAGTAAGAATAAGGATGGATGGATGATCTTCTTTGGGCCGCCAGGCGCACAAATCTGCCGAGACAGTGAAATTGGCCACGGAGCACAATCCTGGATGGGTCACTAATCCAGGCACATGTTGCTAATAGCTCACTTTTCCCAGCAAGTGGTACTCGTTTTGCCGACTTCAGCAGGATGACAGGCTGAGTCAACCCGCCTGGTGCTATTTATGGCCATAACTCAGGCATTAAGACCCTGAGCTTGAACTCAGGCTTTAAGATCCCTAGCCAACCTGATTACAATGCGAAAGCAGAGGGAATAAAATCAAAAACAGAAAGATGAAAAATAAATAAAATAAATATTAAAGAGCTCAGGCCTAATGGGAAGAAGTTGGGAACAGAAAGAAACAGGATGAAAGACTGAAAGAGCAAGTACCAGAAGAGATCAATGGAAGCAGCCAAGGCTGTTGAATAACCAGTGGTGAGATGACCTGTAAATATTAGTGGCGGAGCCCTGAAAGCACGCATGGAAGCATAAGCGGGAGTGAAAGAGGAGCAGCACTGAAACCGATAACTAATGCACTTAACTCCAAACTTCAATGTGCCACTCTCTTCTTGCTGTGACTACATGGCCAAATTCCCTTCAGACTCTCACTCTCAACTATTGCAAATTGTTGCCAGCACATCCTTAAACTTCTTCGTCCCCATATTCCACACTCGGTCCTCACTTGAACCAGCCAATCAACCGACCAATAAGTCTGATGGCTCAAGCAAAGGTCACAGCTCATACGAACCATCGGAGGGAGAGTTCTGTATATTCAGGTTCAAATATCTTGGCATGCAAACTCAGGCACACCCTCGGACGAACGGTTCAGCTCGCACAGGTGGTGGCGAAAGCAACAACAAAAAAGTCAAATTAATGAAACTGGAAAAAAGTAAAATAAAATAAAGTACCACCTGCTGGTCTTTCAAAACGATCTACGTGGCTGAATTGTCATTTTGCAAGAGTAAAAAACAATAAATTAACTTTACCTAAATAAAAACACCGTTTTGGGAAAAACACTTTCCTCAAGCAGCATTGTTCTTTTAATTTTCATTCCTGCTCCAGTCAACACTTCCTACTGTTCCGCTATCCAATTTTACGTTTCAGTCTGTGAAATAAATTAAAAGTTTTAAAAAAAAAATAAAAAAGACATGGCAGCATCTCAAAATGGAGGCTCAGATCCAGAGCTGATAAGAAAATAACAGATAGGAGCAAAACAAAGTAGACTCCCCCCCCCCCAAAAAAGTACACCTTATAGTTGGGCTCATGGTAAAAATCATGGGTCAAGATGGGAGATTACATTATGTAACTGTGCACTGCCTGTCCTGGAGGGAAGAGTGGAAGATCACTGGAAGAGAACAGCTCCATAGACAGGAGAAGCGAGGAACAAAGGTTGAAATGTGCCATAAACGTGGATTTTGGAAGTTTGACAAGAAAAGTGTGTGCTTCCTGGAGTGGTGGGGACGATCAGAGGGCTACGAGAGAACAGGGAGATTAACCAGAGGTTAAAAGAAGAGATGAATGCAAACTAGAATGAAGTTGATGGCATGCCAATGCATTTCACCACGCCGCTTCCCACATAAAGCAAAGTTGAAATAAGCAAAATATTCCACCAGGAATGATACCCAATATCAAATTCTGAGTTAAAATTTACTTCCTCTTTTGACCCCTGTGACTCCAAGAGCCCACCCCATGGTGCATCAACTGGGTGTCAAATCCAAACAAAGTCATGACAAATTTCATGCGACCCCCAATGTTGATTGCATATCCTGGTACAAAGTTTCATTAAAAGTATTTAAAAATGTGCCGGTAATTGCATTCTTTGGTATTTGACCTTTTGACCCCCACCACAGGGCCCCAGGTGGTGGCGCCACAAATGCTACCGATATCACACCTTCTTGCCATGTCATGATCATCACTACGAAGTTTGGTGAAATTCTGCACAACCGTTGAGGAGATAGCGTGACAGACAGACAGATGGACAGAGACACGACAGACGTGGTAGATTTAAATATTCCCAAGTTTTTTTTTTTTGTTTTTTTTTTCAAAAAGCATGGCAATGATAAAACATGCCACCAAAGTGCCTGTTATGTGATGGCATCACACCTTGTTATTATTATTTTTCCACGTCATTGTGGGAGATGTTAACTTTCACCAATGACAACTTAATATGCCACATAATCCGGGGAGGGGGGACAGGTGTGATGCAGGGGCTACAGCCCATCAAGGAAGAGCAGTACTGCGTTGAGCTACAGACAAAGTTATTGTAGGCAAGAGTACCGATTATTCAGAGATACTTGGAACAATGGAGGATGACCAGGCTGTGGCCAGCTTTGCTGTCTGGTTGGGCTATGATAGATAATGGCTGATGGTGAGGCGAAGGAGTTCAACTGCATGAACTTCTTCCAGTGGTCAACATAAAGATGGGTTGGTGGGGTCAATTGATGACATTTCTGGAGCAACAGGTTGAGACTGAAACACTCTGTTGTCAGACCACCACCTAATACTTTCCAGAATAGCAGTGACACAGCTGCTATCTGCCTGCCAGTGCACTGGGGTACTGGATGACACACACAGACATATGTAAAAAGGAAGACTTTAAAGAGCATCATAAAGGTTATTTATGGAGATGAAGAAGCAGAATCAGCCCAAGACACTGCGTTGGGGTGCTCTCGCCTCAAATGGTGAAAAGAGGAGATCCATTGACTGCTGATGGAGGAAGTCAGAAATGCACAAATGAAGGGACCTTGTATATCACAGGCAGCAACCTGGCCAAGCAGGATTGATTGTGTGTGTGTGTGTGTGTGTGTGTGTGTGTGTGTGTGTGTGTGTGTGTGTGTGTGTTGTGTGTGTGTGTGTGTGTGTGTGTGGTGTGTGTTGCTGCTCTGAGTTGAATAACCACAACAAAATCCAAACTGATGCTCACACACCAGTTGTTTAAAAACAACAATCTCAGCAGGAATTATGGAATTCACAACTGCTAACAATTGGAAGCTTACTGGTCTGTACTTTATAGGATATGTTTTTGCAATCCCTCTGGTGGATGGGACTGATGTTTTCTGACTTCGAGGCAGACTCGAGGCATCCACAGGACAGGCTGAAGAATGCAGAAAGAGGAACGAGAGCAGCGAAGCCGAATTTGAGAATATGTTCACTTTACAAGTTTAATGGACCAATTTCAGAAATCTGGGTTGGGTAAATTACAGGTTGAGTCTGACAGTCACAAATGGCCTTACCTAATGCCATTGCAAATAGATATATAACTGACCCCAGCCATCTGACGTGTTCAAACCCAACACCTCCCCCCCCCCCCCACCCCCGATACAGTTTTGAAGGATCATGGAAGAGTTGTCACACACAAATGGTGCACTTGCATGTGCAGATGGATAGCAAGCACGACTTAACAAACAGCAAAAAACTATTGGAGACGTTTCTGCCTGGAACACAGTGGGTGTCGGCAGATTTCTTTCAACAAATTTCGATAATTTCCACCCAATGGACAGGAAACGCACCCAGCACGACGCCCAACACTGCACGGAACACATACCGAGGAGACGGAAGAAACGGCACCTTAGAAAGGGGCCCTCGAACACCACATGAGCATCGACAGCACAGAGCTCCCATCCTCAAGCAATCCCTCAACCCAACTTTTGCGGCGAGTTATACAATATGCTCGGCAGCTCGAGATGATCGACTCGAGCTTCCGATGAACTGGGGGGAGATTGCTGGTTGCATTGAAAAGGCAAACGAATGAATATCTCTTAAGAGGCTTCACGGATGGTGTTTTGCACAACACAGAAGCAAATGACCCAATATCGGCAAGAGCGTGGCGAGTAGCTTGGTGCCAATAGCTACATCGTCAGAGGCCGATAATAGTAAAACGACAACCATGCCACGTTGTGCATGATACGGGCGGCATGTATTTTTCAACCCATTTCTGGACTAAATATATCGATCAGGTTTCGCCCCGCGCACAAGATAGCAGAATCGAGCGAACACGAGCGTTGCCACGTGCGTAATGGCGGATCTACACACACTGTACAGAATGTGCTCGAAGGCAGACGAATGGACACATCTTACTGTCTGTGCATGGGTTCGCCATAACATCGTACCTTCGGTCCTCGCTGGCGGCCGCGGATGTTCCCCACGGACGGCGAACGTCTTCTCGCCTTTATGGCCAGCGAAGCTGCGATCGGGCGGAGGCATGTTGTGCAGCTCGGGCCACGTGGCAATTCATGGCGCGGAGTTCGGTGTGGGTGATTCATATCATATCGTGGGGTCGGAGCGAGACAATTCCACAGCGCGGAGTCGTCTTGCCGGAAATGGAATGTTGCAGTTGCCGGCCATCGCGGCCGGGCTGCGCAGGGGGTCGGGGCCAATCAGAGCGCCCAATTCAGGTGACGACACCGCTTCAAGGCATACCGAGGGCGTGTGTCCCCGGTGATTAAATCACCTGATTAATTAGGTAACCCGGTTAAGCCATAGAAGGGAGGACCCTAGGTTGCGCGGTTGAGTTATTGGCGTCCACAGTCGGTTAAGCGACCCGCCGCGTCACGGAATTAGCCGTGTGCGACGGCCTACAATTCCGGGGAGTCTGGTGGGAGCCGAGATAGCTTCCCCCACCTAGTGGTTTTCTCACCCGACCCCCGGCCCGCAACAACACAATTCATTCGCCATTCTTAAATTCAATTTTTAGTTTTGTTGAGATAATTTCATCACCTCACATTAATTACAATCAACAATACATATTTTTTAAGTGTTGGGGCAAGAAAGCTATCACACAACCATCACACACAAAAGCGAGAGTCAAACTGAGGCAGGTGTGGAAAACCATATCAACTACCAGTTAAAACTGGCAGGGATAACTGACCGACACAAGTGTTGAATGATAATCTGGACAAGGATGGAGGAAAGTTACATTTCCCACAAACCAAAAGCCAGAAAAAAAACTGTTGATCAAAAAGGCTGAAAGCCTCACGAGGTCAGTGCACGCAGCGAGCCAGATGGGTGAAACAAGTTTAATCGGTATTCCGAACCCCCAAGGTATTTGCATAAAAATACTGTACCTCCACATTTTATTTTGTCTCCACAGTGGGAGCCTACCTTTGGCTTCACCTCTTTCATCTTTGGTGTTGTGCTTGATCTCATGAGTGGTACATTCGATTTTGGACTTGCGAGTGGTTTGGGCCGAGTAGCCACAGGCTCTGCTCGAAGCTTTTTTGAGCGATCCTCGGTAGAAACTCTGGCAGGCCGCTTGGTTGGAGTGTGCTCATACATGGGTGACTTATCAAGGGATGTTTGGGGGGAAATCGAAAAGGCATGATAAAAAAAAACATGTTCAATTGCAGAAATCAAAAACAAAATGAAATAAAAGCCAAACATTTACATCATAATAATACGATGCTAACAGTCGTCAGGGGCTAAAAGGAAACAGACAGTTGAGGGAGGGAAGCGGTGGCAAAGACATCGCTGTTCAGGAGGAGGGGGTGACGACGGGCAAAGATGGTGTAATCATTGCCACCACCATTCTCCGACAAAAACAGTCTCCACCATCATAGCACGGGGAGGGGAGGGGGGGGCGACGGGAAGGTGTTGATGTGGGGGGGGGGGGACAGATTCGGAGACGTCGAGGGGAGGGGGTGACGGCGGGTAGAGGCGTGGTGTGGGGGGGGGGGGCGGCAGACAGAAGAAACGTCGAGGGGGAGCGGTGCACACAGGGACTCGATGGGAGGGAGGGGCAACGGCAGAGACGTCGATAAGGGGAGAAGCAGACGCGGAGACGTCGACGGGGGAGGGGGCGCGCAGGCAAGAGACGTCAATGGGGCATGGGGCAGCACACACGAAGATGGATTGGGGGGGGGGGCGACGTCGGGTAGAGGTGTGGTGAAGGGGATGGACATGGGGACGTCGATGGGTGGGGGCGGAGGCAGAGGCATCGATGGGGAGAGCGGTGGCACACGTGGAGACATTGATGGGGAAAGGCGACGTTGGGAAGAGGATTGGGGGGGGTGGCGTCGGGTAGCGGCGTAGTGGTGGGGGTGGCGGACGCAGAGACGTCGATGGGAGGGGGGGTGGCATATGTAGAGCGCATTGATGGAAGGGAGGTGGCATGCTGGGGAAGAGCGTCGATGCACACGAAGACGTTGGTGGGGGGGAAGCGACATCGGGAGAGGGTGGTGGGGGAAGAGGCGATGTTGGGTTGATGTGGTGGGGCCGGCACACGTGGCGATGTCGATGGGGGGGGGGGGTGGAAACGGACACGTCGATGGGAGGGGGGGCAGACGTGGAGTCAACAATGGGGTGGCGACGCGTAGTCATCAATTGGGGAGGGGGGGAAGACGTGGAGATGTCAATGGGAGGGGCAACACCTTGGTTGGTTGGGAGAGTGAGAGGGGCAGGGCGACGTCCGGGAGAGGGGCGCGGCGGGGTGACGTCCGGAGAGGGAAAGGCAGCGGCGGGTCGACGTCCGGGAGAGGGAGGCGGCGGCGGGATGACGTCTGGGAGAGGAAAAGGCGCGGCGGTCGACGTCCGGGACAGGCGCGCGGGTCGACGTCCGGGACAGGGAGAGGCGGCGGCGGGTCGACGTCCGGAGAGGGAGAGGTGGCGGAGGGCCGACGTCCGAGAGGGAGAGGCGCGGTGGGTCGACGTCCGGGAGAGGGAGGAGGCGGAGGGTCAACGTCCGGGAGAGGGAGGCAGCGGTGGTCGACGTCCGGGAGAGGGAGGCGGCGGAGGGTCAACGTCCGGAGAGGGAGCGCAGCGGTGGTCGACGTCCGGGAGAGGGAGAGGCGGCGGCGGGTCGACGTCCGGGAGAGGGAGAGGCGGGTCGACGTCCGGGAGAAGGGAGAGGCGGGTCGACGTCCGGGAGAGGGAGGCGGGTCGACATCCGGGAGAGGGAGGGCGGCGGCGGTCGATGTACGGGAGAAGAGGAGGCGGAGGGTCAACCGTCCGGAGAAGGAGAGGCGGCGGAGGGTCGACGGCCGGAGAGGGAGGAGGCGAGGGTCGACGCCGGGGACCGGGAGTGGAGAGGCGGAGGATCGACGTCCGGGACCGGGAGAGGGAGAGGCGGGGGTCGGCGTCCGGGAGAGGAGAGAGGCGGCGAGGGTCGGCTTCCGGGAGAGGAAGGAGGCGGTGGGGTCGGCTCGGACAGGGAGAGGCGGCGGCGCATCGACGTCCGGGACAGGGAGAGCGGCGGCGGGTCGACGTCCGGAGACGGGGAGAGGCGCGGCGGGTCGACGTCCGGAGAAGGGAGAGGCGGGTCGACGTCCGGAGAGAGAGGCGGGTCGACGTCCGGGAGAGGGAGAGGCGGCGGCGGGTCGATGTACGGGAGACGGAGGAGGCGGAGGGTCAACGTCCGGGAGAGGGAGGAGGGAGGGTCGACGTCCGGGAGAGGAGAGGCGGCGGCGGGTCGATGAGCGAGAGGAGGCGGCGGAGAGCCATGCCGGGAGAGGGGGATTTGGAGGTCGACGTCCGGGACGGGAGAGGGAGAAGCAGAGTTCGACGTCCGGGAGAGGGAGGGAGGGCGGCAGTTCGATGTCTGGATAGGAGACGGAGAGGCAGAGGAAGAGGCGACGATCGACGTCCGGAGAGAGAGGGAGGGAGAGGGTCGACGTCCGGACCGGAGAGAGAGAGGCGGAGGGTCGGCATCTGAGGAGGAAGAGCGGCGGAGGGTCGCGTCTGGGAGAGGGAGAGGCGGCGGAGGATAGCGTCCGGGAGAGGGAGAGGCGGCGGAGGGTCGGCGTTTGGGAGAGGGGGCGGCGAGAGAGTTGGCGTCCGGGAGAGGAGAGGCAGCGGAGGTCGGCGGCCAGAAGGGAGAGGGAGAGCCGGAGGTCGACGTCTGGGAGAGGAAGAGGGAGGGCGGCGTCCGGAGAGAGGCGGCGGAGGTTCGACATCCGGGACCGGGGAGAGGGAAGGGATCGACGTCCGGGACCGGAGAGGGAGAGGGGGGTCGGCGTCCGGGAGAGGAAGAGGCGGCAGCGCGTCGACGTCGGCGACAGGAGAAGGCGGCGGCGGGTCGACGTCCGGACAGGGAGAGGCGGCGGCGGAGAGGGAGAGGCGGGTCGACGTCCGGAGAGGGAAGAGGCGGTCGACGTCCGGGAGAGGGAGAGCGGCGGTCATGTCCGGAGAAGAGAGCGAGGCAGCCGGAGGAGGGCGAGGTCCTCCGGGAGAGGGAGAGGCGGCGGGTCAGGCCGGAGAGGAGACGGCGGAGTGACGTCGAGAGCGGAGAAGGAGGAGGCGGCAGGTCGATGTCCGGAGAGGGAGAGGGGAGAGGCCGACGTCCGGGCCAGGAGAGAGGGGCGGAGGGTCGGCGTCGGGAGAGGAGAGGCGAGGTCGCGGGGAGAGGGAAGGCGCGGTCGGCGCGCGCGGAGAGGAGAGGCGGCGGGGATCGGCGTCCGGAGAGGGAGAGCGGGAGGTCGCGTCCGGAGAGGGAGAGGCCGGCGGAGGGTAGGCGTTGGGAGAGGGGGAGCGGGCGGAGTCGGCGTCCGAAGAGGGAGAGGCGGCGGAGGGTCGGCGGCCGAGAAGGGAGAGGAGAGCCGAGGGTCGACGTCGGGAGAGAAGAGGCGAGGGTCGGCTCCGGGAGAGGGAGGCGGCGAGGGTCGCGTCCGGGGAGAGGGAGAGGGGAGGGTCGACGTCCGGAGAGGGAGGGGGCGAGGCGGAATCGCGTCCGGAGGAGAGGGAGGCGGAGGGTCGGCGTCCGGAGAGAGGAAGAGGCGGCGGAGGGTCGGCTCGGGAGAGGGAGAGCGCGGAGGGCCGGCGTCGGAGAAGGGAAGGCGCGGTGGGGTCGAGCTGTGGAAAGGGAAGGCCGGCAGGGTCGACGTCCGGGACACGGAGAGCGGCGCGGGAGAGGGAGACGGTCGACGTCCGGGAGGAAGAGGCCGGAGTCGACGTCCGGGAGAGGGAGAGGCGGCGGCGGGTCCGTCCGGGAGAGGAGGAGGCGGAGGTCGAGTCCGGAGAGGGAAGGGAGCGACGTCCGGGAGAGGAAGAGCGGCGGCGGTCGATGTCGGAGAGGAGAGCGCGGAGGTCGAGTCCGGAGAGGAGAGGCGGCGGAGGGTCGCGTCCGGGAGAAGGGAAGGCGGCGGAGGGTTCGGGTCCGGAGAAGGAGAGGCGGCGGAGGGTCGCGTCCGGAGAGAGGAGAGGGCGGCGAGGGGTCGCGTCCGAGGAGAGGGAGAGAGCGGCGGAGGTCGCGCGTCCGGGAGAGGGAGAGGCGGCGGAGGTCGGCTCCGAGAGGAAGGGAGGCGGCGGAGGGTCCGCTCCAGGGAGAGAGAGAGGGGGCGGGGTCGGCGTCGCGAGAGAGAGGCGCGGAGGTCGGCGTCCGGGAGAGGGAGAGGCGGAGGGTCGGCTTCCGGGAGAGGGAGAGGCGGCGGAGGTCGGCGTCCGGAAGGGAGAGGGCGGACGGGTCGGCGTCCGGGAGAGGAGAGGCGGCGGAGGGTCGCGCTCCGGAGAGAGAGGCGGGGATGGCGTCCGAAGAGAGGGCGGAGGGTCGGCGTCCAGAGAAGGGAGAGGCGCGAGAGGTCGGCGTCCGGGAGAGAGGGAGACCGAGGGTCGGTCCGGAGAGGGGAGGCGGCGGAGGTCACGTCCGGGAGAGGGCGAGGGGCGCGGTAGGGCGGCGTCCGGAGAGGGAGAGGCGGCGGAGGGTCGGCGTCCGGGAGAGGGAGAGGCGGCGGAGGGTCGGCGTCCGGGAGAGAGAGCGGCGGAGGGTCGGCGTCGGGAGAGGAGAGGCGGCGGAGGGTCGCGGTCCGGAGAGAGGGAGGGGGGCGAGGGTCGGCGTCCGGGAGAGGAGAGGCGGCGGAGGGTCGGCGTCCCGGGAGAGGGAAGGCGGCGGAGGGTCGGCGTCCGGAGAGAGGAGAGCGGCGGAGGGTCGGCGTCCGGAAGGGAGAGGCGGCGAGGGCGGTCTCCGGGAGAGGGAGAGGGGCGGAGGGTGGCGTCCGGAGAGAGGGAGAGGCGGCGGAGGTCGGCGTCCGGAGAGGAGAGGGGCGAAGGCGGAGGGTCGGCGTCCGGGAGAGGGAGAGGCGGCGGAGGGTCGGCGTCCGGGGAAGGGAGAGGGGGGAGGTCGGCGTCCGGGAGAGGGAGAGGCGGCGGAGGGTCGGCGTCCGGGAGAGGGAGACGGCGGAGGGTCGGCGTCCGGGAGAGAGGGCGGCAGGGTCGGCGTCGGGAGAGGGAGACGGCGGACGGAGGGTCGGCGTCCGGGAGAGGGAGAGCGGCGGAGGGTCGGCTGTCCGGGAGAGGGAGAGGCGGCGGAGGTCGGCGTCGGGAGAGGGAGAGGCGGCGGAGGGTCGGCGTCCGGGAAGAGGGAGAGGCGGCGGAGGGTCGGCGTCCGGAGAGAGGAGAGGCGGCGAGGGTCGGCGTCGGGAGAGGGAGAGGGGCGGAGGTCGGCGTCCGAGGAGAGGGAGAGGCGGCGGAGGTCGGCGTCCGGGAGAGGGAGAGGGCGGCGGAGGGTCGGCGTCCGGAGAGAGGGCGAGGTGGCGGAGGGTCGGCGTCGGGAGAGGGAGAGCGGCGGAGGGTCGGCGTCCGGAGAGAGGGAGAGGCGGCGAGAGGTCGGCGTCCGAGGGGAGGAGGGGGCGGCGGAGGGTCGGCGTCCGGGAGAGGGAGAGGCGGCGGAGGGTCGGCGTCCGGAGAGAAGGGAGAGGCGGCGGAGGGATCGGCGTCCGGAGAGGAGAGGAGGGCGGAGGGTCGGCGTCCGGAGAGAGGGAGAGGCGCGAGGGTCGGCGTCCGGAGAGAGGGAGAGGGCGCGGAGGGTCGGCGTCCGGGAGAGGGAGAGGCGGAGGGTCGGCGTCCGGGAGAGGAGAGGCGGCGGAGGGTCGGTGTCCGGAGAGGGAGAGGCGGCGGAGGGTCGGCGTCCCGGAGAGGAGAGGCGGCGGGTCGGCGTCCGGGAGAGGAGAGGCGGCGGACGGGGCGTCCGGGAGAGGGAGAGCGGCGGAGGGTCGGCGTCCGGAGAGGAGAGCGGCGGCGGTTCAACGTCCGGCAGAGGGAGGAGGCAGAGAGCGATGTCCGGAGAGAGGGAGAGGAGGCGGCGGGTCGGCGTCCGGGAGAGGGAGAGGTGGCGGAGGGTCGGCGTCCGGGAGAGGAGGAGGCAGAGAGCAATGTCCGGGAGAGGAGAGGGAAGGAGCGCGGCGGGTCGGCGTCCGGGAGAGGGAGAGGTGGCGGAGGTCAGCGTCCGGGAGAGGGAGAGGCGGCGGAGGGTCGGTGTCCGGAGAGGGAGAGGCGGCGGAGGGTCGGCGTCCCGGAGAGGGAGAGACGGCGGAGGGTCGGCGTCCCGGAGGGAGAGGCGGCGGAGGGTCGGCGTCCGGGAGAGGAGAGGCGGTGAGGGTCGGCGTCCGGGAGGGAGAGGCGCGGAGGGTCGGCGTCCGGGAGAGGGAGAGGCGGCGGAGGGTCGGCGTCCGGGAGAGGAAGAGGCGCGGCGGTTCGACGTCCGGGAGAGGGAGAGGCAGAGAGCGATGTCCGGAAGAGGGAGAGGGAGAGGGAGAGGAGGCGGCAGAGTCAGGCGGAGAGGGGCGGGGATCGCGTCGCTGTCCGGGAGAGGGAGAGGCGGCGGAGGGTCGGCGTCGGCGGAGGGACTCAGTCATCGTTGGGGTGGGGCGGAGATTGCCAAGTCAGAGGAGGTGTGGGGAGGTGAGGAAAAGGCAGAGGTGGCAACAGTCGTTGGGGAAGAGGGGTGTCATTTTCTCGGAGAGGGGAGGCATGCGGGAGAGCGGCATCACAGACTGGGGGCATGAAGGCAACATCACAGGCTGGGGGGTAGGGATGGAGGCCGACGTCACAGGACAGGGGTGGTGGCGGCATCACAGGACTGAGGAAGGGGGAGGGGGAGGGCAACATCCTGCACAGCGAGGAGAGGGAATGAAGGTACATCCCTTTTCCTCGATCCAAAATCAAAACTCAGAAGAAAAAAAACACTTTATCAAAAAGGAAAACACAGGTTTGGATGGAATTCCCATGAAAGAACCAAACAAGTTAGTTCAGAAAGGCCCAATTCCCATTGTAAACATCAGTGAACCTGTTTGTCATTCTGGAAATGTTATTCCCCTTCCCATGATGCCAAACAATTCCAATTACTTCACACAAAACCTTGCTGCAAATTGCATCTTCACAAATCGGTAACCATCAATCACTTCTCATCAAACTGCTGTTTATCGGGAACCAATGGACCAGGGCATCATTCAGAAGATGAAATGTTTTTCAGGAAGAATTTCCTGAAGAAACTCATGCAGGCTTGTAGCATGGTATTGTGTACACTGTGGTCCTAAATGAGGAGAAAGCTTAGAAATTGAACCCAGGTTTTATAAAGATAAAACATTTATGTTATTATGCCCAGTTGTCATGTGCTTTCAGAAAATGTTTACTTTTGCTATGGTTCCTGTGGATATGTTTGTGTGTGACAAGCATGTTTTTTTTATCCAAACGGGCTTTTTTCCATTTTTTATAGTCCTCATTTTTTTTTAGAAGAAGTTACATGATATGTATTATATATATGTGTCCAATGGTTGAAAATGCATTTTTTGGTTAGATATTTTATTATATCATTATACATAAGGATTAGACCAATTCCTCGGAAACAGTACCGTTTCTATCCTGCTGCATATTGGCTGTCAATGTTTTTGTTAAATCTTCAGAATTTGAATTTTACCCCGTCATGTGAGCTTTTGTTACAAAATTTTTCCCAGAAAATTTGAAATGATTGCTGACATTCTTAACTTGCAGTTTTACTTCTGCATAGCGTTGATGATTATACGGCAGGTTTTCCACCTGGATTTCAATTACTACATACAGTTTTAGGTTCACTTCCATGATAGGTCAAGTTAGGAAGTACATTGCAATTGCTGATTTCAAGCGTGCCTTCATTACTGGTAGCGTATAAGCTTTGATTTTACTCACAACAGTTAGATAAGGTTTACCAAGATGGCCCTAGATATACAAATCAATCCAAGGCCAGTTTGATGTTCAAGTTGGTACAGAACATTCAGAAGGTCAGTTAGGACAGTAACCACCGTTTTCAAGAAATCTTGCCACTTCTAAATCCTAAGATGTATTTTCGGTTTCATCACAGCTGTATTTCTAGGGGGTTTATGTGCCATATCTATCTATGACCCTGATATGAACACTTTGATCATTTGAATCAATTGTTAATTTCATTATGACCTTGACCTGCTTTTAGCTCAAGGCTCAAATCAGCTTGTTAAACCAAATTCTCCATATATGTGGCTTCGTTTCCAATTTAGTGTAAAATACTATCTAAGCCATCAACAATTTTAGCAAGAATGATATGAGGGTCCTTGATCAGTAATTGTAAAACTTTTAACCTGTGTCAAGCAATAGTAGAAGGGAGATTAGCTCTGCCCAAATCGTCATGAATCCCCATGTGTTGGCGAACAAAATTGATTGCCAAAATTGCTCATACAATGAGTCTTCATTTTTTTGAGTTGCCCCGTGTTCCTAATGTGTGTACACTACCTGTGCTACAAGCCCGATCAAGTGGTATTGCAAGTTTTCCATATTTTAAATGACAAACACCCATTAAGTATCTGAAACTGCAAAAGCCTGTCGCTTTTGTCTCTTTGTGTTCTACTCCTTTTTTTCCGCATGCGTCTGAACATGATAAACTACAAGCTAAGGAAACACACAGTGCCCAATTTTAGGCATACTTTGACCTTTGAACCTTTAATATTAAAAAACGATTTGGCTTCACAGACTGGTTAGCTTTTATGTGCATTCCATATATATAAATCCGCGATTAAAGGTTTCCCACATCAAACAATTATTTAAAAAGCAAAATAAAAAAGCCAAACTTTTCCTTTGTGCTCCGCAGTATTCTCGTAAGCAGATTCACCGACTGTCACCTCTTCCTACAGCAAGCGGTTTTCTTTTCCCAATTATAGTTATACACTCTGCTTTTTTGAGCTATGTCATAACATTTTGTATGATTGTCATTCAGTGGGGTAGGAAACTTGTATTGACACACAAGTTTTCCTTTTTCATCACAATTACACTTTCTATTTGATGGTTGGTCACTTCCAATTTGTGCCAATAATAATGCGCTATGGATAAGTGACATGACAGTGTGATCCTTACTGCTTTATGGTAATAGAATGGTTGGAATTGATGGCTCTTAGCTGCTTTTGAACCAAAAAAAAAACCTTTGTTCATTCAGCTTCGTTCCAACGAATGTAGGATCTTTTGTAGAAATTTCATATCGAATCTCGTGAATGCAACTACGAAGTTTCACAACTAGCAAAGGGTCTGCCCACACAGCGGAAAGGGGCAACAAAGGCAACTGCAATCTTGCTCGCAGGTGGACAACAATGGCGGAACTCAGTTGATTAGAGATGATTGAGTGGGTGATGAGACAGACACAGGGAGCTTCTCTACAATCAGGAGAATAGCGGGGACATGAAGCTGAGCACCATTTGGGTTGGAAAGGGTGAGCAAGGTAGGGGGGGGTGGTTTTTAAGCAAAGTGTGTGACATGGGTGTGGCTTGAGGGCAGGCAGGACAAGGACAGATACAAACCTGCATAAATAGAGAGAGGCACCTGCACTGTTGGCGAGAGAGTACAGTCCATGCGAAATCTGCCTCAGTCCAAATGGTGAGGCACACTTATTGGCTCTCACGTTGGAGGAAAGCAGGGTGAAGCAAGTTGGAAACCTGAAGTATTGTGCTATGTGGTCTGATTTTTTTCCCGCTTTTTTCTCTGGAACCGCTTGTGGATGACATGGAATTTTCCCAGTGGTTTTGGGGGGGGCCCATCATTAACTTTTTCCAATGGTTTGTAGAGTTTTTAATATATTATGACATCATTGGAGTGTGGTGTGGCCAGCCTATATTGGAAAAAAGTTTGCAACGTTAGACTTGCACATTCCAAACACAGCATGAAAACCCTGGAAACTGGGGCAAATTCTTCTCCCCATGGGGAACAAGTGTATTTTTTTTTTTGTATGGTCATTAGTGCTGTTCTTGAGGTATAATTTGCATACGTTGAACACTATCCAATCCGTTTTAAAAATTTGAGTTAATCTCGAGGCTAATTAGTATGGGGGGGGGGTGGGAATTGATGTGTCTTTGGTCACCTAGTTCGGCTTCTTTTTTTTTTTTTTTTCAATTTCAAACGCTTCAAACATCGTCTTCTCTGAAATAGCCAACAGATCGAAGAGGAGGAACTTTACGCTATATAATCGCTTCCTCCATCATATTATTACCTAAACTCTCATCTTTGTATTATATGTATGTATTGTCTTCTTCTTCTTGCCTGCTCCCGTTAGGGTCACCTCAGCGGATCATCCGTTGATTATTGCCGCATGAGTGATTGGACATGTTTTTGCCGGCATGCCCTTCTGAGCAACCCTTGGTCGCCTCTTCGAACGGAGGGTGTGGGTACACCTATTTCTAACGGGTATACCCGGGCCCCGTATATGTACTCATTTCGACGATCGGAGAAAGGAATGACAGGCGGAGTCAACCCCCTGGATGTATTAATTCGTGGCCAACGGTGGGCTTGACTCAGGCTTTTGGATCCAAGCCGCTGCCCTAACCACTGCGCCAACCGGCTTATATATGTATGGTATGTATGTTCCCGAATACACCGGAACGGAACGATAGCGCAAAATGTTAGGATCGCCTTCTCACCATTTTCTGCGGTTTGTGCGAGTATCAAGGTTTATTCAGATTGGGGCAATTGAAAAAAATTATTAAAAATCATTCCGATTCAGTCACGTATCTTCGGGGAGATTTGGTCAATGCAACACCTCAGTGTACAGTTCGCTGTGGAGCTACTTTTTTTTTTTTTTTTTCTTGACTGATTAGGTTTTAAAATCTCAAACATTTAGTATAGACCAAAGAACGCTTTTATTTTTAAGATAAAATAACATCGCCTAGTTGATATATTATTCGTGTTATTTAAATAAATTTGTTGTTTGAAGTTTCCGCCAATATTTTCTTCGACTTTGCTTTTCCGTTGTTTTTTTTACATTGAGACAATTATCAGTTTCATCAAACGGGGCAACAAAAATATTTAACATCATTCCCGATGTTCAGTGAAGTGTTACTCTTTGGGCGAATTTGATCATGAACACCTCGTGATATAGTTCGCTGGAGCTATTCTTTTTTAAATGTTTTTTTTATCAACCGCTTCACACGGGAACCACAGGTTCACGGCGGTCAGTGTGAGGAACAAAATGTTTCCACCGTATGACTCAGGGGTCACATGGTTTCGCAGCCATATGGTTTATCCGAACCCATTAATTCTTCTCCAGGAAGCTGCAGATTGAGGTTAACACGTCATAACATGTTTTCCCCAAGCCTTTGGAAATTGCCAGATTTGTTTCTGAATAATACTAGGTCACATGGGTTTTGGCAGACATATGGATTGAGAGAAAAGACATTTTAAAAATTTTTTTCTTGCCCACTGCATAAAATCGGCGTGAATTTCAAAATTATGTCCGTAGTGATGGGAAACTGTTATTAACTTTCACACTGATTGGATGCCTGTCTGAAGCTGAATATTTATTTTTTTGGTGACTGGGTTCTTTTTGATTTTTTAAATTGATTAGGCTTTTTACTTGGTTGCACTGGAATGGGTATGAGGTGGAGAAGTAGCAGCCTGGAACCGATTCTTCCAGTTCCTTTGACTTCCTCTTACACGTTATTTGCATGTCGGTTCCTTCTGATGGTTCTCTGGGAACAAATCTGGTTCTTTGATTGACCATACAGTACCTATTTTATTTGGCTTCCATTTGGTTTGAATTATTTTTCTATTACAATTGGTCCGAGAGTTGGCCACCCAGTCTTTTCAAGGACTGCTGTTTAATTTTCCTGAGATGACGATCTGTTTTTTTTTAATGGAGATGCATTTCATTTGAGGGGGTAATCGGCGGAGTTAGGAAATGCGGAAACTTGAGATTGAGGATTTGGAGGGAAGAATAGAAAACAGACAAGAACACACAATTTCAGTATTTGTGCACATAATAGTTAAGTACAGCTAATTACAATGATGTTTTCATGTTTAGTCAGTTTTGGGGTAGGGTGGAGATTAGACATTCAAGTTTGAACAGAAAAACGGACTGAATTAGCAGAAACAAAAAGCAAATATATATCAAGAGTAATGAACTAGGGCGTTATATAAACAGCCCCCCGCCCACACAGTCTTGCGGAAAAAAAGACCGTGTGGTTTCTGCAGCAGCAATTTTGATTGGGATAACTAAATGCATAATTTTGTCAAGTACTCTAAACGGAAGGTTGAAGTTGCCTAAGCGTCGACTTGTTTTTCTTGTATTCAAGTATTGGCCATCAGCCATGCTCGAATGCCTCAAATCAGTTTCGTTCAACTCATCGGGGGGGGGGGGTAGACAGACTGATATTGCTAGTATATATCCAAATACTTAGTATTCAAAAGTTTTCCCTCAAATAGTGCATTATGTGTTTATTCATCTTGAAATCGAGTGCATCCGCGCTCTCGATTGTTTCTCACTCGATCACTGATGCTCGACAGCATAGATCGTGACTCGTCTTGCGAATCTCGTCAGCAAAACTGTCATGTGACAGCTAAGTGTCCAGATGGAGCTTCCTGAGGAGGATACAGGCAGCTGATCGGTAATTCTTATGAATATGGCCAGGTTGAGGACGCTCCAGTTTATTCGACCAGACATGTTAGCGACACGAGAAGTCAACGTTTTACCGTCTGATAGGATGGGCTAATGGGAAAGCGTCACAAATGGCTGTCTAATGTCGACGGAACGACGTGTTAGACGGAGTGCCGGCGCGGGGGACTAACTTCGTCTGGGCCTATTGTACCGGAGTGCGGTGTAAGATTTTCAGCTACCCCCTTTCAGTCTACCCGGTAATCTGAATCGATTTCAGCTTACGCCGGGGCGTACTTGATCGATTTTAGGTACGGGACCGGTAACTTGAGGGGGTAGCTTCATCTTTACACCGGCAACCGGTAACAATAGGGCCCGATCGAAGTTTGTCCTTCCCGCGCCGGCTCTCGGTAAACGTCGGATTCGGTGACGCTGACGAGCCATTTGTTGCGCTTTTCTCATGTCCCATCTTACGACGTAACCGCTTGATTCTTCGTTCGCTACATTGTTCCTGGGTGAATAGTACACGGGGGGCGTCCTCTGGCCATATTCATCAAATTACCGGATCAGCTGCGGTGATTTCCTTCCTGCAGGAAGCTCTCACATCTGACACTTAGCTGGTCAACATGCGTCTGAGTATTGCATACGATGTCAGCCGATCTATTGGCTGCGAGGACTCACGGATCCGCAGTGGAGAAAATTCAAATGAGAGGAGCGTCAAATGAGGAGAATTCAAATGAGAGCTCAATCACCATCGATGGGAATGCACGATTTCACGATGAACTACACTAACTGCGCATTTGGTGGAGATTTTGGATACGTATGTATTTGGAGTATATTACTATTCATTATTATCAGGTTATTGTCTACCCCCCCCCCCCCCCCCCGTGGTGAACGAACGCACGATACAGTTCGGTTGATGGCTATATGGTTCATTGAAAGAAAATAACGATTTTGACGGTTTCTGACAAAAATTCCTGATTTACCACACTGACGCAGCCTTTTCCGTACCTTATGTTGTTTAGTGTTACATTAGTATCATGCCGTTGCTCTGCCTTCATGGCGTCTCACATAACAGTAAGTTTCCTGTTTTGGAATGTTTTCAATTTAGTTTGGCTGCCAGATAGGCAGACGACGAAAGAATAGAGGTTCGTCGTCTGCCGTGTGCATTGGGCCAAATCAGAGCCAAGTGTTGGTTGCGTTTTCCGATTGTGTTCAAAAATAACTTCATTGATAGAGTTGTTCTCGAACAAAACTGATGTTTTTAGACAGACGGATAAAGTGAACCATTGCTTAACCGCTTTTTCCCTCACGTGCAGGGGAAACCCATTAACATTTGAAAATAGAGGCACTACCTTGGCACTACTGGAGAATGATACTGAGGAGGAAGTCAACTGGGAAGAGATCGCAAATGCTATTCAATTGAACATGTTATAGCAATACATAGTTGGGGGGGCGTGATAGGGTGGCGGTGGCGGGGTGGGAGGGGAGGGGGGCAACCCCCCCACACCTGATTTTTTTCTAGCATGAACAACCTTTGTACATCAGGTGATGAGTTGGGTTAAGTTTCATCAGACTGTTGCGTTTTGGTTTAGCGTAAGAAGCATCCTATTTGGGGGCAGCCACCACTCCCGTACACTCTCTTAGTCCACAAGTTTTATTTGTCATACATCTTTTTAGCTAACGGGTGGAGGTGTGTCAGTTTTCATTGATTTGTGTGCATCGTTGAGAGAGAATACTAATTTTTTTTTGGGGGGGGGGGGGGGCAACCCCTTAGACCTCCTTAGCTGATTTTTTTAATGCCTATGAAGCCTCTGGTCTAACAGGTGATAGGTTGGGGGTAAGTTTCATCGAATCGAAGTATATAATGAAAAAGTTGCAAGTATTTGTGGACGAACAGTGGCGGATTGGCGGCACGCCTCCAGTTCCCGGAACTGCGTTCCAGTCAGCCAAGAAATGGGTGGTAAATAATCATGATTTAAAAACAAACTTTTTCTACGCCTTTCAAAACTCTTTTTACTTAATTATTCATTTTTGACACTGGTCGACACAACTACCTCGTTCCATCAAACACCTCCAGTTTTGCAGTACTTGCCACAATTTTGTTTGCACCTTGACATCAATTTGCATTGCTCTGAGGTCGAAAAGTAACGCAGTTACAAACGGCGACCCTCAAGGAAGGCAACGCGCAGCAAGTCTTCCCATATGTTAAGTGACTACTTTTCTCACATAGTTCCATCGTCAGTTTATCTGAGAGAGTTGCCAGAGGTTTCAGCTTGACTGTTGCCGTTTGACTCCATCGGTGCGGATGCGTTGCATCGCACCCTGTTAATGTAAATTAGAAGGCTTATGATGGATCTGCTGACACAACAAGGTTGAAATACCTTCCCTTCCTTTTTTCTCAAGAGTGCGGGTGCAAGGCGTTCTTTACTCTCCAGTTGAAACTATCAATTTGCCTTTTATTAGCAAATTGCGTTAATACATATTCACTGTTGAGAGGTATTCGGTTTGTGTGAAGCGTTTGCAACAAGACAACTCAACCTCTGAACAAATTAAACAAACGTGCAAAAAACAAATGCATTAATTTGCAGAAGCAAGGACGGTATAATATGGCAAAATCTTTCAACTCACCTCTTTTCTTGTTGACAACTTTTTGGTTGGTGACCTGATGTAAGGGCCGAGCACTCGATCATCGAAACATTGCGCTTCTTGGGAAACAAAAATTAACAAAATAAAAATAAAAAAGACTTCGCTTTATAAAATGAACTCGTTTATTCTTAAAGGTTTTTTAAAATCAAAGATAACATCCACCATTAACCTTTAGGTGGGAACTAATCCAATTTACTACAATGACTTTGTATACCCCTTCTGTGAGATAACTTGAAATGTGATTAAAAAATTTTTTTACAACGTGCAAGTCACATTCTGTTCAATCACGTAGAAGACATGACCACCACAGGACAGGTGATGCTACTTTATTTTGGATTTGTCCTAGAGGAAGTTTCATTCAGATGCTGAGGCTTGTGCGATTGGAGATGCAACAGAGAATCTCTTCTACAGTGCACCCAAGAATTAGTAGAGGTTCGTGTGTGGCCAGGAGAAGCGGTGGTCACCTCAGCCAGCGTCAACACAGGGGAGGCTGGCGTTTCCTCAAGCGGCGTCAACAACAGGGGAGCGGCGTTTCTCAGCAGCGTCAACCAACGGGACGGGCGTCTCTCAGCAGCGATACCAACGGGGAGCCGGATCGCTTCAGCAGCGTCAACAACGGGGTAGCCGCATCGCCAGAGCATGCGTCTACCACGGGGGACGGCGTCACTCAGCGCGTCACCACCAGGGGACGCGGCGTCGCTCAGCAGCTTGTCACCACAGGGAGCCCCCCAAACCGGCTCGGCGAGAGTCCAGCCAGGGCTCACACTATTGCAGGCGGGTAGTCCAGGCCCACCGTCTTCTCTTCTATCTCTACTCTTTCCTCCCTGCTCAGCTGTTAACAACAGGTTTTGCCGCGCGTTCCAGTCCTCTCAAGCAGCGCTTTAACTCAAGGTAGCTTCCGGGGTCGCCGCCCCTCTGCGCTGGGCGTCATCGTTTATTATTCGAGTGGGAGGTAGTCTGTCGCCCTCCCTGTCTAGCAGTGTCATACCACGAGGGGAGCCGGCGTACTACACGCAGCTTCGTCAAACCTAACTTGTTCGGAGCCCGGCGTCGCCTTCAGCGCAGCGTCACACCCACAGAGGGGCGGCGTCGCTCGTCATCCCAGCGTCACCAAGCGGGGGAGACCAGGCGTGCGCTCGCGGTGCAACCACGGGAAGAACGGCATCGCCTCGCAGCTGTCACAGGTGGAGACGGCTTTCACCCGCAGCGTCCCAACATCCGGGCATTCGAGCCATCGTGTCGTTCTCGCCTCTCGTGCCGCTCACCCACAAGGGACGCGAGCTGCCTCGCCTCCTCGCGTGTGTTTATCCATTCAGGGGCAGCGGCGTCGCCCCTCCCGCAGCGTCTTATGGCATTCAACAGGGGCGGCCTTTGGCGTTCACCTCTCCAGCTCCACGACGTAACCAACGGGAATCAGCGTCGCTCAGCACTGCATCATACCCAGACGGGAAGACGGCATCGCCTCTAGACTCGCGTCAACCACAACACAGGGGAGACGCTTACTCCCACGCTTCTTGTCTCACACCACTTCAATGGAGCGGCGTCGCACTCAGCAGCAGTCACCAACAAGGGAGCGGTGTGCACTCAGCGCGCAACCAACGGGAGCCGGGTCACTCGGCAGCGTCAACCAACGGGGGCGGCGTCCCCCCCCTCAGCAGCGTCACCAGACAGCGGGAGGCGGGCCCGTCGTAATCTCTCTCGCGCCAACAGGGGAAGGACGGCATCGTTTCGTTTCCTCCTTCTCAGAGCTACCACGGGACGTGGGCGTATCACGCTTCCTCATGGAGCAACCACAAGGGAGCGCATCGCGTCTCCTCTCTCTGCCGCAACCACGACGGGAGAGTTCTTCTCTCCTCCTCACAACAAGGGAGCAGGCATCTGCCACTTCTTCCTCCTCCCTCGCACTTCCCAACAGGAGGAGGTATCTCTTCCTCTGCCAGCATTAGGTTCACCCTCCGAGGTCCCGCCGCCTCCGTGAGGTTCGCCCAACTCGCGACCTGCACGCGCGTCCGTAGGTTATTACTCTCGCCCAATCGAGAGTACTCACTACGCCTCCGTGGTCTTGCCCATTAATCTTGAACGGATCCCCACTGCCTCCGCTCCGAGTTCGCCAAAGTCGAGACTTCCGCCGCCCTTGTACATTACGCCCCTCGAGTGTCGCGTCACTCACCCCGACTCTGGCTAGGCTCTTGCCAAATCGCGAGTCGCGCTTCGGTGTGTCCTCTACCCACATACACCAACATGTCAGGCCAGCGTTACGTTGCTCAAGTCTCATACCACGCACGCAGCGAGTGTACTACCCTTCCACCGAATCACCAAACGTGGAGCTGGCATCCGCGGTTTCGCATCTTCACCAAAAGTGTAGCCAGCGTTTCGTCTGCCGCACGGTTCATCCCATTACACGGCAGCCGAGCGTGTCTTCTTCGGTTAATCACCCCAACCGTGAGCTTGCGTGTCTTCTCCCACTCTAACCAAATGTCAGCCGCGTTCGTCGTCCTCTGCTGTATCGTTTCTCCAGCTACTCCTCAGTGTCTCTTCGCAGATCAACCATGCGTGAGCTGGTGGCGGCGCTCTGCGTATCTCACAAAAATGGAACTCCGAGTGTCCTCCATGACCATCAACACGGGACGGCTCACCTCTGCAGCATAAACGAAAGTGCGCTAGTGTTCTTTCTCCTTCTGCTTTCTTTGAATCGAGGCAGCTGATAATATCGATATTCTGCTGAATACAGGTGAGCAGTTCTTCTTCGTATGTTAGTGCTCATTCTCGCCTCCCTTACTTGAACATCACTTGAGGACCTCTCTCTCTA
>CM068956.1:28612841-28626435 GCA_035128595.1 Eptatretus atami | reverse complement strand
GGATCCCAAGCCGCTGCCCTAACCACTGCGCCAACACCAGGCTTATTATATGTATGTATGTATGTTCCCGAAATACAGCCAGAACGGTACACGATAGCGCAAAAATGTTAGGGTCGCCTTACTCACCATTTTCCTGCGGTGTGCAGTATCAGGTTTCATTCAGATTGGGCAATGAAAAAAATTATTAAAAAATCAATTCCCGATTCAGTCAAGTACTCTTCGGGAGAATTTGATCATGTGTGTGTGTGTGTGTGTGTGTGTGTGTGTTGTGTGTGTGTGTGGTGTGTGTGTGTGTGTGTGGTGTGCTGCTCTCAGTTGAATAACCACAACAAAATCCAAACTGATGCTCACACACCAGGTTGTTTAAAAACACAATCTCGGCGGATATTATTGGAATTCACAACTGCTAAACAATTGGAAAGCTTACATGGTCTGTACTTTTGAGGATATGGTTTTGCAATCCCTCTGTTGGATGGGACTTGATGTTTTCTGATTTCGAGGCCAGAACTCAGAGGTCATCCACCAGGACAGGCTGAAGAATGCAGAAAGAGAACGAGAGCAGCGAAAGCCGATTGAGGAATAGTTCACTTTACAAGTTTTAAATGGGACAATTTCAGAAATCTGGGGGTTGGGTAAAAATTACAGGTGAGTCTGCACAGTCACAAATGGCCTTATTAATGCCATGGCAAATAGATATATAAACTGACCCCAGCCAATCTGACGTGTTCAAACCCAACACCTCCCCCCCCCCCCCCCCACCCCCGATACCATTTTGAAGGATCATGGAAGAGTTGTCACACACAAATGCGTGCACTTGCATGTGCGATGGATAGCAAGCACGACTTAAACAAACAAGCAAAAAACTATTTGGAGACGTTTCTGCCGGAACACAGTGGGTGTCGGCAGATTTCTTTAACAAATTTCGATAATTTCCACCAAATGGACAGGAAACGCACCCAGCACGACGCCCAACACTGCACGAACACATTACCGAGGAGACGGGAAAGGAAACGGCACCTTAGAAAGGGGCCCTCGAACACCACATGAGCATCGACAGCACAGAGCTCCCATCTCAAGCAATCCCTCAACCCAACTTTGCGGCGAGTATACAATATGCTCGGCAGCTCGAGATGATCGACTCGAGCTTCCGATAACTGGGGGAGATTGTGGTTGCATTGAAAAGGCAAACGATATGAATACTCTTAAGAGGCTTTCACGGATGGTGTTTGCACAACACAGAAGCAAATGACCCAATATTCGGCAAGAGCGTGGCGAGTAGCTTGGTGCCAATAGCTACATCGTCAGAGGCGATAATAGTTAAAACGACAACCATGCCACGTTGGCATGATACGGCCGGGCATGCTATTTTTCAACCATTTCTGGACTAATATATCGATCAGGTTTCGCCCCGCGCAACAAGATAGCAGATCGAGCGAACACGACGTTGCCACGTGCGTAATGGCGGATCTAACACCACACTGTACAGAATGGCCGAAGGCAGACGAATGGACACATCTTTACTGTCTGTGCATGGGTTCGCCATAACATCGTACCTTCGGTCCTCGCTGGCGGACCGCGGATGTTTCCCCACGGACGTGCGAATTCTTCGCGGCCTTTATGGGCCAGCGAAAGCTGCGATCGGGCGGAGGCATGTTTGTGCAGCTCGGGCACGGGCAATTTCGATGGCGCGGAGTTCGGTGTGGGTGATTCATATCATATCGTGGGAGGTCGGAGCGAGGAACAATTCCACAGCGCGTGAGTCGTCTTTGCCGGAAATGGAATGTTGCAGTTGACCGGCCATCGCGGCCCGGGCTGCGCAGGCGGGTCGGGGCCAATCAGAGGCCAATTCAGGTGACGACACCGCTTCAAGGGCATACCGAGGGCGTTGGTCCCCGCGTGATTTAAATCACCTGATTAATAGGTAACCCGGAGTTAAGCCAATAGAAGGGAGGACCCTAGGTTGCTGCGCGTTGAGTTATGGCGTCCACGGTCGGTTAAAAGCGACCCGCCGCAGTTCACGAATTAACCGTGTTGCGCGGCCCTACAATTCCGGGGAGTCTGGTGGGAGCCGAGATAGCTTCCCCACCTAGTGGTTTTCTCACCCGCCCCCGGCCCGCAACAACACAATTGCATTCGCCATTCTTAATTCAATTTTTAGGTTTTGTTGAGATAATTTTCACCTCACATTAATTACAATCAACAATACATATTTTTTAGTGTTGGGGAAGAAAGCTATCACACAAACCATCACACACAAAAGCGAGAGTCAACTGAGGCAGGTGTGGAAAACCCATATCAACTACCAGTTAAAACTGGCAGGGATAACTGACCGAAACAAGTTTTGATGCATAATCTGGACAAGGATGGAGGAAGTTACCATCCCACAAAACCAAAAGCCAGAAAAAAAAACTCGTTGATCATAAAAGGCTGAAAGCCTCACGCATCCCAGTGCACGCAGCGAGCCAGATGGGTGAAACAAGTTTAATCGGTATTCCGGAACCCCAAGGTATTTTGCATAAAAATACTGTAAACCTCCCACATTTTATTTTGTCTCCACAGTCGGGAGCCTACCTTTGGCTTCACCTCTTTCATCTTTGGTGTTGTGGCTTGATCTCATGCAGTGGTACATTCGATTTGGACTTGCGAGTGGTTTGGGCCGAGTAGCCACAGGCTCTGCTCGAAGCTTTTCTTGAGCGATCCTCGGTTAGAAAACTCTGCAGGCCGCTTGGTTGGGAGTGGCTCAAAAATGGGTGACTTATCAAGGTGATGTTTGCGGGCGAAATCGGAAAAGCATGATAAAAAAAAAACAGTCAATTAGAAATCAAAACAAAAATAAATAGAAAGCCAAAAACATTTACATCATAATAATACGATGCTAACAGTCGTCAGGGGCTAAAGGAAACAGACAGTTGAGGGAGGGAAGCGTGGCAAATACCATCGCTGTTCAGGGAGGAGGGTGACGGACGGGGCAAAGATGGTAATATTGCCACCACCATTCTCCGACAAAAAACAGTCTCCACCATCATAGCAACCAGGGGAGGGGAGGGGCGGGGGCGACGGAAGGTGTTATGTGGGGGGGGGGACAGATTCGGAGAGTCGAGGGGAGGGGGTGACGGCGACCAGGTAGGAGCGCTGTGTGGGGGGGGGGCGGCAGACGAAGAAACGTCGAGGGGGAGCGGTTGCACACAGGACGTCCATGGGAGGGGAGGGGCAACGCCAGGACGTCGATAAGGGGGAGAAGCAGACGCGGAGACGTCGACGGGGGAGGGGGGCGGCGCAGGCAGAGGACGTCAAGGGGCATGGAGGCAGCACACACGAAGATGGTTGATTGCGGGGCGGGGGGCGCGTCGGGAGAGGTGTGGGTGAAGGGGATGACATGGGGACGTCGATGGGGTGGGGGCGGAGGCAGATGGCATCCGATGGGGAGACGTGGGTGGCACACGTGGAGACATTGATGGGGGAAGCGACGTTTGGGAGAGGATTTGGGGGGGGTGGCGTGGGGGTAGCGCGTAATTGGTGGGGTGCGCGGGACTCAGAGACGTCGATGTGGGAGGGGGGGTGGCATATGTAGAGGCAATTGATTGGGGGGAAGGGAGGGGGTGGCATGCGGGGGAGAGCGTCGATGCACACGAAGACGTTGTGGGGGGGAAGCGACATCGGGCAGAGGGGTGGTGGGGGAAGAGGCGATGGTTGGGTTGATGTGGTGGGGGCCGGCACACGTGCGGTGTCGATGGTGGGGGGGTGTGACACGGGAACACGTCGATGGGAGGGGGGGCAGGACGTTGGAGTCAACAATGGGGGTGGCGACGCGTAGTCATCAATTGGGGAGGGGGGAAGGACGTGGACGATGCAATGGGAGGGCAACACCTTGGTTGTTCGTGAGAGTGAGAGGGGCAGGGCGACGTCCGGGAGAGGGAGGCTCGGCGCGGGGGTGACGTCCGGGAGAGGGAAAGGCAGCGGCGGTGTAACGACGTCCGGAGAGGGAGGCTGGCGGCGGTGATGACGTCTGGAGAGGGAAAGGCGGCGGCGGGTCGACGTTCCGGGACAGGCCGGCGCGTGTCGACGTCCGGGACAAGGGAGAGGCGGGCGGCGGCGGGTCGCGTCCGGGAGGAGGGAGGGAGGTGGCGGAGGGCCGACGTCGGGAGAGGGAAGAGGCCGCGGTGGGTCACGTCCGGAGAGGAGGAGCGGAGGGTCAACGTCGGGAGAGGGAGGCAGCGGTGGGTCGACGTCCGGAGCGGGAGGGCGGCGGAGTCAACGTCGGAGAGGGAGGGCAGCGTGGGTCACGTCCGGGAGAGGGAGAGGCGGCGCGGGTCGACGTACCGGGAGAGGGAGAGGCGGGTCGACGTTCCGGGAGGGAGAGCCGGTGACGTCCGGGAGAGGAGAAGAGGCGGGTCGACATCGGGAGAGGAGAGGCGCGGCGGCTCGATGTACGGGGAAGAAAGGAGGAGGCGGAAGGAAGTCACGTTCCGGGGAGAGGGAGGCGGCGGAGGGTCGACGGCCGAGAGAGGGAGGGAGGGCGGAGGGTCGACGTCCGGACCGGGAGTGGGAGAGGCGGAGGATCCGACGTCCGGACCGGGAGGGAGAGCGGGCGGTCGGCGTCCGGGAGGGGAGAGGCGGCGGAGGGTCGGCTTCCGGAAGATGGAGAGGAGGCGGTGGGGTCGGTGCGGACAGGGAGAGGCGGCGGCCAATCGACGTCCGGGACAGGGAGAGGCCGGGCGCGGGGTCGACGTCCGGGACGGGGAGAGGCCGGCGGCGGGTCGACGATCCGGGAGGAGAGGCGGGTGACTCCGGAGAGGAGAGGCGGGTCGACTCCGGAGAGGAGAGGCGGCGGCGGGTCGATTGTACGGAGACGGGGAGGCGGAGGGTCAAACGGTCCGGGAGAGGAGGCAGAGGCGGAGCGGTCGACGTTTCCGGGGAGGAGAGGCGGCGGCGGCGTCGATGTCCGTGGAGAGGGAGGCGGCGGAGAGCCATTGGCGGGAGAGGGGATTTGGAGGGTCGACGTCCAGGGACCGGGAGAGGGGAAGGCAGAGGTTCGACGTCCGGGAGAGGGAGAGGCGCAGTTCGATGTCTGGGATAGGGAGACGGGAGAGGGCAGAGAAGAGGCGGACGATCGACGTCCGGGAGAGTGAGAGGGAGAGGAGCAGGCGCGAGTCGGGACCGGGAGAGAGAGAGGCGGAGTGTCGGCATCTGAGAGAGGGAAGAGGCGGCGGAGGGTCCGCGTCTGGGAGAGGAAGAGGCGGCGGAGGGATAGGCGGTCCGGGAGAGGGAGAGGCGGCGGAGGGTCGGCGTTTTGGGAGAGGGCGGAGGCGGCGGAGAGTTGGCGTCGGGAGAGAGAGTGCAGCGTCAGGGTCGGCGGCCGAGAAGGGGAGAGGGAGCAGCCGGAGGGGTCGACGTCTGGGAGAGGAGAGGGAGGGTCCGGCGTCCGGGGAGAGGGAGGGGCGGCCGAGAGGTTTCGACATCCGGACCGGGAGGGAAGGAAAGCGATGATCGAACGTCCGGACCGGGAGAGGGAGAGGCGGGGGTTCGGCGTCCGGGAGAGCGAGAGGGGCCAGCGGTCGAGTCCGGGACAGGGGGAGAGGCGGCGGGGGGCGGACTCCGGGACAGGAGCAGGCGGGGCGGGCGAGGAAGAGGCGTGGTCGACGTCCGGGAGGGAAGAGGCGGGTCGACGTCCGGGAGAGGGAGAGGCTGCGGTCAATGTCCTGGGAGAGGGAGGAGGCGGAGGGCGACGTCCGGAGAGGGAGGAGGCGGAGGGTCGTACGTCCGGGCGAGAGGAGAGGCGAACGGCGGTCGATGGGTCCGGGAGAGGGAGGCGGCGGAGGGTTGACTGTCCGGGGAGAGCTAGAGGAGAGCGGCAGTCGATGTCCCGGGAGAGGGAGAGGGAGAGGGTCGACGTCCGGGACCAGGCGAAGAGGAGAGGCGGAGGGTCGGCTGTTCTGGAAGGGAGAGGCGGCGGAGGGTCGGCGTCGCGGGGAGAGGGAGAGGCGGCGGAGGGTCGGCGGCGCGATGAGAGAGGAGAGGCGCGAGGATCGGCTCCGGAGAGGGAGAGGCGGCGGGAGGTCGGCGTCCGGAGAGGAAGAGGCGGCGGAGGGTCGTGCGTTTTGGGAGAGGGGAGCGGCGGAGAATCGGCGTCCGGCGAAGAGAAGCAGCGGAGGGTCGGCGGCCGAGAAGGAGAGGAGAGCCGGAGTGCTACGTCGGGGAGAAGGAAAGAGGGAGGGTCGGCGTCCGGGGAAGAGGGAGCGGCGGAAGGGTCGACGTCCGGAAAGAGGAGGAGGTGGAGGGTCGACGTCCGGACCGGGAGGGGGAGAGGCGGAAATCGAGCCGGACCGGGAGAGGGAGAGGCGGGTCGGCGTCGGGACGAAGGAAGAGGCGGCGAAGGGGTCGGGCATCCGGAGAGAGAGCGGCGGAGGGGGTCGGCGGTCCGGAGAGGAGCGGCGGTGGGGTCGGAGTGTGGACAGGGAGAGGCGGCAGCCGCGACGTCCGGGAACACGAGAGGCGGCGGCGGAGAGGGAGAGGCGGCGACGTCCGGGAGAGGAAGAGGCGGGTCGACGTCCGGAGAGGAGAGAGGCGGCGGCGGTCATTCGATGGATGTCCGGTGAGTGATCCGGAGAGAGAGGCGGCAGGGTCGACGGCCGGAGGGGGAGATGGCGGCGGCGGGGTCGTGCGGGAGAGGGGGCGCGCGGCGGCGTCGATGTCCGGGAGAGGAGAGGCGGCGGTGTAGGTCGGGTCCGGCAGAGGGAGCAGGCGGGGAGGTCGGCGTCCGGAGAGGAGAGGCGGCGGAGGTCGGCGTCGGGAGAGGGAGAGGCCGGCGGAGCCGGCGTCTCGGAGAGGGAGAGGGCGCGCGGTCGGGTCCGGGAGAGGGAGAGGGGCGGAGGGTCGGCTTCCGGGAAGAGGAGAGGCGGCGGAGGGTCGGCTTCCGGGAGAGGGAGAGGCGGCGGAGGGTCGGCTTCCGGGAGGGGAGGAGGGGCGGAAGGCGTCGGCGTCCGGGAGAGGGAGACGATGGCGGGGGAAGCGCGGGTCGGCTTCCGGAGGAGAGGAGAGCGCGGAGGGTCGGCCGTCCGGGACAGGAGAGGGTGCGCGGTAGGGTCGCCGTCCGGGGAAGGGAGAGCGGCGGAGGTCGGCGTCCCGCGAGAGGGAGAGGTGGGCGGGGCGGGTCGGCGTCGGAGAGGAAGAGGCTGCGGAGGGTCGGCGTCGGGAGAGGAGAGGGAGGGTCGCGCGGAGGAGAGCGCGAGGGTGTCCGGAGAGGGAGCAGGCGCGGAGGTTCAGCGTCCGGAGAGAGAGGCGGCGGGGGTCGGCGTCCGGGAAGAGAGGGGCGAGGGGCGGGTCCGGGGACGGTAGGGCGGCGTCGGGAGAGGGAGAGCGCGGAGGTCGCGTCCGGGAGAGGAGAAGCGGCGGAGGGTCGGCGTCGGGAGAGGGAGAGGGGGGAGGGTCGGCGTCGGCGAGAGGAGAGGGCGGAAAAGGGTCGCTCCGGGAGGGAGAGGCGGCAGGGGGTCGGCGTCCGGGGAAGGGAGAGGCGGCGGAGGGTCGCTCCGCTGAGAGGACGGCGAGGGGCGGAGGGGGCGGAGGTCGGCGTCCGGGAGAGGGAAGCGGCGAGGTCGGCGTTCCGAGGAGAGGGAGAGCGGCGGAGGGCGGTTCCGGGAGAGGAGAGGCGGCGGAGGGGGTTCCGGAGGAGAGCGAGGCGTTCCGAGGGAGCCGAGTCGTCGGACAGGGAGAGGTGGCGGAGGGTCGGTCCGGGAGAGGGACAGGCGGCGGCGGAGGTCGGCGTCCGGAGAGAGGGGAGAGGCGGGGTCGGCGTCCGGGAGAGGAGGGCGGAGGGTCGGCGTCCGGGAAGAGGAGAGCGGCGGCAGGGGTCGGCGTCCGGGAGAGGGAGAGGCGCGAGGGGTCGGTGTCCGGAGAGGGAGACGCGAGGTTCGGGTCCGGGAGAGGGAGAGGCGGCGGAGGGTCGCGTCCGGGAGAGGAGAGGCGCGAGGGTCGGCCCGGGAAGAAGAGACGGCGGAAGGCGGCTCGGCGAGAGGAGTGGCGAGCGGCGGGGAGAGGCGTGGAGGTCGGCGTCCGGGAGAGGGAGAGGCGGCGGAGGGTCGGCGTCCGAGAGGAGAGCGAGGTCGGTCCTGGAGAGCGGGTCGGGTCCGGGAGAGGAGAGGCGGCGGAGGGTCCGGCGTCCGGGAGAGGAGAGGCGGCGGAGGGTCGGCGTCCGGCGAGAGGGAGAGGCGCGGAGGGTCGGCGTCCGGAGAGGGAAGGCGGCGGAGGGTCGAGCGTCCGGAGGAGGAGAGGCGGCGGAGGGGCGCGGCGCGGGAGAGGAGGAGAGGCGAGGGTCGGCTCCGTGAGAGGGAAGAGCGGCGAGGGTCGGCGTCGGGAAGAGGAGAAGCGGCGAGGGTCGGCGTCCGGGGAGAGGAGCACGGAGGAGGGTCGGCGTCGAGAGGAGAGGCGGCGGGAAGGGGTCGGTTGTCGGAGAGCAGAGCGGCGGAGGGTCGGCGCTCCCGGAGAGGGAGAGCGCGGAGGGTCGGCGCCGGGAAGGGAGAGGCGGCGCTAACGGTCGCGTCCGGGAGAGGGAGAGGCGCGGGGGTCGAGCGTCCGAAGAGGGAGAGGCGCGGCGTTCAACGATTCCGGCAGAGGAGGAGGCAAGAGAGCGATGTCGGAGAGAGGGAGAGAGGCGAGCGGGGCGGCGGGTCGCGTCCGAGAGGAGAGGTGGCGGAGGGTCGGCGTCCGGGAGAGGGAGGAGGCAGAGTAGCAATGTCCGGAGGGAGAGGACGGTAGTCGGAGAGGAGAGCGGCGGACGGGTTCAGCGTCCGGAAGGGAGAGTGGCGAGGTCTGTCCGGGAGAGGGAGAGGCGGCGGAGGTCGGTCCTGGAGAGAGGCGCAGGTCCGGGCGCCCGGAGAGGGATGAGACGGCGGAGGGTCGGTCCCTCCCGGAGAGGAGAGGCTGGCGGAGAGGGTCGGCACTGTCCGGAGAGGTAGACGGGTGGAGGGTCGGTCGTCGGAGAGGGAGAGCGGCGGCTAGGTCGGCTCCGGGAGAGGAGAGGCGCGGAGGTCGGCGTCCGGGAAGATAGAGCGCGGGCGGTTCGACGTCCGGAGAGGGAGGAGGCAGAGAGCGATTCCGGAAGAGGGAGAGGAAGAGGAGAGGGCGGCGCGGTGTGCGGCTCGCGGGAGAGGAGAGGGCGGAGGTCAGCTCCGGAGAGGGAGAGCGGCGGGGAGGGTCGGCGTCGGGAGGGACTCAGTCATCGTTGGGGTGGGGCGGAGATTGCCAAGTCAGAGGAGGTGTGGGGAGGGTGAGGAAAAGGCAGAGGTGCAACAGTCGTTGGAAGAGGGGTGTCATTTTCCGGAGAGGGGAGGCATGCGGCGAGAGCGGCATCACAGACTGGGCATGAAGGCAACATCACAGGCTGGGGGTAGGATGGAGGCCGACGTCACAGGACAGGGTGGTGGCGGCATCACAGGACTGAGGAAGGGGGAGGGGGAGGCAAAATCCTGCACAGCAGGAGAGGGAATGAAGGTACATCCCTTTTCCTCGATCCAAAATCAAAACTCAGAAGAAAAAAAACACTTTATCAAAAAGGAAAAACACAGGTTTGGATGGAATTCCCATGAAAGAACCAAAACAAGTTAGTTCAGAAAGGCCCAATTCCCATTGTAAAACATCAGTGAACCTGTTTGTCATTCTGGAAATGTTATTCCCCTTCCCATGATGCCAAACAATTCCCAATTACTTCACACAAAACCTTGCTGCAAATTGCATCTTCACAAATCGGTAACCATCAATCACTTCTCATCAAACTGCTGTTTATCGGGAACCAATGACCAGGGCATCATTCAGAAGATGAAAATGTTTTTCAGGAAGAATTTCTTGAAGAAACTCATGCAGGCTTGTAAGCAGTGGTATTGTGTACACTGTGGTCCTAAATGAGGAGAAAGCTTAGAAATTGAACCCAGTTTTAATAAGATAAACAATCTTAATGTTATATAATGCCCAAGTGTCTGTGCTTTCAGAAAATGTATACTTTGCTATGGGTCTCTTGGATATACGTTGCTTACAAAGCATGGTTTTTTATCCAAACACAGGCTATTTTTTCCATTTTTATAGCTCATTTTTTAGAAAGCGGTTACATGTATGATTATTATATGTTGTCCAAAATGGTTGAAAATGCATTTTTGTTTGATATATATCATTATACATAAGGATAGAACAATTCCTCGAAACAGTACATTTCTTATGACCTTCTGCATATCTTGGCACCTTCAAATGTGTAAAATCTCAGATTTGCAAAAATTACCCCAGTCATAGTGAAGCTTACAAAATCTTATTCAGAAATTTGAAATGCATCTGATAGAACATCTTAAATAGCAATTTACTTCGCATAAAGTGATGATTTAAAACGGCAAGTTTCAACCTGGATCATTACTACATACCAGTTTTTTAGGTTCACTTCCATGATTGGGTTCAAAAATGTTAGGAAGTACATAACAAATTGCATTTACCAAGCTGCTTCAAAATTACTGGTAGCTATAAGCTTGATTTTACAACCATAGAATAAGTTTACCAAGATGGCCCTATGATATAAAAATCAATACCAAAGGCCAGTTTGTGTTCAGTGTACAGAACATCAAAGGTCGTTAGGAAGTACCTAACGTTTTCAAGAAATCTGCACTTTTAATCCTAAGATGTTAGTTTGGTTCATCACAGCATGTATTTCTATGGGTAAGTTTATGTGCATATATATTTATGACCTGAATGAACACTGATCAATTTTGATCAATTTGTTAATTTCATGACCTTGACCTCTTTGCTCAAGGTTCAAATATCAGGGTTAACCAAATATTCTCCATATATTGTGGTTCCAATTAGTGTAAAATACATATCTAAGCCATCAGACAATTTTAGAATGATATGAGTGGTTCCTTGATACAGATAATTGATAACAAACTTTAACCCTGTCAGAGCAATAGAAAGAGGAAGAATAAGCTCTGCCCAAATAGATCCTGAATCCCCATGATTTGGCGAACAAATGATATGCAAAACTTATCATACAATGAGGTTCATTTTTTGGTCCCCCGTGTCCTAAATGTGTAACATAATACCTTGCTACAAGCCCGCATTCAAGTGAGTATTCAAAGTTTCCATTTTAAATTGACAACACCATAAAGCATCTGAAACTGCAAAAGCCTGTCGCTTTGTGCTCTTTGTCCTCCTACTCCTTTTCCGCATGCTGAACATGATAACAAAAAGCTAAGAAAAACACCACAAGTGCCAATTTTAGGCAATCTTGACCTTTGACCTTTTTTAATATAAAAAAAACAATTGGCTTCAGACTTCTAGCTTTTTATGTGCCATTCCATATTATATAAATCGCGAATTAAGGTTTTCCCCACATCAAACAATTAATTTAAAAATAAAAATAAAAAAAAGCCAAAACTTTCCTTTGTGCTCCACGAGTATCTCGAAGCAGATTCACACAGACTGTCATCTCTCCTAACAGCAGCAGGTTTTCTTCTCCAATTATAGTTATCTGCTCTTTTGAGCTTACTAACATTTTGTATGATTTCATTCAGTGTTAGAAAACTTATTACACACCAATTTTCCTTTTTCTTCAACAATTACCTTTCTATTGATGTTGGTCAACTTCCAATTGTGACAATCAATTAATCTGGAATAAGTGGACATCTGACAGTGTGACTCCTTACTGCTATGGTAATAGATGGTGGAATTGATGGCCTTAGCTGCTTGAAAACCAAAAAAAAAAAAAACCTTTGTCATTCAGCTCGTCCACGAATGTAGATCTTTGTGTAAAGAAATTTCAATATCGAATCTCAGTGAATGCCAAACTACGAAGTTCACAAACTAGCAAAGGTCTGACCACACAGCGGAAAGGGGCAACAAAGAAAACTAATAATTGTCGAGTGAACAAAATGGGGGAAATCAGTGTGTAGAAGATGATTGAAGTGGTGATGAGACAGACACAGAGACGATTCTTACAATCAGGAGAATAGGGGACAATGAATGCAGTTGAGCAACCATTCTGGAGTTGGAAAGGGTGAGCAGGTAGGGGGTGGGGTTAAGCAAAGTGTGTGAATGGGTGGCTGAGGGCAGGAGGAACAAGGACAGATACAAACCTGCATAAAATAGAGAGGGCCAACCTTGCCACTGTTGGGGAGAGTAACAGTCCATGCAAATCTGCCTCAAGATACCAATGTGTGAGGAACACTGTTGGGCTCTCACTCGTGGGAGAGAAAAGCAGGGTGAAGCAATTGGACCTGAACGTGTGTATGTGTCTGCATTTGTTATTCCCTTTCTCTGGAACCGCTTTGGATTGACATGAAATTTTCACCAGTGGTGCAACTACTCATGTAGAATGTTTTAATGATAATTATGACATCATTGGTCATGTGGTGTGCAGCCATATTGGAAAAAAATGAAAAAACGTTAACCTCTGCACATCCAAAACCACAGCATGAAAAACATGGAAACTGGCAAATGTCGTTCTCCCCATGGGAACAAGTGTATGTTTTTTTTTTTAGGTCATAGGTGGCTTTGTTATGAGGTCATAATTGCCATACGTTGAACACTATCCAATCAGTTATAAAAAAATTTGAGTAATCTCAGGCTAAATTGTATGGGGGGGGGGGGGTGGGATTGATGATGTCTTTGGTCACGTAGTTCGGCATTCTTTTTTTTTATTTTTTTCAAAAACGTTTCAAAAAATCGTCTTCTCTGAAATAGCCAAACAGATCGAAGAGGAACTTTACAGGTATAATCGCCTATCCATCTATATATATTACTAAAAACTCTCATCTTGTATTATATGTATGTATGTCTTCTTCTTCTTTCGGCTGCTCCCGTTAGGGGTCACCACAGCGGATCATCCGTATGATCCGCATAGTGATTTGGCACATGTTTTACGCCGGATGCCCTTCCTGACGCAACCCTGGTCGCCTCTTACGACACAGGATATGGTACACCTATTTCTAACCGGGGTATACACCGGCCCAGTATACTGGTACTCATTTCGCCGACCTCGGAAGGATGACAGGCGGAGTCAACCCCCTGGTGTATTAATTCAGTGCCCAACGGGGCTTGAACTCAGGACCTTTGATTCCCAAGCCGCTGCCTAACCACTGCGCCAACACCAGGCTTATTATATGTATGTATGTATGTTCCCGAAATACAGCCAGAACGGTACACGATAGCGCAAAAAATGTTAGGGTCGCTTACTCACCTTTTCCTGCGGATGTGCAGTATCAGGTTTCATTCAGATTGGGCAATGAAAAAAATTATTAAAAAATCAATTCCGATTCAGTCAAGTACTCTTCGGAGAATTATGTCAATGCAAACAACCTCAGTGCTACAGTTCGCTGGAGCTACCTTTTTTTTTTTTTCTTGAAATGATTTATTTTAAAATCTCAAACATTAGTATAGACAAAGAACGATTTATTTTAAGCATTAAAATAAACATCGCCATTTTGATATAATTACTTCCGTGTTCATTAATAAATAAAATTGTGTTTAGAAGATTACGCACAATAATTTCTTCGACTTTGCTTCTCCGTTTTTTTTTCACATTGAAGAGCAATATCAAGTTTCATTCAAATCGGGCAACAAAAAAAAA
>CM068956.1:28600561-28612816 GCA_035128595.1 Eptatretus atami | reverse complement strand
ATGCCAAACAAACCTCAGTGCTACAGTTCGCTGGAGCTACCTTTTTTTTTTTTTCTTGAAATGATTTATTTTTAAAATCTCAAACATTAGTATAGACAAAGAAACGATTTATTTTTAAGCATTAAAATAAACATCGCCATTTTGATATAATTACTTCCGTGTTCATTAATAAATAAAATGTGTTTAGAAGATTACGCACAATAATTTCTTCGACTTTGCTTCTCCGTTTTTTTTTCACATTGAAAGAGCAATATCAAGTTTCATTTCAAATCGGGCAACAAAAAAAAATTTTAAAAATCAATTCCCGATTCAGTGAAGTACTCTTTGGGAGAATTTGATCATGCAAACAACCTCAGTGATATAGTTCGCTGAGCTAATCTCTTTTTTTTAAATGTTTTTTTTTATCAACCGCTGTCACAACGGAACCCAACAGTGTTCACGGTCGCGCTCGTGAGGAACAAAATGTTTCCCACCTATGACTGCATAGGGTCACATGGTTTCGCAGCCATATTGGATTTATCCCAAAACCCTTAATCTTCTCCAGGACAGCTGGACAGATTGAGTTAAAACGTCATACACATGTTCCCCAAGCCTTGGGAATGCCAGGATGTTTCATGAATAATTGATAAGGTCACATGGTTTGGCAGACATATTGGATTGAAGGAAAAGACATTTAAAAAATTTTTTTATCTTGACCCACTGCATAAATCGCACGTGAAACTCAAAATTATGATCCAGTAGTGATGGGGAAAACATGTTATAAAATTCAACCTGATTGGATGCATGGTCTGACAGCTGGAATTATTTAATTTTTTTTGAAAACTGGGTTCTTTTTATTTTTTTAAAATTGAATTGGCTTACTTGGTTGCACCTGGATGGGTATGAGGTGGAGAAGTAGCAGCTGAAACCCGAATCCTATCCAGGTTCCTTCTGACTTCATCTTAACGTTTTGCTTGTTCGGTTCCTTCTGATGGTTCCCTTCTGAGGAACAAATCGTTTCCTTCTGATGACTCCAATACAGTACCTATTTATTTTGTCTTCCATTTGATTTGAATTTAATTTTCTTTATTACAAATTTGCTACCAGAAGAGTTGCTCACACCAAGTCTTTCTCAAGACTGCATGGTTAAATATTCCATGAATTCCATCTAGTTTTTTTATGGATGCATTCATTTGGGGGTAATAGGAGGAGTTAGAGGAAAGTGAGCCGGAAACTGAGATTGAGATCTCGAGGAAAGAATCAGACAAAACAGACCAAGAACACAACAATATTACAAGTATTTGAGGGACATAAATAAGTTCAAGTACAGCAATAAAATACATGGATGTTTTACAATGTTTAAGTCAGTTTGGGGTAAGGGTGGAGAATAGAAAAATCAAGTTTTGACACAGAAAAAAAAACAGGACATGAATTAGCAAAGAAACAAAAAGCAAATATATATCAAGACAGTAATAAATAGGGCGTTAATATATAACACATCCCCCCGCCCCACACAGTCTTGCGCGAAAAAAAAAGACCTGTGTGGGGGTCTGCAAGCCAGCAAAATTTGATTGGGAGAGATAACCATAATGCCATAATATTTTGTCCAAGTACTACTAAACGGAAGTTTTTTGAAAGTGCTAAATTCGTCACTTGTTTCTTGTATTCAAGTATTAGGCCATCAGCATGGCTCAGAAAATGCCTCAAAATCAAGTTTCGTTACACTCATCGGGGGGGGGGGGGTAGACAAGACCTTGATAATATGATAGTATATATCCAAATACATACGTATCCAAAAGTTCTCCACTCAAATACTGCAGTTATTGTGTATTTTTCATCTTGAAAATCGATGCATTCCCCGTGCTCTCGCATTTGAATTTTCTCCACTTCGGATCACGTGATGCCTCGACAGCCAATAGATCGGCTGACATCGTATGCAAATTACGTCAGACTGTCATGTGACCAGCTAAGTTGTCCAAGATGGAAGCTTCCTGCAGGAGGAAATCACCGGCAGCTGATCGGTAATTTTTGATGAATATGGCCAGTGAGGACGCTCCCCCGTGTATTATTCACCAGGACAATGTAGCGAACGAAGAAGTCAAACGTTTTACGTCTGTAAGATGGATAAATGGAGAGAAAGCGTCAACAAATGGCTCGTCTTAGACGTCACGAACGACGTTTAGCCGAGAGTGCCGCGCGGAGGACTAACTTCGCATCATGGCCTATTGTACCCGGAGTGCCGGTGTAAAGATTTCAAGCTACCCCCTTTCAAGTTACCTCCGGTAATCTGAAATCATTTCAAGCTACCCCGCGTAACTTGAAATCGATCATTACCTATTTTCAGATTACCGGGAGGTAACTTGAAAGGGGGTAGCTTCAAATTCTTCTACACCGGCAATCCGGGTCACAAATAGGCCCATGATCGAAGTTAGTCCTCCCGCGCCGCGCCACTCTCGGCTAAACGCTTCGTGTTCGTGACCGTCTTAAGACGAGCCATTTTGTTTGACGCTTTCTCTCCATTATCCCATCTTACAGACGGTAAACGTTTGACTTCTTCGTTCGCTACATTTGTCCTTGCGTGAATAATACACGGCGGGAGCGTCCTCCACTGGCCCATATTCATCAAAAATTACCGCAGCTGCCTGGTGATTTCCTTCCTGCAGGAAGCTTCCATCTTGGACAACTTAGCTGGTCAATGACAGTCTGAGTATTTGCATACGATGTCAGCCCGATCTATTGGCTGTCGAGGCGTCACGTGATCCGAGTGGAGAAAATCAAATGAGAGAGAGAGATCAAATGAGGAGAAATTCAAAATGAGAGCTCAATCAACAATCGATGGAATGCCATCGATTTTCAAATGAAAAATACACAATAACTGCAGCCATATTTGCGGTGAGAACTTTTGGATACGTATGTATTTGGATATATACTATCATATTATCAAGGTTATGTCTTACCCACCCCCCCCCCCCCCCCCCCCATGAGTGGACGAAACTGCCACGATACAGCTTACGGCTTGATGCGCCATATGGATTCAATTGAATAAAAATATAACGATTTTGAAGGTTTTCTGCAAAAAAAATTCCTGAAATTTAACACCACTGACGCAGCCTCTTTCACGCTACTTATTTAGTTTAGCATGTTACATTAGTTATCCATGGCCCGTATTGCATCCTTCATGACGTCCACATAAACAGTAAGTTTCCTGTTTGGAATGCATTTTTTCAATTTAGTTTACGCCAGATAGCAGACAGACGAAAAGAAATTAAAGAGGTTCAGTCCAATCTTGCACGTGTGCTTGGGCCAAAATTCAGGCCAAAGTGTTGGGTTTGGTTTTCGATTTGTGTTCAAAACATAAACATTCCAATTGAAATAAAGTTGTTCCTCGAACATAAACTGATGTTTTTAGACAGACGGAATTAAAGTGAACCAATTTGCCTTACCCCGCTTTCACCTCACGTGCAGGGGGAAACAACATTCACATTGAAAAATAGAGGCAATACCCCTTGGCACTTCACCTGAAGAATTGATTACTATCTCTCTCTTTTTTTTTAAAAATCAATTCCCGATTCAGTGAAGTACTCTTTGGGAGAATTTGATCAATGCAAACAACCTCAGTGATATAGTTCGCTGGAGCTATCTCTTTTTTTTAAATGTTTTTTTTTATCAACCGCTGTCACAACGGGAACCCAACAGGTTCACGGGTCGGCTCGTGAGGAACAAAATGTTTCCCACCTATGACTGCATAGGGTCACATGGTTTCGCAGCCATATTGGATTTATCCCAAAACCCTTAATCTTCTCCAGGACAGCTGGACAGATTGAGGTAAAACGTCATACACATGTTCCCCAAGCCTTGGGAATGCCAGGATGTTCATGAATAATTGATAGGTCACATGGTTTGGCAGACATATTGGATTGAAGGAAAAGACATTTAAAAAATTTTTTTATCTTGACCCACTGCATAAATCGACGTGAAACTTCAAAATTATGATCCAGTAGTGATGGGGAAAACATGTTATAAAATTTCAACCTGATTGGATGCATGGTCTGACAGCTGGAATTATTTAATTTTTTTGAAACTGGGTTCTTTTTGATTTTTTAAAAATTGAATTAGGCTTACTTGGTTGCACCTGGATGGGTATGAGGGTGGAGAAGTAGCAGCTGAAACCCGAATCCTATCCAGGTTCCTTCTGACTTCATCTTAACGTTTTGCTTGTTCGGTTCCTTCTGATGGTTCCTTCTGAGGAACAAATCGTTTCCTTCTGATGACTCCAATACAGTACCTATTTTATTTGGTCTTCCATTTGATTTGAATTTAATTTTTCTTAATTACAAATTTGCTACCAGAAGAGTTGGCTCACACCAAGTCTTTCTCAAGACTGCATGGGTTAATTATTCCATGAATACCATCTAGTTTTTTTAATGGATGCATTTCATTTGGGGGTAATAGGAGGAGTTAGAGGAAAGTGAGCCGGAAACTGAGATTGAGATCTGGAGGAAAGAATCAGACAAAACAGACCAAGAACACAACAATATTACAAGTATTTGAGGGACATAAATAAGTTCAAGTACAGCAATAAATACAATGGATGTTTTACAATGTTAAAGTCAGTTTTGGGGTAAGGGTGGAGAATAGAAAAATCAAGTTTTGAACAGAAAAAAAACAGGACATGAATTAGCAAAGAAACAAAAAGCAAATATATATCAAAGACAGTAATGAAATAGGGCGTTAATATAACACATCCCCCCGCCCCACACAGTCTTGCGGAAAAAAAAGACCTGTGTGGGGTCTGCAAGCAGCAAATTTGATTGGGAGAGATAACATAAAATGCCATAATATTTTGTCCAAGTACTACTAAACGGAAGGTTTTGAAAGTGCTAAATCGTGCGGAGGGACTCAGTCATCGTTGGGGTGGGGCGGAGATTGCCAAGTCAGAGGAGGTGTGGGGAGGAGGTGAGAAAGGCAGAGGTGCAACAGTCGTTGGAAGAGGGGTGTCATTTTTTCCGGAGAGGGGAGGCATGCGGAGAGCGGCATCACAGACTGGGCATGAAGGCAACATCACAGGCTGGGGGTAGGGATGGAGGCCGACGTCACAGGACAGGGTGGTGGCGGCATCACAGGACTGAGGAAGGGGGAGGGGGGGCAAACAATCCTGCACAGCGAGGAGAGGGAATGAAGGTACATCCCTTTTCTCGATCCAAAATCAAAACTCAGAAGAAAAAAAACACTTTATCAAAAAGGAAAACACAGTCAGGTTGGATGGAATTCCCATGAAAGAACCAAAACAAGTTAGTTCAGAAAGGCCCAATTCCCATTGTAAAACATCAGTGAACCTGTTTGTCATTCTGGAAATGTTATTCCCCTTCCCATGATGCCAAACAATTCCAATTACTTCACACAAAACCTTGCTGCAAATTGCATCTTCACAAATCGGTAACCATCAATCACTTCTCATCAAACTGCTGTTTATCGGGAACCAATGGACCAGGGCATCATTCAGAAGATGAAAATGTTTTTCAGGGAAGAATTTCTTGAAGAAACTCATGCAGGCTTGTTAGCAGTGGTATTGTGTACACTGTGGTCCTAAATGAGGAGAAAGCTTAGAAATTGAACCCAGTTTTAATAAGATAAACCAATCTTAATGTTATATAATGCCCAAGTGTCTGTGCTTTCAGAAAATGTATACTTTGCTATGGGTCCTATGGATATAGCTTGCTTACAAAGCATGGTTTTTTTATCCAAACACAGGCTATTTTTTCCATTTTTATAGCTCATTTTTTAGAAATGGGTTACATGTATGATTTATTAATATGTTGTCCAAAATGGTTGAAAATGCATTTTTTTGTTTGATATATATCATTATACATAAGGATAGAACAATTCCTCGAAACAGTACATTTCTTATGACCTTCTGCATATCTTGGCACCTTCAAATGTGTAAAATCTCAGATTTGCAAAAATTACCCCAGTCATAGTGAAGCTTACAAAATTATTTCAGAAATTTGAAATGCCATCTGATAGAACATCTTAAATAGCAATTTACTTTCTGCATAAAGTGATGATTTAAAACGGCAAGTTCAACCTGGATCATTACTACATACCAGTTTTTTAGGTTCACTTCCATGATTGGGTTCAAAAATGTTAGGAAGTACATAACAAATTGCATTTACCAAGCTGCTTCAAAATTACTGGTAGCTATAAGCTTGATTTTACAACCATAGAATAAGTTTACCAAGATGGCCCTATGATATAAAAATCAATACCAAAGGCCAGTTTGTGTTCAGTGTACAGAACATCAAAGGTCGTTAGGAAGTACCTAACGTTTTCAAGAAATCTGCACTTTTAATCCTAAGATGTTAGTTTGGTTCATCACAGCATGTATTTCTATGGGTAAGTTTATGTGCATATATATTTATGACCTGAATGAACACTGATCAATTTGATCAATTTGTTAATTCATTGACCTTGACCTCTTTGCTCAAGGTCAAATATCAGGGTAAACCAAATATTCTCCATATATTGTGGTTCCAATTAGTGTAAAATACATATCTAAGCATCAGACAATTTTAGAATGATATGAGTGGTTCCTTGATACAGATAATTGATAACAAACTTTAACCCTGTCAGAGCAATAGAAAGAGGAAGAATTAAGCTCTGCCCAAATAGATCCTGAATCCCCATGATTGTTGGCGAACAAATGATATGCAAAACTTAATCATACAATGAGTTCATTTTTTGTCCCCCGTGTCCTAAATGTGTAAATAATACCTTGCTACAAGCCCGCATTCAAGTGAGTATTCAAAGTTTCCATTTTAAATTGACAACACCATAAAGCATCTGAAACTGCAAAGCCTGTCGCTTTGTGCTCTTTGTCCTCCTACTCCTTTTCCGCATGCTGAACATGATAACAAAAAGCTAAGAAAAACACCACAAGTGCCAATTTTAGGCAATCTTGACCTTTGACCTTTTTAATATTAAAAAAAACAATTGGCTTCAGACTTCTAGCTTTTTATGTGCCATTCCATATTATATAAATCGCGAATTAAGGTTTTCCCCACATCAAACAATTAATTTAAAAATAAAAATAAAAAAAAGCCAAAACTTTCCTTTGTGCTCCACGAGTATCTCGAAGCAGATTCACACAGACTGTCACTCTCCTAACAGCAGCAGGTTTTCTTCTCCAATTATAGTTATCTGCTCTTTTGAGCTTTACTAACATTTTGTATGATTTCATTCAGTGTTAAAACTTATTACACACCAATTTTCCTTTTTCTTCAACAATTACCTTTCTATTGATGTTGGTCAACTTCCAATTGTTGACAATCAATAATCTATGGAATAAGTGGACATCTGACAGTGTGACTCCTTACTGCTATGGTAATAGATGGTTGGAATTGATGGCCTTAGCTGCTTGAAAACCAAAAAAAAAAAAAACCTTTGTCATTCAGCTCGTCCACGAATGTAGATCTTTGTGTAAAGAAATTTCAATATCGAATCTCAGTGAATGCCAAACTACGAAGTTCACAAACTAGCAAAGGTCTGACCACACAGCGGAAAGGGGCAACAAAGAAAACTAATAATTGTCGAGTGAACAAAATGGGGAAATCAGTGTGTAGAAGATGATTGAAGTGGTGATGAGAACAGACACAGAGACGATTCTTACAATCAGGAGAATAGGGGACAATGAATGCAGTTGAGCAACCATTCTGGAGTTGGAAAGGGTGAGCAGGTAGGGGGTGGGGTTAAGCAAAGTGTGTGACAATGGGTGGCTGAGGGCAGGAGGAACAAGGACAGATACAAACCTGCATAAAATAGAGAGGGCCAACCTTGCCACTGTTGGGAGAGTAACAGTCCATGCAAATCTGCCTCAAGATACCAATGGTGAGGAACACTGATTGGCCTCTCACTCGTGGAGAGAAAAGCAGGGTGAAGCAATTGGACCTGAACGTGTGTATGTGTCTGCATTTGTTATTCCCTTTCTCTGGAACCGCTTTTGGATTGACATGAAATTTTCACAGTGGTGCAACTACTCATGTAGAATGTTTTAATGATAATTATGACATCATTGGTCATGTGGTGTGGCAGCCATATTGGAAAAAAATGAAAAAACGTTAACCTCTGCACATCCAAAACCACAGCATGAAAAACATGGAAACTGGCAAATGTCGTTCTCCCCATGGGAAACAAGTGTATGTTTTTTTTTTTTTAGGTCATAGGTGGGCTTTGTTATGAGGTCATAATTGCATACGTTGAACACTATCCAATCAGTATAAAAAAATTTGAGTAATCTCAGGCTAAATTGTATGGGGGGGGGGGGGGGTGATTGATGATGTCTTTGGTCACGTAGTTCGGCATTCTTTTTTTTTTTTTTTTCAAAAACGTTTCAAAAAATCGTCTTCTCTGAAATAGCCAAACAGATCGAAGAGGAACTTTACAGGTATAATCGCCTATCCATCTATATATATTACTAAAAACTCTCATCTTGTATTATATGTATGTATGTCTTCTTCTTCTTTCGGCTGCTCCCGTTAGGGGTCACCACAGCGCGATCATCCGTATGATCCGCATAGTGATTTGGCACATGTTTTACGCCGGATGCCCTTCCTGACGCAACCCTGGTCGCCTCTTACGACACAGGATATGGTACACCTATCTAACCGGGGTATACACCGGCCCAGTATACTGGTACTCATTTCGCCGAACCTCGGAAGGATGACAGGCGGAGTCAACCCCCTGGTGTATTAATTCAGTGCCCAACGGGGCTTGAACTCAGGACCTTTTGATCCCAAGCCGCTGCCCTAACCACTGCGCCAACACCAGGCTTATTATATGTATGTATGTATGTTCCCGAAATACAGCCAGAACGGTACACGATAGCGCAAAAAATGTTAGGGTCGCCTTACTCACCTTTTCCTGCGGTGTGCAGTATCAGGTTTCATTCAGATTGGGCAATGAAAAAAATTATTAAAAAATCAATTCCGATTCAGTCAAGTACTCTTCGGAGAATTTGATCAATGCAAACAACCTCAGTGCTACAGTTCGCTGGAGCTACCTTTTTTTTTTTTTCTTGAAATGATTTATTTTTAAAATCTCAAACATTAGTATAGACAAAGAAACGATTTATTTTTAAGCATTAAAATAAACATCGCCATTTTGATATAATTACTTCCGTGTTCATTAATAAATAAAATGTGTTTAGAAGATTACGCACAATAATTTCTTCGACTTTGCTTCTCCGTTTTTTTTTCACATTGAAAGAGCAATATCAAGTTTCATTTCAAATCGGGCAACAAAAAAAAATTTTAAAAATCAATTCCCGATTCAGTGAAGTACTCTTTGGGAGAATTTGATCATGCAAACAACCTCAGTGATATAGTTCGCTGAGCTAATCTCTTTTTTTTAAATGTTTTTTTTTATCAACCGCTGTCACAACGGAACCCAACAGTGTTCACGGTCGCGCTCGTGAGGAACAAAATGTTTCCCACCTATGACTGCATAGGGTCACATGGTTTCGCAGCCATATTGGATTTATCCCAAAACCCTTAATCTTCTCCAGGACAGCTGGACAGATTGAGTTAAAACGTCATACACATGTTCCCCAAGCCTTGGGAATGCCAGGATGTTTCATGAATAATTGATAAGGTCACATGGTTTGGCAGACATATTGGATTGAAGGAAAAGACATTTAAAAAATTTTTTTATCTTGACCCACTTGCATAAATCGACGTGAAACTCAAAATTATGATCCAGTAGTGATGGGGAAAACATGTTATAAAATTCAACCTGATTGGATGCATGGTCTGACAGCTGGAATTATTTTAATTTTTTTTGAAAACTGCGGTTCTTTTGATTTTTTTAAAATTGAATGGCTTACTTGGTTGCACCTGGATGGGTATGAGGGTGGAGAAGTAGCAGCTGAAACCCGAATCCTATCCAGGTTCCTTCTGACTTCATCTTAACGTTTTGCTTGTTCGGTTCCTTCTGATGGTTCCCTTCTGAGGAACAAATCGTTTCCTTCTGATGACTCCAATACAGTACCTATTTTATTTGTCTTCCATTTGATTTGAATTTAATTTTCTTTATTACAAATTTGCTACCAGAAGAGTTGCGTCCACACCAAGTCTTTCTCAAGACTGCATGGTTAAAATATTCCATGAATTCCATCTAGTTTTTTTATGGATGCATTTCATTTGGGGGTAATAGGAGGAGTTAGAGGAAAGTGAGCCGGAAACTGAGATTGAGATCTGAGGAAAGAATCAGACAAAACAGACCAAGAACACAACAATATTACAAGTATTTGAGGGACATAAATAAGTTCAAGTACAGCAATAAAATACAATGGATGTTTTACAATGTTTAAGTCAGTTTTGGGGTAAGGGTGGAGAATAGAAAAATCAAGTTTTGAACAGAAAAAAAACAGGACATGAATTAGCAAAGAAACAAAAAGCAAATATATATCAAAGACAGTAATGAAATAGGGCGTTAATATAACACATCCCCCCGCCCCACACAGTCTTGCGGAAAAAAAAAGACCTGTGTGGGGTCTGCAAGCCAGCAAATTTGATTGGGGAGAGATAACATAAAATGCCATAATATTTTGTCAAGTACTACTAAACGGAAGTTTTTTGAAAGTGCTAAATCGTCACTTGTTTCTTGTATTCAAGTATTAGGCCATCAGCATGGCTCAGAAAATGCCTCAAAATCAAGTTTCGTTACACTCATCGGGGGGGGGGGGGTAGACAAGACCTTGATAATATGATAGTATATATCCAAATACATACGTATCCAAAAGTTCTCCACTCAAATACTGCAGTTATTGTGTATTTTCATCTTGAAAATCGATGCATTCCCCGGCTCTCGCATTTGAATTTTCTCCACTCGGATCACGTGATGCCTCGACAGCCAATAGATCGGCTGACATCGTATGCAAATTACGTCAGACTGTCATGTGACCAGCTAAGTTGTCCAAGATGGAAGCTTCCTGCAGGAGGAAATACCGGCAGCTGATCGGTAATTTTTGATGAATATGGCCAGTGAGGACGCTCCCCCGTGTATTATTCACCAGGACAATGTAGCGAACGAAGAAGTCAACGTTTTACGTCTGTAAGATGGATAAATGGAGAGAAAGCGTCAACAAATGGCTCGTCTTAGACGGTCACGAACGACGTTTAGCCGAGAGTGCCGGCGCGGAGGACTAACTTCGATCATGGGCCTATTGTACCCGGAGTGCCGGTGTAAAGATTTCAAGCTACCCCCTTTCAAGTTACCTCCCGGTAATCTGAAATCATTTCAAGCTACCGCCGCGGTAACTTGAAATCGCCCATTTCAGATTACCGGGAGGTAACTTGAAAGGGGGTAGTTCAAATTCTTCTACACCGGCAATCCGGGTACAAATAGGCCCATGATCGAAGTAGTCCTCCCGCGCCGCGCCACTCTCGGCTAAACGCTTCGGTTCGTACCTCTAAGACGAGCCATTTTTGACGCTTTTCTCTCCATTTATCCCATCTTACAGACGGTAAACGTTACTTCTTCGTTCCTACCATTGTCCTTGCGTGAATAATACCACGGGAGCGTCCTCCACTGGGCCCATATTCATCAAAAATTACCATCAGCTGCCTGGTGATTTCCTTCCTGCAAGGAAGCTTCCATCTTGGACAACTTAGCTTGGTCAATGACAGTCTTGAGATTTTGGCATACGATGTCAGCCCGATCTATTGGCTGTCGAGGCGTCACGTGATCCGAGTGGAGAAAATTCAAAGAGAGAGAAGATCAAATGAGGAGAAATTCAAAATGAGAGCTCAATCCAAAATCGATGGAATGCAGTCGATTTTAAAATAAAAATACACAATAACTGCAGCCTATTTCGGTGAGAACTTTTGGATACGTATGTATTTGGATACTATACTTCATATTAATCAAGGTTTGGTCTTACCCCCCCCCCCCCCCCCCCCCATGAGTGGAACGAAACTGCCACGAATACAGCTTACGGCTTGATGCGCCATATGATTCAATTGAATAAAAAATAACGATTTTGAAGGTTTTCTGAAAAAAATATTCCTGAAATTTACACACCACTGACGCAGCCTCTTTCACGCTACCTTATTAGTAGCATGTTACATTGTTATCCATGGCCCGTTTGCATCCTTCATGACGTCCACATAAACAGTAAGTTTCCTGTTTGAATGCATTTTTCAATTTAGTTTGACTGCCAGATAGAGACAGACGAAAAGAAATATAAAGAGGTTCAGCCAATCTGCACGTGTGCTTGGGCCA
>CM068956.1:28570954-28585797 GCA_035128595.1 Eptatretus atami | reverse complement strand
TCATATTTAATAAGCTTCCGAATTAGCTTTTTAGCAAACCCTTAATTATCATGGGGGTTACGCTCCTGGTGTTGGCTCAGTGGTTAGGGTAGCGGCTTGGGATCAAAGGGTCCTGAGTTCAAGCGCCGTTGGCCACTGAATTAATACACACCAGGGGGTTGACTCAGCCTGTCATCCTTCTGAGGTCGGCAAACTGGTGAGGTCAGAGGACCGCAATTATGCTATGGACAATGTCAGATACTTCGTCCAATTCATTACGGATGCTGTTTGTACATGTTTGCCGAGCACGCATTGCCCTCCAAAGTCTTCGTTGCTCAGCATTCTGTGTTGAAGTTGATCAGCCGTCTCATTCTCCTGCCTCATTCGTTTTATTGATGCATCCTGTTCAAATCTTTGATGATGTTCATCAGCTGTTTCATTCTGTTCCCATTCTTTTATTAATTTTGGAAAGGGCAGTTCTCCGGTTTAACGTCCTCCGATCGATGCCTCACTTGCATGCCAAATGCCAGGGTGGTAGTTTAGAGCTGGGTTGGAATTCCAACCCTGGCAAGGTAGCTCAAAGCCAAATGTGCATTCCTTTAAAAGTCTAAGCTATCCTGGTAGGCCATAAAGTAAACACAATGCGATTGATTATTTGAAATAATAATTTACTTTTACTATGCTCAAGACGTGTGACGACGACATGTCGACGTCTGCTTCACACAGGAGCTTTATGCTTGTGCTACTCTGGATCAAAGAGCACCTCAGATTTGCACTGTAGTGTGACTACATCTAAAGAATGAAATATTTCGTGTGTGACTGTCGAAAGAATACAGCTCAACTGGAAAGTTCCTGGGAAAAAGTATTGCGGGCACTATATATGGGCATGACACCCTTCTGTGCGGCAAAAACCAAATTTACTCTTTTCGTTCATTACAGCACACAAAAGGACATTTTTTGGTAAATTAAAGATTGAAAATATTCTTCTGTAAGTTAAGTAAATTCTAAAAGAAGAAGTAAAAAAAAAATCTCAGAATTTCCTCCTTTAGTAATGTGAACTCCATGTCATGCACATGAGAAATACAGTTAGTTTATAAATCCTGCACTTGCACACGATTCAGCCTTGAAAACTCGTGTGAAAACCAAAAGATCTTTTCTATTTTCATTGAAGACTTCACGATGTTCTTTCCTCTGCATGAGAAAACGTACCTTCTTTGGGCGTGTATAATATAATACCGCAATTGCCACATGCATTACTTCGTTTTCTTGGCAAGAGTTGGAATCAAAACATACCTTTGTTTCTTCAAAAGGTAACCATGATAAAAAGGTAACTTAACGAAAACTCCCCTCCCCACATCGCATCCGACCAGATACATTCAAAACGATTAGAGTGTATTTTTGTGTAAAAATGCCAATTATTTTTCCGATTTTCTCACCTTTTGCTGCAACAAACTTGAACCATCTTAATGACAACAAAAAAAAAACGAAATCAGAAGGTGAATTAGAGTTAAGATATAGCCAGAAGGCAATCTGAATGGACTTTATTACAGGCCTTAATTTCACTTAAAAATTAATTTTTTGCCCAAAAATACTAATTTTCTTCCAGTTTTTTTTTGCAACCAAGTCTTAAACCATGTTAGCGACCATGAAAAATGAAATCGGATATCAAATTAAAGTTAATATAAAGCCGTGCATGTAAGAAAGTGTAAGCCTAACGAAATAGGCTATACGGAGCGAAGAAAATGGCGGAGATTAATTTTGAAGCCCTCCTTGAATGTGGGAAGCTCCTCTCCAAAACGGAAAGACAGAGACCGACCGACCGGAGATTATTATTATACAGATAGCTTCGCAATTCTCCTTGCCGTACTCACTTCTTAGAAGCAAATTAAAACATTGAATCGAAATTCCAGTTCATTACCAACCGCCACCGAAGTGAAGGAGGTCATGTTTTCACCCCTTTGTTTGTTGTCTGTCTGTTTGTGTGCAGGATATCTCAAAAAGTTGTGCACAGATTCGGATGAAACTTGGTGGGCAGGTTTGGTGTGTGACAAGAAGAATCGATTCGATTTTGGTGAAAATCTGGATCCGACTAAGAATTTAAGTGATTCTTCACCATTGAGAGAGAGGGCAAAAATGATAATAGCACGATATCCAAAAATAATATATTGAATGATATTTCAAAAATGTATTGGGCCGATAAGTTCTCGTGAATCAGGCATTGCGTGGCGGAGGTACGCACTCCACAGAATGCCCTTGTAGTTTCAGATGTGCCCCGATGGCACAGCCTGGATTTAAAAAAGAAAGAAAAAAAGCAGGTCAGGTTGGCGGTGTGCCACAGGCCAAAATGAATGCACAGCAGGCAAGATAACGAGCTTAAAGCCTGAGGAGTGAAAATGTGAAGGGTCAGGTAACATTCTCAACTCATGGGTCACAGGAAATAACCGCATGCAGACCAACGCATGCAATGTTCAATGGTAATTGTATCCCCTCGGCTTTTGCTATTAAAATGAGCAGTTCAATGTTTCACAACTACAACAATGACAGAAAACTTACATTAAAATACAACTTAACGAGACCATTCCAACTCGGAATGAAAGATTTATAAATCAATACCTCTTACCTGTTATTATTTCCGAATCTCTCTTCAGGGTCTCCTATTGTCACAAACATGCAGATTTCATAATCAATGTGCTCTCCACTTACATCTCAGGTTCATAATGTATGGCTTGATTGCTTTACAGCACATACTCCAGCATAATTGGCACAAATGGGATTCTAAATCGGAGCAAACTTCCTCAAATTACTTAGCGACGTCGACGATTCTGAAAACGAGTCGTGCTGCAATTTATTAACGTAGTTCATCGAAACTGCGTCGACGATGCACAAGAGCATCTATTACAGTACTGAAACGGCTGACGGATGGCCCAGAGGCACGCGCACTCACCTCTAAGCTGTCTCGCATGGGTTAAAATGCTGACCCAGGGTATGAACGGTCATCCCGGTGTTTCACAGGCAGGGCGATTCATCAATGAGTGTTACGTCCCTCGAATGTATGTTATACGGGCATCTTGTTTGCCCGCATTCATTGGTGGACGTTCAGGATCCCATGGTGTCCCTCCACGAAGAGAAGGTGAGCTATCGGCGGCACCATGGCCAAAATTCCAAATTCCTGCCCCAACCAGCAGAGGGCGATGAATTAACAGCACAGCCGTGCCCTCAGCCAATAATGCTACCCCACAGCCACGTGCTGCGTACAAACGAAGAAAGTACTGAAACAGTTCATTCCTGGATGGTGTCACGATGACGAAATCGATGAGGGTTCTATCCAGAATTTTAGGGGGTACATGACAGTGGTTCTTCTTTGTTTTTTTTACCTTTAACACCTCAAAAAAACATGTTTGTTTTCAGTGTATTACTTACAATTCATTATAATCATAATAATAATTGTTTTTTTAAGTTTACGCAATTTTCATTGCACTTGGACCTTTAACATGCATCATTCAACAGAATTTCAGCAAAGTCATTTGCATCGCAAGTGTCGTCACAGTTCCCAAAGATAATAATGTATAGTTTGGTTTTAAATTTTGAAAAAGTTTGCTCCAATTTTGAATCCCATTGTGCCAAATATGCTGGAGTATGTGCTGTAAAGCCAATCAAGCATACATTATGAACCTGAGATGGAAGTGGGAGCACATTGATTATGAAATAATTATTCGAAAGATAACAGCGCATCGCTGCATCCACTTTCCGCTGGGACTTGCCAGGGGCCTCCATCTGGCCATTCCCAAAACAGAAGCATAGCCCATTCCCATCTCCCTGAGATGCTGACAACCTAAATCCAATGAAAGTTATAGAAAAATGCAATAAAATTAGTACAGAAAAAAAAAATGGTGAGCCTCCACTCCACCAAAAATAACTTGGTCAAAATCGATGTTAAGAAACGATTGTGACATATGTTGACAAACAAACAAACAAATAAAGAACAAAAATAAACAAGGAAAAAAATATATTATTATTATTATTAAACCAACTGTTAGAAAGGCAAACTAATCTTAATGTAAAGACAGCAGCAAGACACCCACTCCTCCAAAGCAATTTAAATGCAGCATGGCAAAAGGCCCTCACCTGCAATTGGCTTTGGGATAGAAACGTCAGAAAGCAAAACCTGTTCCTGAGGTGTGTGCACAACAATTTGTTCTGGAACAAAAATACAAATATTTATCATTGTTACATAATTTGCTTAAAATTACCTATGAATTATGTGTTTTACAAATTGCTGCTTGTCTCATAGAATGGGTTGGGGGGGGGGGGGGTCTCACCAGTATCTTGGTTGCCGGCGGGCAAGATGGCCTCCCGAGTCGGATAATTATCTGCAGTCTGTGCCAAGACAGCTTCCACAGCAATTACCGGTATACTCACATCAATGGCATAAGCATCAGAAATGAAATCACCTGGCAGAAAGGTCAAAAATAAAAATTATCTGGAATGGCACCGCAATAAAATCATAAAGGCTTTGGCAATGAATGTAAAACATTCAGCTTTGTGTGGAAAAACAAACAACCCAAAGGAACAAGCAAACAAAGGAAAGAAAATTAATTTTTAAAAAAATCACAATAAAAAAAAATAATTTAAAAAAAATAATAAACATACCATACAGCAAGAAAAAGCATTTCATGTGCACACAAAAGAAGTGTCAGAGTAAAAAATACATCGAACATTTTGACCAATGACTGACAAAATAAATAAATAAATAAATCCATGCTCAACAAGGACATATGAGAGAAGTTGCCCTTGAAGATTACCACATTTTAACCTGGATCTGGAAGTTCACCATAAATAAACCTGTTCGCAGATTTGCGAGCCCCGTCATGAAGTGCGACCTGACTCGACATTTGTTGGTTTTTTGGGGGGTTTTTTTTTCTTTTGCCTAAACACTTCAGTACTGGTCTTCCAAAGCCACCTGGGAAATTGGAAATCAGCCACGATCACAGAATTACATAAATAAGGTGCAAAAACAGATCCCCTAAATTACAGCCCATTTAGCTTACTGTACTTCCAATCATTAGCCAGGCCATGGAATCCATCATCACAGTTGACAAAATAATTCCTTTTCTCCAACATCCTCATCTCAGATCATCAATTCGGATTCAGACCTGGTCACTCTACCTTGGACATGTTTCTCCCTTCTTCTACTCTCCCAACAATGGTAGAGGCCCTCAATGTCAGACCATCTCTCTCAGGGCCATCTCTCTGGACATATCTCGAGCTTTTGATACAGTCTGGCATCCTGCATTGCTCTCCAAACTGTCTGCCTATGGAATCCAAGGACAAGTACACTCTTGGATTACCGACTTCTTCCCCTCTCGGAACACTTTCATCTCCTCTCCTTATCGAGGCTGGAGTACCTAAAGGCATCGTTCTAGGCCCCATATTATTTCTAATCTTCATCAATGATCTCAATGCCTCTCTGGAAAATCATCTTTGTCGATTTGCTGATGACTCCACTCTCAGCTGTGACATCCCTCATTCTTCTGACAGACAGGTAACAGCCTCCCTCTTCCCTCTCCTCAGAACTTGCCAAAAAAATTAATTAATAAATCACAAACTGGTGAAAACAATTTTGCTTATGTATCCATAAGTGTCCACCCTTTGCATTCTCCCTTACCCCTCATTGTGACCTGCATCCTTCGTTTGTCCATCTCCGACTACTTTCTCCCTCCACGCTGCTGTTGGTTTTTCCCCTTTTTCATGTCGTGGCCTGATTTGTTCTGTGTAACCACTCTTCCATGAGCCTAGACCATATTAAAAAAAAATTAATAAATTTAAACAATGACCCAACATTCGTGACATTTTTCAGGAACTTATCCCCCACAAACAGTGGGGTCCGACAGTATATACAGTACTCGTGGCGCACCTGTTTGAGATCCACGGACATAAACAGTTATGATATTTGGACATCTTGAGTTAGACGCTTTACATAGGTTCTTCCAAAATGGGTTCTGGCAATTCATCAGATCCAGAAATTATGTAATGTCCACAATTTATTTACTTCACATGATATGTGAATACATCATGTGTGAAAACATGTCCATGCACATGTGAAATACAGTTTGTTTATAAATCCCAGATATCTGAAATGGCTGCATTTGGAGCAACGCCGAATTGAAACTTTGGATATCGACTCGGAAGTTGCAATATTTTCCATCATTACATTGATAAAGTTGTTGCAGTCGAGCCGGTATGGCAAATAGTGGATGTGATTGAACTCCCCCCTTGGAGCAACACGGTGTAAATTCATCTCCTTTTTCTGGCGATTCATTTGTGAAATGTTTCGCAAAACAGAACATGCCTGGTGAGGTCAGAGGACCGCAATTATGCTATGGACAATGTCAGATACTTCGTCCAATTCATTACGGATGCTGTTGTACATGTTTGCCGAGCACGCATTGCCCTCCAAAGTCTTCGTTGCTCAGCATTCTGTGTTGAAGTTGATCAGCCGTCTCATTCTCTTGCCTCATTCGTTTTATTGATGCATCCTGTTCAAATCTTTGATGATGTTCATCAGCTGTTTCATTCTGTTATTAATTTTGGAAATGGCAGTTCTCCGGTTTAACGTCCCTCCGATCGATGCCTCACCCTGCATGCCAAATGCCAGGGTGGTAGTTTAGAGCTGGGTTGGAATTCCAACCCTGGCAAGGTAGCTCAAAGCCAAAAGTGCAATCCTTTAAAAGTCTAAGCTATCCTGGTAGGCCATAAAGTAAACACAATGCGATTGATTATTTGAAATAATAATTTACTTTTACTATGCTCAAGACGTGTGACGACGACATGTCGACATCTGCTTCACACAGGAGCTTTATGCTTGTGCTACTCTGGGATCAAAGAGCACCTCAGATTTGCACTTTAGTGTGACTACATCTAAAGAATGAAATATTTTCGTGTGATGACTGTCGAAAGAATACAGCTCAACTGGAAAAGTTCCTGGGAAAAAGTATTGCGGGCACTATATATGAGCATGACACCCTTCTATGCGGCAAAAACCAAAATTACTCTTTTCGTTCATATACAGCACACAAAAGGACATTTTTTAGTAAATTAAAGATTGAAAATATTCTTCTGTAAGTGTAAGTAAATTCTAAAAGAAGAAGTAAAAAAAAAATCTCAGGAATTTCCTCTCCTTTATGTAATGTGAACTCCATGTCCATGCACATGAGAAATACAGTTAGTTTATAAATCCTGCACTTGCACACGATTCAGCCTTGAAAACTCGTGTGAAAACCAAAAGATCTTTTTCTATTTTCATTGAAGACTTCACGATGTTCTTTCCTCTGCATGATGAAAACGTACCTTCTTTGGGCGGTGTATAATATAATACCGCAATTGCCAACATGCATTACTTCGTTTTCTTAGCACGAGTTGGAATCAAAACATACCTTTGTTTCTTCAAAAGGTAACCATGATAAAAAGGTAACTTAACGAAAACTCCCCCTCCCCACATCGCATCCGACCAGATACATTCAAAACGATTAGAGTGTATTTTTGTGTAAAAATGCCAATATTTTTCCGATTTTCTCACCTTTTGCTGCAACAAACTTGAACCATCTTAATGACAACAAAAAAAAACGAAATCAGAAGGTGAATTAGAGTTAAGATATAGCCAGAAGGCAATCTGAATGGACTTTATATTACAGGCCTTAATTTCACTTAAAATTAATTTTTGCCCAAAAATACTAATTTTCTTCCAGTTTTTTTTTGCAACCAAGTCTTAAACCATGTTAGCGACCATGAAAAATGAAATCGGATATCAAATTAAAGTTAATATAAAGCCGTGCATGTAAGAAAGTGTAAGCCTAACGAAATAGGCTATACGGAGCGAAGAAAATGGCGGAGATGTAATTTTGAAGCCCTCCTTGAATGTGGGAAGCTCCTCTCCAAACGGAGAGACAGAGACCGACCGACCGGAGATTATTATTATACAGATAGCTTCGCAATTCTCCTTTGCCGTACTCACTTCTTAGAAGCAAATTAAAACATTGAATCGAAAATTCCAGTTCATTACCACCGCCACCGAAGGTGAAGGAGGTCATGTTTTCACCCCTTTGTTTGTTTGTCTGTCTGTTTGTGTGCAGGATATCTCAAAAAGTTGTGCACAGATTCGGATGAAACTTGGTGGGCAGGTTTGGTGTGTGACAAGGAAGAATCGATTCGATTTTGGTGAAAATCTGGATCCGACTAAGAATTTAAGTGATTCTTCACCATTGAGAGAGAGGGCAAAAATGATAAATAGCACGATATCCAAAAATAATATATTGAATGATATTTCAAAAATGTATTGGGCCCGATAAGTTCTCGTGAATCAGGCATTGCGTGGCGGAGGTACGCACTCCACAGAATGCCCTTGTAGTTTCAGATGTGCCCCCGATGGCACAGCCTGGATTTTAAAAAAGAAAGAAAAAAAGCAGGTCAGGTTTGCGGTGTGCCACAGGCCAAAATGAATGCACAGCAGGCAAGATAACGAGCTTTAAAAGCTCTGAGGAGTGAAAATGTGAAGGGTCAGGCTAACATTCTCAACTCATGGGTCACAGGAAATAAACCGCATGCAAGACCAACGCATGCAATGTTCAATGGTAATTGTATCCCCTCGGCTTTTGCTATTAAAATGAGCATGTTCAATGTTTCACAACTACAACAATGACAGAAAACTTACATTAAAATACAACTTAACGAGACCATTCCAACTCGGATGAAAGATTTATAAATCAATACCTCTTACCTGTTATTATTTCCGAATCTCTCTTCAGGGTCTCCCTATTGTCACAAACATGCAGGATTTCATAATCAATGTGCTCTCCACTTACATCTCAGGTTCATAATGTATGGCTTGATTGGCTTTACAGCACATACTCCAGCATAATTGGCACAATGGGATTCTAAATCGGAGCAAACTTCCTCAAATTTACTTAGCGACGTCGACGATTCTGAAACGAGTCGTGCTGCAATTTATTAACGTAGTTCATCGAAACTGCGTCGACGATGCACAAGAGCATCTATTACAGTACTGAAACGGGCTGACGGGATGGCCCAGAGGCACGCGCACTCACCTCTAAGCTGTCTCGCATGGGTTAAAATGCTGACCCAGGTATGAACGGTCATCCCGGTGTTTCACAGGCAGGGCGATTCATCAATGAGTGTTACGTCCCTCGAATGTATGTTTATACGGGCATCTTGTCTGCCCGCATTCATTGGTGGACGTTCAGGATCCCATGGTGTCCTCCACGAAGAGAAGGTGAGCTATCGGCGGCACCATGGCCAAATTCCAAATTCCTGCCCCCAACCAGCAGAGGGCGATGAATTAACAGCACAGCCGTGCCCTCAGCCAATAATGCTACCCCACAGCCACGTGCTGCGTACAAACGAAGAAAGTACTGAAACAGTCATTCGGGATGGTGTCACAGATGACGAAATCGATGAGGGTTCTATCCAGAATTTTTAGGGGCGGTACATGTTTTTTTTACCTTTAACACCTCAAAAAACATGTTTTGTTTTCAGTGTATTACTTACAATTCATTATAATCATAATAATAATTTTTTTTAAGTTTACGCAATTTTCATTGCACTTGGACCTTTAACATTGCATCATTCAACAGAATTCAGCAAAGTCATTTGCATCGCAAGCTGGTCGTCACAGGTTCCCAAAGATAATAATGTATAGTTTGGTTTTAAATTTTGAAAAAGTTTGCTCCAATTTTGAATCCCATTGTGCCAAATATGCTGGAGTATGTGCTGTAAAGCCAATCAAGCCATACATTATGAACCTGAGATGGAAGTGGAGAGCACATTGATTATGAAATATTATTCGAAAGATAACAGCGCATCGCTGCATCCACTTTCCGCTGGGACTCCAGGGGCCTCCATCTGGCCATTCCCAAAACAGAAGCATAGCCCATCCCCATCTCCTTGAGATGCTGATCAACCTACTGCAACATGCCTGGTGTTGGCTTAATGGTGAGGGTGGCGGGCTTGGGATCCTCGGGTCCTGAGTTCAAATCCTGCTCAAGCTTGTTGAATTAATACAGGTGGGTTTAACTCGGCCTGTCATCCTTCCGAGGTCGGCAAAATGAGTGCCAGCATGCTGGTATACGTGTTCGGAGTGACGACCCGTCCGGGATTGTGCCAATAGCCAAGGAGACTGCTTAAGCAGCACCCAGCGCTCCACACAGAGTATGGTCCGATCTCCTCCTCCTCCTCCCTGCAATCCTAACTTTCCGATGAAATTCCTATGCACAGAGTATGATCCCAATCTCCTCCTCCTCCCTGCAATCCTAACTTTCCGATGAAATATGAAATTCCAACTAACAAAATTATGAATATATATATATATATATATATATATATATATATATATATATATATATATATTGTTGCGGTTCTGTAAAACCGCATGCCTCTAAGGCAATGGCACCCAACATTCAGTGATCCCCAGGCAGTTATCGCATTAATCTTTGTGCAGTCAGACCTTTCCCTCATGTCTAATGGGTTAACGGGATGAAGTGCGTTGCGTGGGTCTTATAGCTCGGTTAAATTATATCTCTATCTTCCATTCAATCCTGATTTTCATTCCAACCCTTTCCTTTTATTGAGAGGCCGTTAGTTCTCATCTGCTCTCCTTCCTTCTGGCTAACTAATCTTCGTCGGGTCGGTGTGTGTGTGTGTGTGTGTGTGTGTGTGTGTGTGTGTGTGTGTGTGTGTGTGTGTGTGTGTGTGTGTGTGTTGGCACCGTCCTGTCATCGCATAAATTAAGATCGTAGAAGATTATAACGGGACAAGTCTGCTTTTTGTAAATTACTTGCTTTTTGTTGCACCCCACAAATTCCTTGCCATCCTCTGCTAGACATGATAATAAACCCCATTTACTGTACCACATACCATTCCTCGCTATTTGTAAATAAATGCTTTATGTAGGAATGTTCCCAGCTCGTTTTCGTCTTTTCCTTCATTGATCCAGCCTGGTCCGTATCCTAGCCTATCCGGGACATTATCCCCCAATGATCTGTTTCCTAGCCGGTACGTCCTTGGCAGTTACGCTCGGCTGCATCTGATCCGGTAAGGTGATCCGGTTTGAGCACCATCTTAATGACAACAAAAAAAAACGAAATCAGAAGGTGATTAGAGTTAAGATATAGCCAGAAGGCAATCTGAATGGACTTTATATACAGGCCTTAATTTCACTTAAAATTAATTTTTGCCCAAAAATACTAATTTTCTCCAGTTTTTTTTTGCAACCAAGTCTTAAACCATGTTAGCGACCATGAAATGAAATCGGATATCAAATTAAAGTTAATATAAAGCCGTGCATGTAAGAAAGTGTAAGCCTAACGAAATAGGCTATACGGAGCGAAGAAAATGGCGGAGATGTAATTTTGAAGCCCTCCTTGAATGTGGGAAGCTCTCTCCAAAACGGAGAGACAGAGACCGACCGACCGGAGATTATTATTATACAGATAGCTTCGCAATTCTCCTTTGCCGTACTCACTTTCTTAGAAGCAAATTAAAACATTGAATCGAAAATTCCAGTTCATTACCACCGCACGGAAGGTGAAGGAGGTCATGTTTTCAACCCCTTTGTTTGTTTGTCTGTCTGTTTGTGTGCAGGATATCTCAAAAGTTGTGCACAGATTCGATGAAACTTGGTGGGCAGGTTTGGTGTGTGACAAGGAAGAATCGATTCGATTTTGGTGAAAATCTGGATCCGACTAAGAATTTAAGTGATTCTTCACCATTGAGAGAGAGGGCAAAAAATGATAATAGCACGATATCAAAAAATAATATATTGAATGATAATTTCAAAAAATGTATTGGGCCGATAAGTTCTCGTGAATCAGGCATTGCGTGGCGGAGGTAACGCACTCCACAGAATGCCCTTGTAGTTTCAGATGTGCCCCGATGGCACAGCCTGGATTTAAAAAAGAAAGAAAAAAAAGCAGGTCAGGTTTGCGGTGTGCCACAGGCCAAAATGAAATGCACAGCAGGCAAGATAACGAGCTTTAAAAGCTCTGAGGAGTGAAAATGTGAAGGGTCAGGCTAACATTCTCAACTCATGGGTCACAGGAAATAAACCGCATGCAAGACCAACGCATGCAATGTTCAATGGTAATTGTATCCCCTCGGCTTTTGCTATTAAAATGAGCATGTCAATGTTTCACAACTACAACAATGACAGAAACTTACATTAAAATACAACTTAACGAGACCATTCCAACTCGGATGAAAGATTTATAAATCAATACCTCTTACCTGTTATTATTTCCGAATCTCTCTTCAGGGTCTCCCTATTGTCACAAAACATGCAGGATTTCATAATCAATGTGCTCTCCCACTTACATCTCAGGTTCATAATGTATGGCTTGATTGGCTTACAGCACATACTCCAGCATAATTGGCACAATGGGATTCTAAATCGGAGCAAACTTCCTCAAATTTACTTAGCGACGTCGACGATTCTGAAACGAGTCGTGCTGCAATTTATTAACGTAGTTCATCGAAACTGCGTCGACGATGCACAAGAGCATCTATTACAGTACTGAAACGGCTGACGGGATGGCCCAGAGGCACGCGCACTCACCTCTAAGCTGTCTCGCATGGGTTAAAATGCTGACCAGGTATGAACGGTCATCCCGGTGTTTCACAGGCAGGGCGATTCATCAATGAGTGTTACGTCCTCGAATGTATGTTTATACGGGCATCTTGTCTGCCCGCATTCATTGGGGGACGTTCAGGATCCCATGGTGTCCTCCACGAAGAGAAGGTAGCTATCGGCGGCACCATGGCCAAAATTCCATTCCTGCCCCCAACCAGCAGAGGGCGATGAATTAACAGCACAGCCGTGCCCTCAGCCAATAATGCTACCCCACAGCCACGTGCTGCGTACAAACGAAAGAAAGTACTGAAACAGTCATTCCCGGGATGGTGTCACAGATGACGAAATCGATGAGGGTTCTATCCAGAATTTTTAGGGGCGGTACATGACAGGTGGTTCTTCTTTGTTTTTTTTTACCTTTAACACCTCAAAAACATGTTTTGTTTTCAGTGTATTACTTACAATTCATTATAATCATAATAATAATTTTTTTTAAGTTTACGCAATTTCATTGCACTTGGACCTTTAACATTGCATCATTCAACAGAATTCAGCAAAGTCATTTGCATCGCAAGCTGTCGTCACAGGTCCCAAAGATAATAATGTATGTTTGGTTTTAAATTTTGAAAAAGTTTGCTCCAATTTGAATCCCATTGTGCCAATTATGCTGGAGTATGTGCTGTAAAGCCAATCAAGCCATACATTATGAACCTGAGATGGAAGTGGAGAGCACATTGATTATGAAATGAAATATTATTCGAAAGATAACAGCGCATCGCTGCATCCACTTTCCGCTGGGACTCCAGGGGCCTCCATCTGGCCATTCCCAAAACAGAAGCATAGCCCATCCCCATCTCCTTGAGATGCTGATCAACCTACTGCAACATGCCTGGTGTTGGCTTAATGGTGAGGGTGGCGGGTTGGGATCCTCGGGTCCTGAGTTCAATCCTGCTCAGCTGTTGAATTAATACCAGGTGGGTTTAACTCGGCCTGTCATCCTTCCGAGGTCGGCAAAATGAGTGCCAGCATGCTGGTATACGTGTTCGGAGTGACGACCCGTCCGGGATTGTGCCAATAGCCAAGGAGACTGCTTAAGCAGCACCCAGCGCTCCACACAGAGTATGGTCCGAATCTCCTCCTCCTCCTCCCTGCAATCCTAACTTTCCGATGAAATTCCTATGCACAGAGTATGATCCCAATCTCCTCCTCCTCCCTGCAATCCTAACTTTCCGATGAAATATGAAATTCCAACTAACAAAATTATGAATATATATATATATATATATATATATATATATATATATATATATATATATATTGTTGCGGTTCTGTAAACCGCATGCCTCTAAGGCAATGGCACCAACATTCAGTGATCCCCAGGCAGTTATCGCATTAATCTTTGTGCAGTCAGACCTTTCCCTCATGTCTAATGGGTTAACGGGATGAAGTGCGTTGCGTGGGTCTTATAGCTCGGTTAAATTATATCTCTATCTTCCATTCAATCCTGATTTTCATTCCAACCCTTTCCTTTTATTGAGAGGCCGTTAGTTCTCATCTGCTCTCCTTCCTTCTGGCTAACTAATCTTCGTCGGGTCGGTGTGTGTGTGTGTGTGTGTGTGTGTGTGTGTGTGTGTGTGTGTGTGTGTGTGTGTGTTGGCACCGTCCTGTCATCGCATAAATTAAGATCGTAGAAGATTATAACGGGACAAGTCTGCTTTTTGTAAATTACTTGCTTTTGTTGCACCCCACAAATTCCTTGCCATCCTCTGCTAGACATGATAATAAACCCCATTTACTGTACCACATACCATTCCTCGCTATTTGTAAATAAATGCTTTATGTAGGAATGTTCCCAGCTCGTTCCGTCTTTTCCTTCATTGATCCAGCCTGGTCCGTATCCTAGCCTATCCGGGACATTATCCCCCAATGATCTGTTCCTAGCCGGTACGTCCTTGGCAGTTACGCTCGGCTGCATCTGATCGGTAAGGTGATCCGGTTTGAACAAGGCGTACCGAGGGCGTGTCCCCTGGGTAATTAGACAACGTGACCATTTTAGGTAACCAGTTTCCATTAGACGGAAGACACAAGTCACGTGGTTGAGTTATTGGTGTTCACAGTCGATTTGCGACCCGCCACGTCATGGAGTTATCCGTGTGCGACGCCTGCGATTCCGGAGAGTCTGATGGGAACCCAAAGTAGTTTGCCCAGCCCCCCCCCCACCCCTCCA
>CM068956.1:28527214-28563502 GCA_035128595.1 Eptatretus atami | reverse complement strand
CTTTCCAACATTTCATTCAAGAAGATTGAAAAAATTTTTTTTTATTGATCCTCCAAATTTATTTTCACTGCAGTTCACCTTGTTGAAAATTTGAGAACAACATTACAGCAAAAAAAACTAAGAAGCCAGTCCCAAGTAAGCAGACATTCAAAAATCCAGTGACAACTATAGAGAAAAATTACCCCCGGTTGGGGGTGACGGTCATCTCTGAAGCTCTGTAGATGTGGATCTCTGATCGGCTTAGAATGGCTTCGATGTCATCTTGTCTTTTGGTTCAACGTACAGACGAAAGCCCGGGAGTAAAAAGGATAGAAAACCTCAGAAATCAAACTACATTTCTGAGTTATCCGGAGATAGATTTTGAAAATGGTTGATTTGGAACATTTATGATCAATGTGTCTTCAAAAGGATAGAAACCGGACCTCAGAAATCAAACCGCATTTCTGAGTAATAAATGGCGGATGATATTTTTCCAACGATTTTTCCAACTTTGAAGACACGTGACTCGATAACCAGGACGAATTTCAAAAAACCGGCCCGACCAAATTTAGATATTGTTCCATATTATCAGAATCCGAAGGAATTTCGAAGATCGGATCATAAACGGCGGAGGAGATAGATTTTGAAAATGGACGATTTCGCAACTTTGGAGTGACCTTGACGTTGACCTTGACCTTCAATCGGGTCAAAGGTCATACCGTCGTGCATCCCTCATTGACATCTACCCACATACCAAATATCAAGAAAATCGGAAGAAAAAAATTGGGACGTACGTACAGACGTACGGACATCGAGACTGGTTTTATTAGGTCATCTCTAACGAGATGACCTAAAAAGTTACCATAATTTTCCATTTATAAACCGCATCATGTACAAGCTGCACTCCCCAAGCATTGATATTTTTGAAAAACAAACTCATGTATAAACTGCACTCGAATATAAACCGCAGCTGTGAAGTGAAGAGGACCACATCAAATTACAATCGGATACACTTAAAAGTGAAGATCAAGCACCTGTGGATAACCTTGATTTTTAGCAGACATGTTTTGTTAATAAGACATGTTTTGTTAGCAATAATTCCATTGCAGCACCGTGTTAGAAGAGAACAGGAACAAATTAACACCACCAGGCAAAGTACAAACTGCACTGAATGGCATTGACTACAAAATTTGTGAATAAACCACTGTTTATAACTGGAAAATTACAGGACATCTCCTTCACTTTCAACTCGTACAAAGTCAATCCATTTACACACTAATACGTGTAGCGGACCAACGAAGCGGACATGGAGAAGGCCACACCACACGACAAAAAATAAAAATAAATAATAATAAAATAAATAAAACTTTATGAGTTTCTGTAGCATATAAAGCAAATGGCATCGTATCATTTGTGGTACGAAATAGATTAACAAACAAAGTTGTCCAGGTCTTTTTGGAACACCCTGTACTCAGAAATAGAAGGACTGCAGATGTGCACAAATGCAAGTTTAGGGTTTAAAATAAAAAAATAAAATAAAAAATAAATAAATTAATTAAAAATAAATAAAGGAAAACGTTACTCAAAAGCGAAATGTTTTTGAAATGCTGTTGGTTATACCAGCAGATTTGGTCAAAATGGCAGATCAGAAGATTTAAAACGCCCAACAAATGGCAACAATACCCAAAAGCACGTTCCCATGCGATGTGTCAATGGGAATTTGCGATTTTTCAAATACTTGCTCCACATCCTCAGAGGCTTCTGCCTTGGCATCTGCACGATGAATCACATCCAGATATGCAAAAGCAGTTAAAAAGAGCGAAAAAAAGAAAAGGTTTATCGTCTCGAGTTGAGCCAATCTCCCCAAAAAATAAAAATAAAAAACAACCTTATTCAGGAAAGATGTCTCCTGTTCCTCAAAAGACATTTGAAACTCTGTTTAATTCCACGAGTGGGGCCGTTGGTTCGATGGACCAAACTTTCAACGGTCTTCACAGCCTTGGAGCATACCTGCCTGCTGTACTGCTTGAGCATTAGCTTGCCTTTCACCAAGCCCAGATGTGCTTGGGCCAGGGCAGGAATTATATGTTTGTTATTATTTTTTGCCAAATTATACTACTACTACTATTATTATTGTTGCCGTTATTAGTACAGCATTAATGAATATATGCTTTGTCACAACGTTATCATTCTTTTTGTTATTTTGCAATGAGAATACCATGCCGTGGAAGGAGCGATGAAGCTGCTCTCTGCACCTTAGCATGGTATGCGTTTAAAACATGGGAATTTTTTCCAGGTTCTTTGCAGTTAATTAGCCAAATCAACTCAGAAGATGATGACAATCATTTGGGTGCATCACATTCCACATCAGAATGCTCCAGTCAAACTCCACAAAAATATTTCACACACACACACACACACACACACACACACACACCCTTCAGTTGGAAGAGACGATGTGCTATTCGACAAGGCTGCACTTTCAGATGGGCACAACTCTGTTGCTTCACCCAAGGGCTGTGGCTTTTTGGGAGACACCATGAAAGAAAAAGAAAAAAAATGGGGGAGGTGGCAAGGAAGGATCTACTTTTAATCCAAGGAAGGTCAGATCACAAAACTGAGAAACCTGGACCGACCCATCCAACAAAAGACTGCCATGTCCCTCGATCATAATCGGTCAAGCACACAATCTCATAGCCATCCAAATTCGACCCAGTATTATTCTAAAGTAAACTTATGCCTTCATTGCTTGCTCAACTTCTGTGGCACAAGCAGCTGAGGTTTGCATGAACGTAACATTTTATCAACATCAATTTGATCACAATTCACAAGATTGTTTTGCTGATTTAACACCTCACCTAAACTTAGACAAAGGGAGTACAAAACAGCAGAAGAAAAAAAAAAAGAGTTAATTTACTCAATTGAATTTATGACCAAATATAAAATTGAAAACCACTCAAGGCAACTTCACAATAGGCTCATGGTTTTTGCGTCAACAAATGTGTGAACAATTTTAACAAGCAAAATAATCAGGTAATTAGTAATCAAGCTCAACGCGAAACAAAAACAAACGTATGCCCCACTTGCGTAAATGCGCATCAAATTACAAGCCACAATGAAAACGGACAAACAAAAGGCAATTCGACGATGCCGTGTTAACATCCCATGTTAAAATGATCACAAACATTTGTGAAAATGGTTTTGTTGTTCTCCACACAGTGCTCCACCGAGCCTCGCTTTATACACAACTTACCAGAACGGGTTCAGCCGGCAGTCAGTCGCACAGTCTACACACTGAAAAGTTCCTGTGTATTGGTAAACGTGTGAACGATCAGCGGTTACCTTCTTTTTTTTTCTTTGGACAATGCAAAACAATTTTTTTTTTTAAATCATGTATAGTGAAAGTTTACCAATAATTAATCAGCATGCCAAATTACTTGTACAATTTAACGAGTCCACAAGAAAGAAGCATGCCAATTACCAAGATATTATTGAAGTCAAGCAGGCACAGTTGCCCGGTCTGAATCCCAATGAACCCGATCAAATCGGTCACGCCAACAAACCGATTCGGACGCTCTGAGCCAGTGTTCGGGCCTGTTTTCCCATTACTGGACTTCAATAGAACGCCCGAGCCAATCAGGCTCGGGCGTGCGCTAATTGGTGCCGTACATCCTTTTCCACCAATTAGTGATCTGAGCGAAATTGGTTTTCCAGCTGCCATTGATCCGAAGCCCAGTCTGTGGGTGGGGTAACCCCATCCAGACCTTTCACTCAGAGTGAATGGCGTACTCAGAGTCATTGCCACCTTTCCTAGCGCTGATGGCCTGTCAGATCCTTTTAAGGAACACAAGACAGATTACAAAGGGATAAACCATCAAAAGGGTGTCAAGGGTGGGCGGTTTTCAACACACAATGTGGGGGAGGGAAGACAGCAGCTTTCTACACAAAATGCCACACATCTCTACATCACAATTAAATTACCTCACACTTATTCTAAACATGCGACATGGGAAATAACCATCGCGATATTATGTAAAGTTACCGCGAGAAGATTTCCCACAATATGTTAGGCTATCAGATAAAACGTACAAATAACCAAGAACGAGATTGTCGAGGACAAAAACGATATGTTCTCGGTGAAAATTGCAGAACAATACCTGTTCGGATCGATGCCAAAATGTTAAACAAAAGAAAAGGAAATTTTAGTTTTTGCTAAATACATGCAACCCATCACCTTTTGTCCAGTTTAAGAAGTAAACCGATGAGTGTCCGGTGCGTGCCAATTTTGATTCATGCTGACCGATACATCACAGTCACAGACCTAGTCTTTACAGAGGACATATTTTAACATCCATTCAGTCATGTAAATCGTTACCTCCGTCACCGAGGGTGAAGGAGGTTATGTTTTCACCCCTTTCTGTCTGTTTGTTTGTCTACGTACAGGATATCTCAAAAAGTTTTGGACGGATTCGGACGAAACTTGGTCGACAGGTTGGGTGTGACCACGACAAATCGATTCGATTTTGGTGAAGAGCTGAATCCGGATCAGACTACTTGAAATATTTAAGCGATTCTTCACCATTGAGAGATGGTGCAAAACCGATATATAGCATGATATCTCAAAAAAGTTGGACGGATTCGGACGAAACTTGGTCAACAGGTTGGGTGTGTGGCAAGGACGAATTGATTCGATTTTAGTGAAGATCCGAATACCATAATTATTTGATTTTTATAGTGATTCTTCACCATTGACAGGGCCAAAAACGATATATTACTGTATAGCATATTTCAAAAATGTATTGGGACCGATATGTTCTTGTGGATCAGGCATTACGTGGCGGAGGTACGCGCTCTACTGAGTGCCCTTCTAGTTGAGAGAAGAAATGATTGCTGGAGGAAAAAAAAAAACATTTGGTCTTCATACATTATATATTTATTCCAACATTTGATATAAGTTTCTCAAGTTCCAATCTTGAAGACCATCATCGCATTAACTTCTCAAAAATCATTTTTACCCACGTACAAGATTTCCCATCTTTGCATCATAATACACCTTTGTACCAAGTTTGGCAAAAAATCCCTTCAGCGGTTCACAAGTTATCGCAATAACAAAATCATGATGCACGGACAACTCGAAAACACAATGCTTTCGACAGCAGAGGAATAAAAAAGGCAACTTTTGATACTTTCCATGTAATATAGCCTAATTGGAGAGTCAAAGTTACCATTTACAGTTTGGCACCATCAAATTTCATTTCCTGAATGTTGTCAATACATTTTTAAGGATTTGTGTGTAAGAAGTCAATATACTGTACAAGTGTTGGCCCAATACATTAAATTTATGTTTCACCATCTAAATCCTGAATTTATCATTTTAGCACACTTATTATTTATTTAGCGAGGAAGCTTCTGCTAAACTCAGCGGTCTGCCTCAATTCTCACCATAAAAGGGGGAAAAAAAATTAAAAAAAATAAAATAAAAACAAAAACATGCATCTCACAGAAGTGAAGCAAAAGAAACAAATAAAAAATAAAAACAGGTTCCATTGCTCAAATTAGCTATGTTCATTTAATGGGTCGACACCTTTAATAGTCCGACAGGCAAGCAGCATGTAACATCCTTGTTTGTTTCTTCAACAACACGATTCGAATGAAAGTTTTAACTGAGGGGACTGCTGAAAAGGGGAGGGGTGGTGGGGGGGGGGGGGGATAATTAAAAATAAATAAATAAAACAGAACGATCTCATTGCTTGAATAACTTTTCCAAAAATGTAGGATTGCATTTTTTTTCCCTTCATAGGGGAAAAAAATAAAAAATAAATAGCATGTACCATCAAGTATATGTAAACTGCAGGCCACATCGCAATCTCTTGTTAGACATCTCACCCGTCTGCAGCAATAGGTTATGGAGATGGTCAAATATTTGAATAGATAAAGCATTTTGAATACCATTTCAACATTGCCTCAACATTCCAAGAACCACCCGCTTGTTTGAACTCGCAATATTCAAATGAACTGCACACTTGCTCTTATATTCAAATGGGCTCTTAGTTTGTGGACGCACTTTCTTGGGGAGATTCAATCAAACTCTTCCCTCCAGCATTTCAAGTTGGCGATGCATCACCATCCTGTGTCATCCTCTGTATCCAACTTTATCTTTCCTACCCCTATTAATGCCCCCCCCTCCCTTTGCAAGTTGTGTGTGTCATCTTCTCTCCTGTCCATCATGTCTTGCCTACTGCCCCACTGTCAGTACATTTACAGTTTGCCTTCTTTTATCGAGTTCTTCCACAAGCTTAGATTTTATTATGTGCATGGTTTTTTTGTTCTTAGTTCGTTAGTTTGTTTCACCTGCATATGACAGGTTAGAATGAAACAGTACTTTTAAAATAAATGCCTTTGTTCTCAAGACATGCTTAGATAGTTACAAACAGACAAGAGCCCAACACAATAAAAGGCTAAATTTAATTACCAGGAATCATATTGATATCTATTCAGTTCACTTATTCAGAACACGCTCTTCAACCTCTGCTGATGACAGCCCAATAAACCCTCAAATATCACAGGGGTTACTGTCCTGGAAAATGCAACGATAGTCAAAACCGCAACAGTTACAACCAAGGGCCCATGGCAAAAAGGGGGGGGGGGGTTCAGTTCCTGGGCTTCGAGAAAATGTAGAGGAAGGTCAGCAGCATTCAGAAATAACATCACAATTGAAACAAGAGAGAATTGTTTTGCAATGCAGGACATGTCCCCTACCGATGTGATATTTTCAAACTGGAATAAATTGACAAAACACCCTGAAAAATCAAACTTGTTCTGTAACTTATCATAATAAAAGCCATGTACCAAGTTTCATTTGAATATGTTAAAGAGTATGGAGGAGAACAGTAAACAAATAAAAAAATTAATTACCCCCGTGTGGGGGTGACGGTCATCTCTATAATACCACAAGTTCTCAATGATCAGTTCAGGTAACCGCGAAACAGTCCAAACTAACCGTTTAGATTGAAATAGTTCACAGAGATATACAGGATAATACTACTAATGACATAATTAATAAATATGTATTGTTCATTTAGTACCCGGATTAACACATCAGAATCACCAGTAAGTGCAATACGTGGTTTTCCGGTCCGTCCACTCTCTGGGACATTTCACTTCCGGTTGTAAAAAAAAAACGAAAAAAATAGGCTTAGCTCTCGGAGATTATGATAATCCTGTAGATTATTCTTCACTGATTATAATGCAACTTTCAGAATGAAAATTGGTCAAGTATTTTATAGAGAATTGAGGTTTGAAAAATCGTTAGAGCTAGCAAATTCATTATTAATTCCACAGAAGTTTCGTGACACTGCACAAAGTAACATGTCAGGTATGAAAAACATTTTGGATGCCAGATTCATTAATTATTAATTCATTAATTATGGAATGTACTCATTGATATATTAATCAGAAGCCCGAAGCATGTAGCATAATTTATCACTTATCCCCTCATCCGGGATCCGTGGCCTCGCCCCACAGCCTGCAGCCCTATGTCCGCCGGTGATTATGTTAGATATCGGCACGATCGAGAGGGCCTGCGAATCATCCCTGCTGATGCACTGAATTGATGCAATCGTTCGGCCAGAATATTCGTTGTCAAGATGTTGCGTGATTAAATCACCAATACAGTCACTCAATTTAAACCGCCACATACTTCTTAACAATCACCTTCGCCCCAGAAACCACAGTCAATCTGAACCACGCTGGCCACTGCTCAGACGCCATGACCGGACTACTGCGTTTGGTTAAAGGTGACTCGGCATTTTGGCGCACGCGCACGAAATTATATTTTGAAAATAAATGCGACGTTTACATTTCGGGTTTGTAAACTTTTGCACCTTCGGCGGAAAATGTATAAATATAAAGGCTAAAAATGTGTTTTATAGCGAACGAAGTGAGCTTAATACTTAACGCGTGCACGTGAGAGAATAGGAAATAACAACAACAACAACACAACACAATAGCCTGGCTATTTCGAATCCGTGTCGTTAGCTAAGACGTTTTGCTTCCGGTTGTTGTTAAACGCTGTGCGGTGTATAAACACGATTGGTTTTATTTCTATCTTGTGAATATTACTTAACGCGTGCACATGAGAATAGGAAACAACAAAAAACAACACAATACCTTGGCAATTGTGAATCCGTGTCGTTGGCTATGACCATTTTGCTTCCGTTTTTGTTTTGTTTCTGGTTTTTTTTTTTGTTTCCGGTTTTTTCATGGGGAATGATGCATGCCGGGAGATCATGACCGGAAGTGTTTATTTATTTATTCAATTATTTTTTTCCCAAAGTTAATTTTATACTTCCGAAGGTGATTTTTTTCATGACAGGAAGTGTTTATTTTGTATTTAACATTACCGGGAGTGATTTTGAAACTCTTTCCGGAACTTTTAATTTATTTTATTCTTGACCAGAAGTGATCGTTTATTTATTTATTTATTCAATTATTTTCCCCCAAAGTTAGTTTTAATAAAGATATCTCCCGCATCATCAAAAAATATTTTTTAATCGTGATTTACATTATTTGTTCGCTGATCCCGAATCCAGGCCGAAGTAACCGGAATTTGCGTCAAAATCATCAGCTGTGCGGCGCTTACACGTACCACGGTATAGTTGGCAATATATACAGTTGTGAACAAGTTTTATGTAAAGTCAGAAGCGAATGTAAGAAGAATTCTATGTTCGCTTCTAGGCTTTGCCTATTCCATATTATTTATATTTCATTTCTCCTTCCTTCCTTCTTTGCGAATCGCATCGGCGTTTTTGGCCATCTTCCAGATCACTTTACGTCAAACGGGAAGGAAATTCAAAAATCTGTCCGGTTAGATCAAGATAATATTTTTTACTATCATAATCATAAACAGTTGCCGAATATCTTGTAGAATGGCAGACTAGATAGGTTTTGAAAATGGCGATTTTTATAACTTACGTGCCTCGTACCTCGTCCTGACCTTGAACCCGGACAAAAGTTATATCGTTGTGCAACACTCATCGACCTCTACCCACATACTAAGTTTCATCAAGATCGAAAAGAAAAATTGTTGAGGGACGTACATTTGGTCCGGCTTTATTAGGTCATCTCGGTAGAGATGACCTAAAAAGTCAGAAAAACCACAGGTGGGAGGGATGGACAACAAAGCTATAGTCCCCTCTAGCAAAACTAGAGGGGGAGCACTCGGTAGAGTGCAAAACCTCCGCCGCCAATACTGCTCGGTCACTCAAGTGAACCTGATATCCTATTCATTCAATTTGACGTCAACAGTGCTCACAGAGTTATAGTTTGCCAACTTTCCCTTTTACTTTTAACTTTTACATACTCAATTCATTCGTCATAACTAGATTCCTTGAGACAGAAATTGATTTATGTGGGTATATCCACCTGAAGTTCCAAAATCAGCCGCAATTATACTTTTGGCATGTTTTTTTTGTTGGAAATCACTTATAACATGTAGAAATGCAAAAAAAAATCGAAATTTTGTTGAAAAAAAATTTGCAAAATTCTTTTTTCTCTATTTTTTTTTGGGGTGGGTTGGGGGGGGTTGGAAATCACTTAAAACATGTAGAAATGCAAAAAAAAGAAATCGAAATCTTGTTGAAAAAAAGGTTTCAAAAAATTTTTTTTCTCTAACAAATTTTTTTTTTTGGGGTGGTGGGGGGGGGGGTGGAAATCACTTAAAACATGTAGAAATGCAAAAAAAGAAAAAATTCAAATATTTTTTCAAATTGGCGCCATAGCGGCCATATTGGATTTTGGACCAAGTCAAAATCTAATGGCATGATCCTTGGACCAGACCTAACCCCCCCACCAAGTTTCGTCGAAATCCGTCGAGGAGTTTTTCCGTAATACTGTCACAAACAAACAACAAAAACAAACAAACAAACAGAAAGGGGTGAAAACAGTAACCTCCATCCATCTTCGATGGCGGAGGTTAACCAGTAGGGGGGCTAATAAACATGTAACTAAGATAAATACAGTACAATATTGTTGCGATTCTGCAAAACTGTCACTCCCCAAGGCAAAAGCAGACAACAAATAGCAGTCCAGAGATGGTTATTTCATCAGTATCCATTTTAGATAGCCCTTCCTTCATGCCTAGTGGGTTTGTGGAACAAAATGCATTGCGAGAGCTTCCAGACGGGCCTTTGCTCACATATTCTTCATTCTCTTATTACCTCTGCCACCGAGGGTGAAGGAGGTCGTTTTCACCCCTCTCTGCTTGTTTCTTTGTTACTTGCAAAATCAAAGATTTTTCAAGTATATTGGTCAGTCGATTTTGTTCGTCTGTCCGTCTGTGTGTGTGTGTTTCCCTCACCTACAGGTCACAATTTTAAACCGCTCTTCACAAAACTTCACCACAAGGTAGAGTTTGCCAAAAGGAAGAAGCCCATTGTCGTTCAGGAAAAAAAGTCAACATCGGCCAAAGGCCAACAATTTAGGTGAGATTTCTAAAATCCTCAATTTTCATCCGATTGACTTGAAATTTGAAGAGGATTTGCATATCAGGTCACTGAATTCAACCACAAATTATTTTTGTGGTCAACATCGACCAAAAGGTAAACATTGGTCGAATTTCTAAGATCGTCAATTTTCATTCTCACCACTACCACCGATGACCACCACCACCTTTCGGGACCAGCGGGAACGAGAAGATGCGCTCACGGTCGGGTACCTCACTTCATGTTGAATCTCAGAGCTCCTTCACGGATCAACTGGGGTCATTGCCGGTGCCGAATCCTTACCCTGGTGGAGCCAAGGCTGGGTGAGTGTCCACACACGTCAATGGTGGAACGAAGATACACCCACTGAACACGTGTTACACCTCCCGGGCTCTGCCGTCGCAGGAGCATTATAAACCTACCGAGTTCCACATGCTCTCCTCCTTCGTCTGGCTCAATTTGTATGCCACTATTGGTTGCTGCACTGAGCGGAGCGAGAGGGGAAAGCTGGGTCGAGCTCAACGAGAGCCAGGTGCCGGACGAAGTGCAGTGTTTCACTATTAACTACACTAACAGACCTCCTTACACGTCACGTTAAGTCCATCTTCTCACACGTTCTTTGCTCTATTTCCAACCCCCTGACCCACATCTTTACATTTTCCTCTCTGCAAATCACCGCACACCGCATCGAACCTCCGCCAATCGCGCACCGTAAACACCCCAGTTTTCCTCCCTCTTCCCCCTCCTCAGCGATTGGGTTGCTTTGGTCCGTCAACCATGCAAGGTATTTATAGAGGTCGCAAACACCATGAACCGTCTTTCTTTGCTTTCTACTTTCTTCCGGTATGTGTCCGATGGCGCCTGACATGTTAGTGTAAATAAGAGTATGCAAGTTCATAATGTTGGGTGAGCTCTGCACTGTATCGTCTTTCGTATATTACTTGCATTTATTTTGTTGCACCTCAAGAATCCTTGCTTTCCCCTGCTGTAAATATTGCTTTTGTAATAAAACCTTTTATTGTTCCACATGCCTTTCCTCACCCTCACTCTATCAATAAATTGCTTGTATTGTGAATGTACCCAGTTTGTCTAGCCTTTTCCTCCATTGGTCCGGCATGGTCCGCACGTAGTGTAGTGGGGAAGTTTTACCCCACCGATTGGCTCTGGTTAGCCAGTGCATACTTGGCAGCTCCGCTCGGCTGCACCTGATACGGTAAGTTAACGCAAGTACGCATCAAGGGCACGAAACTCAATCACTTAAAAGTGCAGTCAATCCACCAGAAACGGTAACACGCAAAGTAGTGTAACCCCACCAGTCTTAGCAACCCGCTGGCACGCGGAGTTATCTGTGCCGGGCGGACTCAGGACCAGGTGTTCGGGAGGAACCAGAGCGCTTACCCTCATGATTGAACTCGAACCCCGGATCCGCAACAATATAAAACAAAAACACAAGACTTTTAACCTTTTAAATTTATTCTAAAACAGTGAGGTGACTTTTTACAAAACAGCGAGGTGAGGGTAAGAATATTACGTTCTGTACTCTGTCATAAAGAGAAAACACAAGACGTAGCCCAGGTGCGTTTCAGTAAACAAGGAAACATTTTAAACGCAAATAAATATTCCGGAGACTTGGTGTCGCTTTTGTGGGTGCGAGCACTTAGCAGGGGCATGCAATGGCAATCTCCACGCCATTTTGGTTCACAGATATCCTCCATTCACTCCAACGCACATGTGTTGTATTTGTAGACTTGTTATTTTGGGCCAATGGGAACTTATGTGATTCGTTGTCACAAGCAGTGGAACACCTGTGAATCAAATCAATGCAGAGCGACACCCGCCCACCACACTTCCTTGTTGTCTGTTAACGACGAATAAGAAATATGGCAACCCCAGTTTAGCCCTCGATCCAAATATTAACCACTTTTTCCATCTTTCAATTGAGGATCACGGGACTCGAATGAGACTTTGCATAACGCTGGTGGCAACAATTGTGTGGATGGGCATTTGACTCGTGTATTTGGATATGCCAAATAGGAGATCCATTGATCCCGTAATGGTGGTCCACAGATACCACAATGTCACCTCTTGCCAACCCATCCAACAACTTTATTATTTATTTATTTTTTCCTTCCACCTGTCATAACCCTTCTCTGCCTTTTGGCACAATTAATTTTGTCCAGCATTTTACGTCTGAGCACCATTAAAACCAGTGCATGAGAAACAACAAAAGATTCGTAATGGGAGGTAATCGTACACGCGGAAGCAAACGACGACTCATCTCAGCTCAAAAACCATGACTGGCTGAAATGAAATCCCACAATTACTGAATTGGAACGTTAAGTTTGAATGTTCAGGTACATTGGTCAAAACCCATGATATTTGAGGATTTACTGTATAATCCTAGCTAAGCATCCTCATGGACTGGGACTAGATGGAGGAATTCAATAGTAAAGGTAGGATTGTATAGCAGAGCATGGTCCGTGGACGAGCAGGAGACATCTCGATGTAAATCAAGTAGGGAAACTGAGTTTAAGATCGTTACATGTCACCATACGGGGGTGGTGCTGTGTTAACTAGGTAGGGTTTAAGGCTAGTTTCTCTCAGTATGCGATTGCCCCGTGACCTTTTCCTACGTTTTTGCATTTACAAAGCCAGTTATAAAAAAAAGGAACCACGTTCTTCCAACAACAGTAACAAGAGCCAAACGTTTCCGAGCAGGCAAAAACCCCGCTGTCCCGGCTTCGCACCGGCAGGCCACGCCCCCGAGGCGGATTGGTCGGTGCGACGTAAGAGGGAAGAGGATAGTGTGGAGACAGGCAGAACACATAGGACCTCTCAGGCTTCTCCTCGACGTGACGAAATAGCAGTGCGATTCTCGTTGTTCGTACTGGGGTGAATTTATTCGCGTGCTGGAACAGGATGCTGGCCATTGTCTGTCGTCTGTTCGTCTGAGTTGTGAAGTTTGTACACTTTGAGAAGGAGAGAAGGAGAAGGTGCTAGAGAGACAAGAGGGCGGTTGGAAGCAAAGCGTGAGGCTCTGGTCCCTCTCGGCACAACAAAAAGGCTGTGCGATTTTGCTTGCGTGCTGGAATGAGACGCTGGCTGTTGTGAAGTTTGGATGCTTCGAGGAGAAGGAGGAGGTGGGGAAGAAGAAGTGCGCATCTTGGCCTTATCTCAGAGCCTCAGCAATCACCTTGTTGTATGATCAAGGAGAAAGGCGGTGCCTTTTGGTGTATGTGGATCTGGAACTCAGAGGGAGCGATGTGGCAATCTCGATCACGAGAAGAAACTGTACGGCGGTTCGAAGGCCCTGGCGTTGTAGACCATCTGCAAGAATTACCTCACGTACGTGACCGTGAGGAGCGATTTGGTGCCATCTTGCTGTGCGCTTCCCGCACGGTGGCTATGCGGTTTCGAGAATTGCCAGGCTCCTAAAAGATCTCTAGACACGCAGCTAAGTGCCGGAACAAAGGGAGGATTTTATTATTATTATTTTTTAAAATCGGTTCCCTTGTCTGTTTTTGTGACTGAGTGATGTCTCAAATTAGGTTTTAGTTTACATCACGCTTTGATTTATTTTCATAATGAATCATTGAATTATTATTAAATTTACTGTGTTTGGCTACTCGTTGTGGCTCCAGGGATAAACCCATGTGCTTCCGTCCGGTACACGCCCTTGCCGCCCTCCATTCTGCGCACGCCATATTCTCCAAGGATCTTAGCTGTTCGCCTCCAAGTAAAACCATTCAGCTAACCATCCAGGTCGGTGTTAACCGGCTGGACACGACAATACAAACATGCTGAACAAGCAAGCACGACAAAATACAATAAAGCCGAATCACCCAAAAAAAAGCTCACCACAAATAACTTTTTTCTAAAACCTTTTCAGAAATAGCTCACCCAAATCTAAAGCCATGAACTCGTAAAATGTATTATTTTAACGCATCACATTCGAAAATGGAGAATGCAAGTCTCACCATCAGTTGGAGTCCCAACTTGTTCAAAACTGTGCTCTACCGCCGAGGGGCTCCCAGTGTTGCCTTCACTCCAGAGTCCTTCTGAAGAACACGTGGCCACATTAACCAAAAATAATAATAATAATAATAATAATAATAATAATAATAATACCTTGCTGAGAGCAGATTACCAGTTGCTGTTCCAAATATTTTAAACAAACATCAAATCAAATCACAGAAACAGCAAATTATGCAAACAACCATGACATCAGCTTTTTTCAGGCCAAAGCTATTATTTTGCACAAAGGTGGGAAAAAATAAATTGTGAAATAAAGAAACATCCAAAAATTCCAAATACATGTATGTTTGTATGTATGTATGTATGTATGTATGTATGATAAGCTTATATACTGTATATAAAATAATGCACAACTTGAACAAGGCTGTATGAAGGGATTCAAAAATCTATCCCACAAAATTTGAAAGCCATAAATTATTTGTCGAATGGCATCAGGAAACCTCCCCACTGCTGGTAAGAATGTGACATAAACTGCAAGCCGCATCGAACGAGGACAAACACATGCATCGAGGTTTGCTTCGTGGTTTATGGTGGGGAGGGTAAAAGTTCTACTTCCCCTTGTACATGCAGCATTGTAAATGATCAGTCCCTTTCTGACTAATAGCACCTTTATAAAAACACGAAAACTTCCCGAAGTATTAGCTACTTGGCCCTGTGGTCGTCCATGTTCTGTGTATGCAAGCATGCTTTTTGCCGAAACTCGAGCAACAGCTGACTCAAATAAATCATCGTGCTCTCCCAAAAACTTCAATCCAGAAACCTTGAACAGTTTCTATGTCCCTTGCAGCAATAGCACTCAACAAGACAAACCCTGCAGACAATTCCCAACATGTCGAGCCAGGAATAGATGGCAAATATGTCGTACAACAGAATGCCACAAAAATTGGATTAAGAGAGTCCTTAAACCTTGGCAGATGGGCAATACAACTCAATCATGTTAGGTGGGGCAGCCCTTTCACAAAGGAGGATGTGTTGCATATAAATTTATTCGTACGTTTAAACAACCTTTGAATGACAATTAAAATATTATAGGGTTGAGTTTGATGACATTCGCCTCTTGGTAAATGGAATAGCTGATCCTTCACGTTCCACGAGTATAATTATGTGCTATTCAAATTCTGAGCAGCAGCACACAATACGAATTCCTCGTAGCTTTGTTCAATCGGACCGATAACCCCCTTTGGTAGGAAAGAATGTTAAGTCCCAATGCAGGAATTTATTTTTCCTTTCAAAAATGGCTGAACAGACACCTGCAGGGCTTTCTCCAGGATAACTTCAAAGTGGAACCAAAGCGTTTGCCAAACAAAAAACAGGTTTTTTTTTTTTTTAACAACTCCGCTGATGAAGTCGCCGGAGCATTATGTTTTCAGGTCGTCTGTCCGGCTGGCCATGATAACTTAAGAACGCTGAAGAAATCCAAGTCAAACTTGGAACAAGTATGTGCAGTATAATGATGTAAAGACAAACTGATTTGATTATGGAGTCAAGAGGTCATAGGTCAGAGGTCCCATTATGCAAAAATTAGGTTACTGTGATGGCTTGTGTAAACCAGTGATGGGATTTTGACCAAACTTGCTGCAAACATATATATACATATACATACATATACATACATATACATATATATATTGTTTACGGTTGTGGAAATTCACAGACACCATTCAGGTTCCCCAGAGGTCAGTTATTTCGGTAAGTGTGTGTTCAGTTAGATTTCCCACCAATGTAATATGGGAATTATTCGTGTGCCGGGCTGTGCATCTTCAGTTAGCGTTATTCTGTCTCTATCTTTTATTTTAACAACAACGACAATAAACAACAACGACAACGACAACCCACGGCCACGTTTTACGGTGATCTCCACCACGTCCGCGTGAGGCCGGTGATTTCTACCACGTCCGCGTGCAAGCGTGACTTGCAAAACTGGGTGGGGGAGGGGGAAATCAAAACGGCGAGAGGGGCGGAGCCAGCCGGGGGTGAAGGGTCGAAGGTGAAAGAGCAAGCACCCACCCCCCGAACCCGATAAAAAGCCGTGCTGAAACGCCGAGAAGTTGAGTTGAGTTGGAGTTGAGTTGAGTTCGGAGTGTTGGAGTCGGAGATTGGAAGAGCGCTTGAGTTGGGCGCTGGACTTCGTGGCTTGCAGTCGGCGTGGGAGTGAAGAGACGCCCCGTTGGGAGCTGGAGAGTCCGGAGTTCGGGCAGTTGGTTCGCTGGGGGTTCGCTGGCGCAACCAGGAGGCCTGAGGCGAGACCCATTCCCTCCTCCAGCGCGTCGTCGGCTAGACCAGGCCGTAGTGGAGGCCGGACGACCAAGGGAGCCAGTCGGAGCTCGGGGGTCCGGGCAAAGACGTCGAGAGTCGCCGAACCAGGACCCAGCGAGTCACCAAGAGGGTGGCCAGGTAGCCCGCTCGGTCTCTCGGAGCCCTTCGGTCATCCCGGTTCCGAGCAGTTATAAAGGCTCACGAGCCCGTTTCTTTCTTTCTGGGGTTTTGCATGAAAGTCTGTGGCGCCTTGTCCATAAGTAACAAACTGATTAAGTGCATGTACCTAATAAATAGACATCGGCTGTAGGTTTTTGCTCGTGTCTTGTCCCCATCCCCCCATTCACTGCTTACGTGCATTGAAAATAAATACCCCCATTTGTTGAATGTTCACCTGCTCGTTGCGTCCCTTCCTCCATTGACTGCCATACTTGCGTTCGGGATATTAGCTGGCTGATTACAAGCCGATAAAACGTACATCTGGTCCGACGGGACTTGGCGATATAAAACCGCTCGGCAATCGCATACGGAACGAGCTGCTTAGGCGGCTCGTTTTCGTGCAGGTCCCATTGAGGTATAAACTCCCGGCATTTTTGTCCGGCGAATAATTAGGTACATCGACAATTCGGCGATCGACCCTGTAGTGCGTGGACAGAAGAGTTGGCTGGTTTATGGTGTGTTAAAAACACCCTTAGCTGGGTTTCGGCGTTGATCAGGAAGCTGCGACTAGATTGCCACGTTTGGTGGCGCGCGTGGCCGCAATCGGGCTAAAGGCGGTCGTCCGCACGCCGGAGTGACGAAAATCTACAAATATATATATATAATATATATATGCAAAAATGAACTGACGATTTCAGCATCAAGAGGTCAAAGGTCAGAGGTCATGTCAGGTGCAAAAAAATAAAATAAATTAAAAAGTGACACTTGAGAACAGCTGAAGGGATTTAAATTAAACTTGGTACAAATATATATATATGTAAAATCTACATTATAAGAGGGAGCGCGTGTGTCTGTTCATGCTATGAGAACGGATTTCAATGAAACCAGTGATGCTGGATTCAAAGAACTCCCAGGAAGGTTTGGATGAAAAATAAATAAAAATAAAAGCAAGGTTTGTGTTTGGGTACATGTGGCAAAACTGCAAACGCCAACTTTGCGAAGTGTGTGTGTGCGTGCACGCATGCGTGTGCTTGCCCACTCTCACTATCCACGTCCACTAAATACTAGTCAGAGAACCGACGGGTGGTATTTGCTAGTGATGCAATAATGTGGTCGGAGGCACATCGGTCGACATTGAATCAAGTCTAGTTTTCCCTTGGAAAGAATGTCCGATAAATTTCTCCTCAATTTATTAATTACTGGACGACGACTGTATTTAATGCATAAGTAAAATGAATTATGCCTGGTGTTGGCTTAATGGTTAAGGTGGCGGGATTGGGATCTCAGGGTCTCGAGTTCAAATCCTGCTCGGCTGTTTAATACCAGGTGGGGTTAACTCAGCCTGTCATCCTTCTGAGGTCAGCAAAATGAGTACCAGCTTGCTGGGATGATTGAGCCATTTGAGTACCCTACGTCGAAGTGGCGGCCTGTCCAGGATTGTACCCAATAGCCCAGGGGACCGCTGAGGCAGCACCAATGCTCTGCACAGAGTATGGTCCCAATCTCCTCCTCTGCTCTCCAACCAAGATGTTTGGCGCCCGTATAAAAGCCGCAAGCCTTCAAAATCACTCAGTGGATGGAAAAACAATGCTGAACGGTTTTACTTGGAGGCGATGGAACAGTGGATGGAACAACAACGCTCTGCACAGAGTATGGTCCCAATGGATTTGGATTTGGAAAATGAATTGACGAAACAGTTTCTCGATTTACAACATATCGACTGCTTTCTTTCCAGGCAGCAAATCAGCATGACGAGCAGATTACCCATGGGGTGTTTGCATGACCTCTCTGTAATGACAGGGTACCCTGTCTCACCCCCTAATCACAAGACACCATTTCTACCAAGTGGCAGGTCATTAAACCATCGAATGAACGACAACAGTCATAAAATGGACATCAACCGAGAGAGACAGAGTGAGGGAGACAGAGACACTTAGGTATGTCCCATCAAACATTCTTGCAAAACATTTGAAGATTTCTGACAGCAATTGGTTTTAGAGACACCCACGCATAATCAGTGAGGACATCAAATCCCATTACAGCTGCACAATCAAGTGCCATCTGCCACATGGTCTTCTGCCACACCAATCACCATCTTTAGCAGTCAAGAGTTACAATCAGGAGATTCCTTTGCTCTCTTGGTACAATAAGGAGATATGCCTGGTGATGGCTTAATGGTTAGTATGGTGGCGGGCTTTGGCTCCTAAGGGCCCGAGTTCAAATCCCGCTCAGCTGTTGAATTAATACCAGGTGGGGTGAACTCGACCTGTCATCCTTCTGAGGTCGGCAAAATGAGTGCCAGCTTGCTGGTATACTGTGTCGAAGTGCCGACCTGTCCAGGATTGTGCCCAATAGCCAAGGAGACTGCTTCAGCAGCACCAACGCTCTGCACAGAGTATGGTCCCAATCTCCTCCTCTGCCCTCCAAGATGTTTGGCTCCCGTATAAAAGCCGCAAGCCTTCAAAGTCACTCAGTGGATGGAACAACAATGCATTTCCCCAATTAATCGGAAGCTTCGCTTTTCATCTGCTTGGTAACAGCATTTGACTTTGCCATCTTTGCACTGTGAGGGGCTCTTCTGGGGGTGGCCCCATGTTGAGTCGGAAGCTGACATGCATGGTGCGGTTAGAGGACAACTGGAGGTGGATCGAGCATAGCACCTTCGCGGGGAGGACGACATCACCCCGGAGGGCGTCTGGACCAATGTGCACGCTGTGTTCAGAGGAGAGAGGGTGGCGTATGACCCTTGATCACAGGAATCACCCCCACAAAAGACAGGGATTCAACATTGATCCCGAAGTATCAACGTCGGTCGTGGAGGCAAGCCAGTTCTATGTCACCAGCTTCAAGTTGAGTTCCTCTTCTGCAAGTGGTTCGGCTGGAAGCCTCTGCAATGAGCTGGTGGTGGTTACAATGGAACGGAATGGAACTCCAAGAAAGCGGACCAAGCGCAAAGCAATATGGGTACAGTGTTGAGCTGGAGGTGAAATCAGCAACAACAAATGATAGGTAGTTCTCATTCCCACCCATTATTTCTCTCTTTTCCGACTCGTCCACTGTGGATGCACAAGTCATCAGCGAGGGCAAAGCTCAAAGAACCGCTATTTCTAGAGCGACCACTGACTCTCAGTCTCTCACTCTATGCACCGACACTGCATCACACTCGTACCTCTTCATCAAACACCCAGACACCCCCCCCGCCCCCCACCCTTAACTTTCATGTACTTTGGACAAGCACATGCCTGCATGTACATGCCAGTTAAGCCAGAGGTGCCCAATGCCTCAGCTTTTCTCTTATCTTTCTCACTTGTCTACCCTTCCGCGGAGTGATCCTGACTGCAACTGTTATGTTAGCTTAAGTGTATAAAAGCGAGATAGAATTAGTGTTAGTTCTGCTCTTTGTTGCATGAATGTATCCTTGTATGTCTTTTGTTGCACCACATGAATACTGTACGTCCCTGCTGTATGAATGCCCCTATGGAAAAACCCCTCGTCTTCACTGTGCCACATGCTTTTCCTCCCGCTTCCTTGTCAATAAATCAATGTCGGTGCAGTTTAACCTGCTCATAGCATCCTTTCCTCAATTGGTCCAGCACAGTGCGCAGTATTATAAGCCGGGAAGTTTTACCCCATGTGATTTGCCCTCATCAGCCAGCATACACTCACTACCGCTCGGCAGTAATCAGTGTGTGCTGAGGGTACGAAACTCGGTTAATCCGGTCAGCTCCCAGGTAAACGGTGGAAGTCGAATAACCCTGTTAGAGTTGAAGTTAATTGACGCTCGTAGTTGCTTAGCAACCCACCGGGCCGCAGACCTTTCCGCCGCACGTCAGCCGATGGGTTCCTTCCAAACACCTGGCCCTGAGTACTTCCCCTCATGGCGAATCTCAAACTCTGCGTCTAACAATATGTATTGGTATACTAATTAGCAGAAGGCTAGCAACTCAAACAAACAAAGTTGATTTGCACATCGAAGGATCAAATTCCAAAAGTTAAAATAGTCCTCAATTGAGCGCAAGCAAGATTGGGGGGCAGGGTTGAAAAATTCTACATGTGCATACAATGATGAAAAGTAAGCTATTAAAAATATTTTAAGCTTCAAATCTGCCAAAATGCAGGCTCAGATTTGTCAGCATGTCCAACGGCAACAAAACCCGACGGGTTACCTTGCAATGGGTCAGTGGAGGTTTGAGATTCTTCTTCGGGCAGGACTTCCTCGACAGCTGCAGAAGTTTCTGCAGAAAATATTTTAATTTACAAAGAAAATTTGAACGTCCGAAGTGACCAAATGGAAGGAAAAAAAAAAAAGTAAAAATACAGCAATCATGAGAAAAGGTGACTGCTGATAAAAAAAATAAAGAGCAACATCGGGGTCTAACGGAAGACTAGCCATTGGATACAAAACAAAAACAGGACATTTAATGTAAAAACTCACCGGGGTAATACAGATTATATTACTTCCTACAATGAACAATCTATTTTAGAGTTAGAGCTGCTTGTGGACTCAATGATTCCAATAACCTCTCATCTCCATTCACGGGGCTAATAAACCTTCAAAACAAGAGAGACAATTTGTGCATGAAACACAAAAAGAGAAACGAGTGCTCACGTCACACCTCTGCAGAGGGATAGAGGGTAAACAACCAATTATAAGTGCAGCACTAATGACAAATTCACTCACCGCAGGGTACACCTGACATTGGAAATGGATATTTCTCACTTGTCCCATTAATGTGCAACTCAGCATCAGCTCCATTCTCCACACCAGATTCCACCTAGAAGGGGAAGAAAATAAATAAATTAATCAATTAATTTAAAATAATAATAATAAAAATAAAAACTTTGTAGTAATATTCATTGACAAAAGAGGATGCGTCGCTTTATCTTTGTTCTGAACTACAATAACTCAGACCAAAGGTTCAAGATAGGTAAATGCATCAATGACAGAAAGATGTATTGGAGAATTTTCCTTACAACCATAAACCATAAAAGGTGGCACCCCATTATTCTTCTTCATGAATTAAAGTGGTACATCTCTGCATTGGCACCTACAATCTTCATTTTTAGCTCACCTGGGCTTTAATATGGCGAGCTTATGCGATCGAGCAGTGCCAGTGAGTGAGTGAGTGAGTCAACACTTCAGTCATTAATCGCTTGAATCAAACACACGATTTTGATGAAACTTGGCCACGAGCTTCATATATGATGCTTCATGAAGGTTTATTGACCACATCAAAATCTGAGCTCATTAAGGAGGCCTACAGGGGGTTGGGGGTGGGGGGGAGTTTGACCCGCCAAATAGGCATTTTCTCTCTTGTCCGAAAGTAGACAATTTCGATGAAACTTGACCACAGCTTTCATCAACAGTGATGTACCAAAGTTTGTTCACAGCATTTAAGAAAAAAATATATATATTTATTTTATTTTTTTACATCAGGGTCGAAGGGGGACTTGTGGGAGGTTTGAGCGACGATTGCTCCTGATCCAGGTGAGCTTCAGGACATGCAGTCCTATTTTTAAAAACGGAGATGAATAAACTTCATAATATGTGTTATAAAATAATACAGCTGTCTGTGATCTGGAGAATAAAGTCGAGGTTCCTTGTAGAAAAACTTCAAGAACCTGCAGCTGGAATGACCAATGTTCATCTACCAGGGGTGCTGTGGAACGTGCACTCTGTGGATTTTGTGAGGTTGGATTTGCCTCCAAAACTACTGCGGAAATGCAAAGCATACATCAGGGTTAAGTGTTGGGGGGAGGCAATTTACAACTCAAAGGTCTGGCTACTAGGTAACCAATATATACTGAAATGCAAAAGAAACTTACCACCTTTTAAACCTTCAAATATCAACAATAACACTGCGTTGTAGTAAATGTGTGAACTTGTATGTGGACAATAGTGTCCTCACTGTCAGACAAAACGGTCACGGATGGTCACTTGAACCTTCAATGGTCACTTCATAGCACAGCTGTTGAACAGCCGTTTTGACTGTCAGTGATTTGCCAAGGGGTACGGGATGATTTTAATGAGCTGCACGTGATGTTCTGATATTGGCTTTAAAAGGCCAGTGCAAAATGGGCATTTCCATCAACATGCCACGATTGTCAAGGATCAACGGCAGTGTGCCTTGGCATACTGCAAGGCGGATTGAGCTACCGTGAGGTGGCACGTCGCCTTGCTGTTCACACCAGACGATATGCGCCCTGGTGGAGAGAGACACCCTCCACAACTCTGCAGACGACAGACCTCGATCAGGGAGGCCAGAGTCACCACTGCAAGGCAGGACAGGCAGATGGTCCCAAGTCAGATGGCTTCAGACATTGAGGACTGAGTGGGACAGAATCCAGCAGCAATCCATCCAAAGACTGGTAGGCAGTATGCGCCGACGATGCACTGCCTGTATCCAAAAATGGTGGCCACACGCTATTGAAAGGGGACTGACATTGCACCCGTGCTGTTCTGTACTGTAGAACAAACTTATGAGATGGTGTATCTTGGTCAAAAACTTGACATGTCATCATAAAATGCCAATGTTTCAATTAGCAATTGTTGGGTTTGTTTTATTTTGAACTGTTACAATTTTATTACATTTCAAACAAGTGGTAAGTTTCGTTTGCATTTCAGTATACCAGGCAGCATTCCAGATTTATGCACCCACCAAACCACTCGCAATCCTTCCTCATTTCATTTAGTAATTTGAAGCAGTTTACAAGGAAATGGCTATAGTTTTGCCCGCAAATACAAAGAAGCTAAAGTAGGAATCACTTTTGGGGGAAATTTTTTTTATTGTGAACAGCCATAGGGGAGTAACGGGAGTAAGACAAGTTATTTCATGAATAAATGCACATCACAAGTATTTGTTTTCTGTGTAGAATGATAGAACGTGTCGAAGTGTATTAAAGGTGGCCCCGCCATTCTATAATGTATTCAAGCACCCACCATCCAACCCCATCAATCCTATAAATAATTTTGCATTGCAATCTTTCTCTTTTTTGTATCTGGTTTGAGCAGCTTCAACACACCAGTGAAGCCTCGAAGGCGGCGAACACAGCACCTCAGCGACTATACAGGAAGGTGAGTGATGAGCCTGGGAAATGGTAATGTCCGAAAGGGGCATCGGCAATGTGACAAAGTAATGAGAAGTACTGCGGCAGAACAATGGGCGCCAGGCTCCTTACTATAACAATGTTATAAAAGCCGTGCGTGGGGGAAACAGAGAGAGAGAGACAAAGACAGAAACAGCACAGACAGTGGAGTTGATGGTACAGTCGATGACAGTGCATGGGACAGCTCGCAAGAGGATCAGCGAGAAGTACGTGCGGTGAGGAATAACTCCATCTTGAAAGTGTCCATTGGTGGTCAAACGATGGAGTGACTGTGTGTATCTGTCTCTGTCTAACAACTACCATCACATCACATCACATGCAAGCATTGCGCATAGGAAGGTTTCCGTCTCATGTCCTCTATCCTGTCCAAGCACATGTGAGTGTTTACAGGCCCAAGTTATCACGGTGAGTCCAGATTATCGTGACGTGGGGATATCTTGTTAATATTTTCAAGTGATCGGTTGTTTGTTTGTGCATTTTACTTTCATGGCCGAACCGTAGGTCCTGGAGGCAAAAAATTTAGGGTGCAGGTACTTCAGAATTTGGGCAAGGTTTTAAGCTAACTCCCCCAACAAGATTCTTTGCCTGTGTTTGTATAAATCGAAGAAGGGAAAAAATATATATATTTTTTAAAAGGCCAGGCTAATCGCCACGAGATTTTGGGTACGGACTGGGAGTACCCAGGTACAAGTCATGGGCATAACCTACACCTACACCCCAGCCCCACTATTTGCGGGTGATACATTCCTGAAAAATGCCACAAATGGCAGGGCTTTTTATTTTTATAAACATGGTCTAGGCTTCTGGAAAAGCGATGACAGAACAAATCAGGACACAACATCATAAAAGGAACAGCAGGAGAAAGGGGGAAAATAGCACCACTGAACCTGCAATGTATGTGGGCCCTGGTCTGATGTTGTAACCCAAATTTGGTTGCATTCTGACTGGTGGGTCTGGAGAACATTTTTGAAGCAATTTATGAAGTCGGCCATTTTGACATCCTTAAAGTCATGTCACCGGAATGAGCTTTGCAATCTCCGTTACCAGTCACAAGAGGAACATTGCTGCCAAATTTCAGGCAGATCCGCCCAGCGGTTTGGCCTGAGAGGTCGAAAAGGGAGACGGACGGACGGACGGAGACAGAGCGCGATAATACCTTATCTGGAATGGAAATTCCAGAAAAGCTAAAAGCCAGCAGCAGGGCGGAGAGAGGAAGTAGACGGAGACGGACAAACAAGGGATGTAGTTAACAACGAGTGGTAAGGGAGAACACAAAGGGTGGATAAGATGGACGCATAAATAAGCAAAACTGTTTGACAAGTTTATGATTTTATCAAGGTCAGATGAAACGGAAAAGGCTGCTGGCTGTCTGTCAGAAGGATGACAGATGTCAAGGCAGAGAGTGGAGTCATCAGCAAAGAAATAGAGAATTTCAAAAGAAAGTCAGTGAAATCATTAAAGAATATTAGGAACAATATGGGGCCGAGAACACTGGCTTGGGGTACTCCAGCCTTGACAGGGAGAGAAGATTAAAGGGTTCTGTTGAGAGCCACCCATTGTCAAAGAGAGTGTCGGAAGTCAGTAATCCAAGAGTAGAGTTGGCCTTGGATTCCATAAAGCAGACAGTTTGGAGAGCAAGGCAGGATGCCAGATTGTATCAAAAGCTCGAAATATATCGAGAGACGGCTATGATCTCGTCTGATATTGAGGTCCTCCACCATTGTTGGGAGAGTTGAAGGCACGTCCAAGGTAGAGTGAGCAGGTCTGAATCCAAATTGATCAGAGATGAGGCTGTTGTGTTGATATAAAATCATTCCCTTTCCCCAACTGCGATGATGGATTCCATGACCTTGCTGATGAATGGAAGCTAATTGGGCTGTAGTTAAGAGGTTCCGTTTTTGCACCGTTTCAGCTTATCTGGAATTTTCATTCCAGATAAGGTATTGTCATCGCACACCGTCCGTCTGTCTGTCTGTCTTCTCCGGCCAAACCGCCGGGGCGATCTGGCTGAAAATTTGCAGCAACGTTCCTCTCCTGACTGGGAAGAGAAATTGCAAAGCTTGTTCGGGTCACATGACCAAGTCGTTTCTTCAAAAATCTTCTTCTCCAGACACACCAGTTAGAATGCCACAAAATTTCGGTTACAACATTAAGCCAGGGTAGGGATGTTAAATTGTGAAGGTCATGCCAATCACATGACCAGAAGTGTGTCAAAACGGCAGGCTTAATCAATTTTTGGGGAAAATCGTGTAAATTCCTTCAAAAATCTTCCTCTCCAGACCCACCAGTCAGAATTCTACCAAGTGTGTGTGTGTGTGTGTGTGTGTGTGTGTGTGTGTGTGTGTGTGTGGGTTAACTCGAATATGTGAAGTGCTAATGTCAAAGCAGGTGACGCTTTATGACCCGCGAATAGCAAGGTCCGACAGCATTTTAAGAAAAAAAGACGACGTCGATGCCAATCTCCAAATTTTGCAAATGTGTTGGGGGTGGGTACCCAAGATCAGGTCATGGATGATAAAAAATAAAAAATAAAAAACCTCCCCCACCCACCCACCACACAAGTGGGAATCCCAATTCGATTTCACCTGTGCCAAGCCGCACAAATATTGCATATGCGCTGGGGATACCTACTACCTAGGGTACAACACTCCTCCCCCCTCTAAGGCAATGTTATGTTATGTATGTATGTTTGTTTGTTTGTTTGTTGTTTGTATGCATGCATGTGTTTGTTTGTATGTATGTATGCATGTATGGCATCAAAATCAAGAAACTGATCTCAAACAAGGAAATGAGGCCATTCGGCCCATCATTGCCATGGTGCACAATCACGTTAATTTTTATGACAGCTGTAACCATCGATCTTCTTGATGGTTTACTAAAGTCTAAATAACCCGATGTTGATCGGGAAACTCGGCTTGGGTGGGGTACACAGTGCTGCACAGGAAAACAAACCATGTATGGGTTCAGGCACATGTGTACTGAAAACGTTAAAATCTTAAAATATTTTTGTGCATGTTTGTACATTACTCTTTCATGGCAAAACCGTAGCAGATATAAGCCCCAACTTTTGGGTATTGGTACTTAATGATCTGGACAGGGTTTTAAGCTACCACATTGGCATTGACGTCCATTTTGAAGCCAAAGGCCTCCATTAAATGTATAGTGTGGGCTCAGGCAGTACTGTAACGTGAATAATTGTTTCCTTGTTTTTCCCATCCCTCATCTTTACTAAACCCTGTTCTTCCACTACTGGAGTGTCAAGTCTGGTGCAAGGTCTGTAATTGGGAACAATACACAATGGCACAAGTAAAGCTGCGATTTTTTAAAATTATGAAAAACCCCTCTTTCGGAGGGTTTAAGTGCTGACAGGATGGCTTAGAGGTAGGTACTCAAACCTCTAAGTGGTCTAGCCTGGGTCTGAATCCTAACCTAGCTATAAACCGTCAAACCGGTGTTTCACAGGCAGGGAATTCAATGTGTGTGCCGTCCCTCGGATGGATGTTCAACTGGGCGTCCCATCTGATAGCTTTAGTTCGTGGACGTAAAAGATCCCATGGTGTCCTTCGTGAACAGTAGGCGAGATATCGCCAGCACCATGTCCAACTACCAAATTTCTGGCCCGCAGAGCAGAGAGCATTGCATAAGTAGCACAGCCACACCTTCAACCAGTGGTGTTACCCCACAGCCTTGTGCTGCATAAGAGCTAAGAAGCCTGAGGGTTCAAACGTGGTGGTTCATCAAGGGTTCTCACTCGACATCAAGGGTTCTTGGAACAGATTCGCAGTTACTGTAATCTTCATCAGAAACCAAAGAAAGGATTAAATTTTGTCTTCCCAGCGGACTACGTATGGCACCAGGGACTGTCGCAAATTGGTGACCGTCTGGGTGAAAGATTTGACGTCACGTCCAACCACCAGTCGACAATAGCAATATGACAAAAACAATGATTTTAGCTCAGACTTAACATATGGGCAAAAAAAGTATACAATTTTTTTTTTTTTATAAAATAAATAAAAACATTTAACCACATCTAAAAGAACCAGACAAGCAACAGCATTCCACCTCAGAGCTGTTTCCATCTGCATCGCTGTCACCATCCAGAGTGACCGAATGTTTGGCAGAGCTCAAGGGTATGATGTCAGGCCCTTCTGCAAAAGCCCCATCATGTGGGCTCGTAGCGATTGGTTCTGGAGCACCATCTACATGGCCATTGTCACCACTACGCTCCTCTGAAGAATCCATATCAGGACTTTGCTCCTGCACACAGCACACAAGGAAACCAAAAATTGTTTTTTTTTATAACGTATATTGTGTTTTATGCTACCACCAGCTTTTTACCCTATCTTTTTTTACAGTTCAACACGAAAAACAAATTTCACACACACACACACACACACACGCAGGAATTCCAAATCCATTGGACCATACTCTGTGCAGAGCGTTGGTGCTGCCTTAACAGTCTCCTTGACTACTGGGTACAATCCTGGACGGGTCGCCACTCCGACACAGATACCAGAAAGCTGGCACTCATTTTGCCGACCTCGGAAGGATGAAGGCAGAGTCAACCCCACCTGGTATTAATTCAACAGCTGAGGGGATTTGAACTCAGGATCCTAGGATCCCAAGCCCACCACCCTAACCATTAAGCCAACACCAGGCATGCAGGAAATTGCCCCATATCCGCATATTCACGGTTTTCCCGCGATTTTATTTTATTTTTCACGTGCCACGAGCATAACAGTTCTAAAACATATCTTCAACGAGCCATGCACAAACAATACTGTACTGAAACGAAAAAAAACATCTTCCGCAAGCCACAAACATGACCTGCTTCCTGAACGTGTATTGTAACTTTGTGGGATAAACACATTTCGTGGGACGTCTCACCAGCGTAACACATCATCCCCCGTGAGTTACTTACAGAAGGAAAACACTAACCGCATCTATTGATGTATCCAGTAATTACCAGGTCATCACATGTACGGACATTGCACGATGGAAACGTTCGGAGCATCTTCGTGTAAATCACCATCCTGCTACAAACAGCACCATCTGAGCCGTTACATTTTAAAACGCTCAGCACAATCTGCCCCTCAGATAGGAAAGATGTCATGTCCTGCGAGTTAAAGAATGCGTTTCCATTCAGCATAGCTATTAGTGTAATTAGCAGATCATGAACCAGGAACCACTGCAAACCGATAACGTTATACCCCTCGTCTCCATTGTATCAATGACAAAACACTCGCGGATTTTCTTCTATTTCCACAGCATTTTCGCGAGATCTCCCCCGACATGCGCAGATTTTTCGCGGGTCAGGAAATCTCATCGAGTAGTACACTGCACCGGTGCCTCCTCACGGTAAAGAAGCGCTCTGTCCACGAGATACAAATCCAAATCGGTATGCTTTGCACAGACGAAATGAGGAACCGTTTCTTACCACAATTCCACTACATTGCTCTTTTGGTTTTTTTATCATCTGGTCCACAATTGGCAAAACCACATAAAAGGATGGCCTCCAATCCCAGTTTCTGATTGGACATCCTCGATCATACAAACTCTTTTTGTCAAATCGAAATTCTAACAATTTACAAGGTCTTCGTTAACAGCTTTCAAGAAGGGGTACTGTTCTCCCCTTTGGGCTGGCACCTCTACCACACCCCTTTCACATATTGATGCCATGAAGAACACCACCCCCAAAAAATATAAAAAATTGGATCCCTCATGATGCAACTAAATCTCCAGGCCTGTTAATGCAGAGAGGGCAGTGGCCTCAATTCTAGTCTTGCACCCTCCGCCCTTTCCATGGGTCTGTGCCCCACAAAGAAACAGATCCAAAGCTGCTTTTTCTAAGAGTTTGAGGTGACAAGCCACTTGACACGCTTGCTCACTATTGCTCTGCCCACAAGTTTAGCTATTTATAGCTGTGAATTAAAAGTTAACACAGTAGTGATAAAATTCAAAGCAATGTGCTCAACACACTGTTTCCATTAACAAACAGGTGGTCAATAACATTTGATGAACATTTCAACTGTTTTTATTTTTTTTTTAAGACCACTATAGATCTGCTTTGATACATCTGATGGCAGAACATTTGCCATATTCAAGGACAGGTGTTAACATTGTAGGGAATTATTCACAAATACAGTTCAAAGTTCAGCAAAATAATTCGCTTCGTGCCAAGCATGACCAATGTGTGACGGTTTAGAAAAGACCAAAAAGAGGTTCAAGTAAACCTTGTCAATGGGTTACAGTGTTTGTGCAGTCTTTTTTTTTTCTTTTTTTTTCATACATTCAACTGCAAAATGATTCACATGACAAAGAAAACAGAAGACTGGTACACCACTGTACCTTGACAATGGAGGCTAGAACGGTCATCAGTAGAGCGCATACCTCCACCAGGCTGAACAGTTCACGTTTTGGATCCCACCGATAGGCCGGATCTGCATCCGAACCTTAACCAAAATCTAATCGATCGTCCCGTCACACACCCAACCTGTCCACCATGTCTATTATCTTTCCTAACGGTCATGATGGCAAAAAAAATTAATATATACACAAATTAAATAATCAACACATCACCCAATACCCCAAAAAATTTTAAAATAAATTGATATTTGATGTACGTGTTTTTCTTTTTTTGTGAAGTTACTTGTTTATGGATCGCATTCATTACGACGGACATCGAACGACTACTTCCACAAGCAACACGTCTGTTGATCAGATGTTGCCATATCCAAGAACATCACAAAAGAGCTCTTGCCTCTACACAGAAAACCCAAAACACAAATTTAACCTTCGTTTCTCCTTTAGGTTTTATTTCATAAAATTGTTTGCATGAAAAAAAAAAAAAACTTGAATATGAATACTTCTAATACTTCGATATCGCGCGCTGGGGCAGTAAAAGTCCAGGTTAAGATTGATGAAACAATTTTGCAGTTATAAAATTTAAATGTAGACCGTGAATGAGCATGCGTGATGGGAAGAGTTGTGACGTTGGACAAATTCCTATTTATAGCCCTCAGATCAAGGGACATACGCGCCATAAGTTGTGACAGAAGACACAGGACAGAATAGCCAATTATATAACAGCGCGATGTCGCCGCGCTATATAAAAACGTTACGTGGAAAAAAAAAAAAAAAAAAAAAAAAAAAAAAAAAAAAAAAAAAAAAAAAAAAAAAAAAAAAACAAAAAAAAAAAAAAAAAAAAAAAAAAAAAAAAAAAAAAAAAAAAAAAAAAAAAAAAAAAAAAAAAAAAAAAAAAAAAAAAAAAAAAAAAAAAAAAAAAAAAAAAAAAAAAAAAAAAAAAAAAAAAAAAAAAAAAAAAAAAAAAAAAAAAAAAAAAAAAAAAAAAAAAAAAAAAAAAAAAAAAAAAAAAGAAAAAAAAAAAAAAAAAAAAAAAAAAAAAAAAAAAAAAAAAAAAAAAAAAAAAAAAAAAAAAAAAAAAAAAAAAAAAAAAAAACAAAAAAAAAAAAAAAAAAAAAAAAAAAAAAAAAAAAAAAAAAAAAAAAAAAAAAAAAAAAAAAAAAAAAAAAAAAAAAAAAAAAAAAAAAAAAAAAAAAAAAAAAAAAAAAAAAAAAAAAAAAAAAAAAAAAAAAAAAAAAAAAAAAAAAAAAAAAAAAAAAAAAAAAAAAAAAAAAAAAAAAAAAAAAAAAAAAAAAAAAAAAAAAAAAAAAAAAAAAAAAATAAAAAAAAAAAAAAAAAAAAAAAAAAAAAAAAAAAAAAAAAAAAAAAAAAAAAAAAAAAAAAAAAAAAAAAAAAAAACAAAAAAAAAAAAAAAAAAAAAAAAAAAAAAAGAAAAGAAAAAAAAAAAAAAAAAAAAAAAAAAAAAAAAAAAAAAAAAAAAAAAAAAAAAAAAGGAAGAACGAGAGTTACAACGCTGCGCGTCAACAACTAACGGAACAGGAAGATTAAGACTTCCTGCTCAGAAAACAACTTCCGGCGTCAACAGAAAACGATCAACACAAAAACGTCACTCTTCCGCATTAACCCCTGTCCCACAATTCACACCGGCAATCTCCGCCCACAATCACACCGGCAATCTCCGCCCACATACACCCCGGCAATCTCGCCCACAATCCACCCGGAATCTCCGCCCACAATTCCACCCGGCAATCTCCGCCCACAATTCACCCGGCAATCTCCCGCCCACATCTCACCCCAGGCAATCTCCGCCACAATTCACGATAACCGGCAATCTCCGCCCACAATCCACCCGGCAATCTCCGCCCACAATCCACCCGGCAATGAGTGTGACAGAAGACAGGACAGAATAGCCAATTATATAACAGCGCGATGGCGCTGCGCTGTAAAAAGACCAAGTGTTTGGCCAGCGGGTTGAATATATATGCACAATGCCATCACGGATTTAATACGGACTTCATTCCCATTACGGTTTCTCCGCAAGTGCAGGCATTTCTCCCAGCTACGTGAAAACGTCAAAAGCTAAAGAATGCCAGAATGGGATCTGTCCCGTCTTTAACTGTTGCAGGTGCAGGTTGTTCCCAATTGTACAGCAAACCAGTTCCTGCATGCCATCCATCCATCCATCCATGCTTGGTCCTGTGATGTCTATTTCAAGTTTATTTTTCTTAACCTCAGCTGGGAGTCTTGGGCTGGTCAAGTTCTGTCTTCCCACACTTTCCCTCCATCATACTTCTCATTTTCCAATTCCAACCTTCTCTAAAAGAAAATAATAATCATCATCACGACACTCTCTCACATTTGGACTCCGATTGACAGCCCCCCCACCCCCACGAGTGGAGTTGACAGACATCATGAACTCCATTCCTCACGGTGGACACAAACCATCAATAAAGCACAAGAACATCTCTGGCTGCATATTCTACAATGTAAGCACTTGTGTAGCATACACCCCCACCCCCCACCACCAACCCCAACCCTTATTGGAGACGACCGTTTAAACCTTCATTTCCTCTCAGATAAACTCAAAAATCCATCCCAACTCTACAAATTCCTTATACATGGCAATTTCAATCGTCACCAGGCCGGGTGGCCAGGTGTATGCTCTGGAACAACCAGCCATGGCATTGTGGATAAAAGTTCATGCAATTGTGAGTATGACCTCATCTGTGAACTGTGTTCTTTTGCTTTGCCTCTGTTTACACGATTCAGCTTGTCCTCCTTTGGGTGCCTCCAATTGACAACAACCATCACCGTGATCCACACACAAAAACAAATAACATACAACAGATACTCAACAAAGACCAGGAAGCTAACTTCTAATAAGAAAACTCAAGGAATCCATCATCGCTGCAGAGGCAATCTGCCATTTTCAGTTAGCAACCGGCGATTATACGAAAACCCTCTCTTCCTCGTTACAGATCACGACGTCATCATGTAATAACAATACCCAATCCAACGAACAGGTAAACAGCAGGTCCCTCTGATCGCAAATTGATTAGATGCTGGTCTTTCAATCCTGGTCTATTGAAAGGCCATCTTTTTCTTCTTTTTTCCATGCAGTGGTTTCAGAGATAGAGGTCCAAAGGTTTTCCTTTTTTCAAACATTGCTGCCACACCACGTGACCTCTGACATCATAATGATCATTAAAACATTCTTCATGAGTAGTCACACCTGCGGTGAAAATTTCATGTTAATCGGATAAGCGGTTGCAGAGAAAACCACGATGGATGGACATATGGACAACTGGAAAACAGTGGTCAGGCAACTTCGTCAGAGGAGCATAAAATAAAAACTCCACTGACCAAAGGGAATACGTATTTTTGAAACTTGGAATACTGAATAGAAAATTTTCAGGACTGATTAATCAGCGTTCAACTTTCACCTCCCTCCTACCACCCCCCCACCCCCAAAAAGAATAGAATACATTGTTTTAAAGCAATAAAAAGGACGCATTAGCCAACCGATCAATTGTCTAAAACGGGACTCGATACAATTTCAGACAAGCAACAAACTATGCCAAGTTCAAGCCAACAAACCAGGATCCACTTTAGCTCGAGCTGGAGCAAGAAGTTCATATGCGAAACAGCACAATAATTATGTGCACACAGCTGCTTCAGCCCATTCACACATACAAAGGCCTGCTACCAAAGGTACCACGCACACCAACAATGGACACATTAGGTGTCAGGTGACATGTCTTTGGCACAACATAAGCCAACAAAGTCAGTGTGAAGTAACAATTATGCAAGATCGAGAAATAATACACCTGCAATTAAGCAAGACCTCACACAACCACTTATCAAAGAGAGCAGCTGCAAAGGCTTTGAAGTTTGAGAAACTTTATCAAGACATTTTGCCAGGAGAGAAGCTTCTCACAAAGAGCAACAAGCCACTGAGTACTATTTAATTCTTCACAAATTGGCAAAATTATATAATCAAATACATTTTTATATCCCATTTGAAAAAAAACCGCTCCCCCTCTCCTCCTCCTCCAAACAAAATAAACAAGAAAAAGAGCAATCAGAGATTGGCAGACCCTCACAGGACTTGTTTTGTGTGGAGTATTTTTGTGTACTGGTGTGTTATGCAATAATAAGAGACATAATTAGAAATGCACTTCATAAATGCTGGCAGTGATGACCGGGTTCAGCATTTCAGAGAATATTTCTGAAGGTTTAATATACGAGGTGGTGTTCAAAAAGTACTCCAACCTTAATTTTGCGTGCGTAAATGTCAATGAAGCTAGGGAGGCATGGGTTTGGTGCACGTATGTAGGCGATCCTAATCCGTATGCGTGAATATTTTCCCACCTGCAGAAGCTGTCAGTCACGACAACTGCAATGGAGTGAGGAAGTGTAAGTGAGCGGCGTCGGATTTTCGTTTTTGACAAAATGACGGATCACTGTGGTCTCATTGCCAGTGACACTGTGTTGAAGAAGTTGGGATCACTGTTCACAAGTCTCCACATGTCCTGTGCGATCTCCAAACGGAGTTGCTTCTGCTGTCGTTAGCGTTTAGCAGTGACGACTTCGCTGAGATTCTCCTTAAGCCCAATCCTCAGTCACAATGGATGAACGGATCCAATGCTGACGCCCGCTCGTCTGCAAGTTTCTGATCGTGATTTGGACGATCCTTTATCAGCAGGGTCCTCACTTGGTTCAATGACGATCTCATTTCAGAGATGTTGAGGGCCTACCAGAACTGCTTCACTTTCCATGATGTGCGACCATCTTCTTTGAAGCGGTTGTCCACTCTTTATCTATGTGGTGCCCATTGCTTCGTTCCCAGAAGGCCTGTTGATCTTGCGGATCGTTTTCCATTGGGAATCGCAAGCTTCCACAATTTGATGCAGTAGCGTTGTTCAAGTTTTTCTGTCTTTTGTCAAAAACGAATCCGACGGCTCACTTACACTTCCTCCTCATCGGCGGTCTGTCGGCGACTGACAGCTTGTGCAGGCGGAAATATTCACGCATACATGATTAGGATCGCTACATATGTGCACAAAACCACGCCTCCTCAGCTTCATTTGTTTACGCACGAAAAATTAAGGTTGGATACTTTTTGAACACACTCGTGTATATATATATATATAGTATATATATGGCTGCCATATTGCGAGCAATGACGTCATCAAAACATTTTTGTGAATCATTCATCAATTTGTGGACAAAAAAAACACAGCATTTTTGTGGACATGACCTCAAAAATTACCCCCGGTTGGGGGGACAGGTCATCTCGGAAGCTCTGTAGATGTGGATCTCCGATCGGCTTAGAATGGCTTCAATGTCGTCTTGTCTTTCGGTTTTAACGTACAGACGAAAGCCCGGGAGTAAAATATAAAACCTCAGAAATAAATTACAAATTCGAAAAATACGACCACGACCAGATTCAATATTGTACCCTACTGGGGCGTTCCAGGTCAAGTGCCACACATTTTCAGCGAAATTTTGACATCATCGCTCAGATTTCACTCTTTTTTGTGCAAGTGTTTTTGTATCAACGGTAAACATTGTGTCAATTTCAGACTGGGGGCCATCGGGGCCCATTTTAGGGCCCACCAAATTTGGGCGCCCTGGTTTTGACCCACAATCTTCCAGTGGCATATCACAGGTTGTAGTGGTCGATTTGGATGATTTGGTATGCAAAATGCTCGTAAAAGCGAGATTCTTTCGAATCGGTAAAGTAAAATCACTCCGAAACAGTAATCAAAAAGTTATATGTTTGGGCCACCTTATGACCTTGGGCCCCGCCCCCGCAGCCAAACCGGATGATCCGGATTTTTTGCGTGAGAATACCCCTTCATATGCTCAACACCTCAGCACAAATTAAAATGGGATGCTCCAATCA
>CM068956.1:28510385-28524046 GCA_035128595.1 Eptatretus atami | reverse complement strand
ACGTAGGATTAGTTCTTGCGGTGCTATTAGTAGAGTTGCGTCAGTCTTTACGTTCGTCGTTTTGGTCAGGGGAACGTAGCTTGCGGTTTCATGTTGGTTCCTTTCGGCGTCGTCTTCTGTTATGTGTTTGCTTTTTGTCTGCCTTTTAGCTTGAGATTGTGTTTTTTCGCCTATTGCTCATTTTTGGGACATTAACGACTTGTTTGATTTTTATATGTGATGGGTGGTCAACTTCTGGGCTTCTCCGCTGTCATCTTTTGAAGATCTCTCCTCGTCCTCTATCGTCTGGTTGTGCGTATTAATTAGTTGAATTTGGCTTGCTAAGTTTGCGGTGTTTTTTCTCGATTGAGTTGCTTGTGGTGGTTGGTGTATGCGCGGTTTGCGTGGCCCGGGGTTCTGTGTTGTGGTGTGTTTTTTGTTTGGGTTCCGCTGTCTTAGATGAGATTTGCGTTTGGAACCCGTGTGGACGCATGGATAATTGTTCCGTTCAATAGGCCTGTCTTTACTGGTGTGAACAACTAAGAAGTTGTTTGTTTTTTCTGCGGGCTTGAGGAGTACAGGAATGTCTGTCATGTAATCTGGTTTTGTGTTCGAGCGTGTCTGTTGAGATTGAAAAATTTCAGCGAGAGCGAGATCTTGTCTACTCATGGTGACGACATTCGCTTGAAAGATCTTTTGTCGTCGTGTTTTTCGTTTTTAGTGTGTGGGCAGCTGATCGGTTGTATTGCCGCATTCACTAGTCATGGCGGGTTTTCTTGGGGACTGAGCCTGTGTACAGATTCTGCTCAGGTCGGCCCATGTCTGTGGACTTTGGTTGGCAAATATGGATTGCTAATGAGAGAGGCCGTTGTGTGGTGCGAGGATTGAGTGGGGTTTTTGGCCTTTTCCCCATGTTATATGTGGACTCTTAATTTGATGATGGCGTTTATTTGTTGGGTTCCGTGCCTGTTTTTTGGGGTTGCTGTGTGCTTGTGGGTGTTGTGTGTGCTGGTCTGTGCGCTTGGCGTTTTGGGTGCTGTTCAGTGGGGGTGGGTTTGTTAGGTGTGCGAGTCTTGAAGAAGTGAATGTTAGTCACTGGATAAAAGAAATCTCGATTTATGTATTGGGTGCGACATGATGGTCCCTAACATATATGTATCTGTGGGGTTGCTTGTCTGAGCAAGGTGATTTCATATGTGGGTTGATGCTATTTGTAGGGATCGGTCGTGGCTGGAGGTGGAAGTTTTGGGCGTCGAGGAGTTGATGTATTTTTATTGTAGTGTGTCTTCAGTGCGGGTGTTACTTTTGTTTGTCATATTTTACCTTAATTCTTCCTTTGGATTTTGTCTGCTGGTTGTTTGTGTCGTTGTGGGTTTTTGTAATTTTTTTTTGCGCCTTGTGCCGTTCTTTGCTCTGGGGTTTTTTTGTAGATACCGCCTGGATGGGTTTGTTTTGAAGATTTTGCGTTCGTTGTCTTGGGATGTGGAGTTTTGGGAGGACGATGTAGGTTTGTGGGTATTGTTTCTAATTTGCTCATTTAGCTCAATTCAGTCGTGTTCGCTGCTAGCTCGTTTGTTTTATGTTTTGTATGCTGTCATTTTTTGTGTTTGTTTTGGTTTTGGTTTTTTGGGTACTTCAGTTTTGTCTTATTACTTTGCTGGGTTACATTGTGTGGGTTTTTTTTTGAGTTGGGTTTGTGTTGCGTCGGCAACAGGCCGTCGGGTGCCCGTCCGTTGTTTGGTGGTGGCTGCTGAGGATTCAGGGTGTGGAGAGGGTTGCGAGGAGGAATTGAGGTTGGATAGTTGGGGACCCAACAAAAACCATCACACACTTGAACTTGGGGCGTGGCACTTTGTTGCTGACGGGATACTGCGTGGCCATTTTTAATTTATTTGGGAGGCTGTTGGGGATGTGATATAGTGTGTATGTGGAGAGTGGTGGGAGGTCCTTTGGGTCGGTCGGATGGATTCGAATTTAAATAAAGACGTCGTGGATCGTGGGTATTTGTGGTTTGCGGTGTTTGGCTGGGGTGTGTCGGGGGGTTCGTCAAGGTCATATGGCGGCTCGTGTCGAGTTCAAATCTATTGATTTGTTTTACTGTGTGTTGTTTGTGTGTTGATGTTGTGTTGTAGGCTTGTTGGTGTGTGTTGTGTGTGTGTGTTCGGAGTGTTTTTCTATTGTTTACTATTACGGAGCTTTTTTGTTTGTTTTGCGAAAGTGATTCTCGGGGTTTTTGTGGGGTTCGTGATATTTTGGGGTGTTGTGGGGGTGGCGGTGGTTTGTGGGTTTTTTGTGGTGGTGTGGTATTTGTTTTTTTTTTAATTATATCGTAGCATTGGTTTTTGGGGGGTGTTTTGGTGAGCTGGTTTGTTTTTGGTGTTTTGGGCCTGGGTTTTTGATACGAGAGGGATCTATTGCTGGTTACGGTGGGTGTGTTATGTGTTGAGTTGTGTGGGGGTGTGGTTAGGGACGTGGCGGCGTGTGGGTCCAAGCATTTTGGACCGGGACTACAAAACGCTGTTACTCGTGCTGGTTACATGGGCGTTGTTTTTGGTGGTCCGATCCGCTGAGAAGGGATATGGTGGGGGCATAGGCTCTTTGTTCTGGGGTGGGGGGGTCTCGGTCGCAAGATTTGTGTGGGGGGGGGCGGGGGGCTAAAGTGGGTGGCCCCCAGGTCTGAAGAATTGACACATAGATGTTTTTATCCGTATTTGGGGTTTTTTTGAGTTTGGGTGGGGGGGATTTCGGTGGTCGGATAAGGACTATGATATCACTTTGCTACTCGAAAAAAGGGGATGTGTTTGATAATCTGTGAGAGTGGCGATGCGTGTTTTTTTGTTGTTTGGTCAGGAGAATTCCGTTTGCGTGATAGGAGGTAGATGATTGTGTGGGTTACAGCTTGTTGACATTGGAGACTGGCGGGCTGCCGTAGTGAGCTATCAGAGAGGTATTGTTGTGCGGTTGTCTTCAGGACATAATTTACACGAAGTTTGTGAAGGGTCTTGTGTTGTTGAATTTGGATTGGCAGATTGGTTGTGGGGGGTGGTGTCTAAAGTGTGAGGCGTTACTCGTGGAGTAGTGCGGGAATTAATTATATGGGGATCTGTTGACATTTTTATATCTTGCTAAGAATGCGATTTGTTGTATTTTGGGGTGCTTGGTCGTGGGCTTCTGTGGTGTGTGGGTGCCTTTTTTCCTCTATATTTTGTTTTTTCCTTAGGAATCCAGGAATTGTTTTGTTGTTTCTTAAGCTTGTTCCCGCGTTTTCGGGGTTGATGGGTTTTGGTTTTTGCTGCGTGGCGTACTGTTTCGTTTACTTGGGGTTTTTACTTTCGTTGTAGTTTTGGGGTTTGTTGTGTTGTTGCTGGGTTTTTTTTTTTTGTGATGTTTTTTCTTGTGTGGCGGTGGGTTGGTTTGTCAAATGGGAAATTGTTTGGTTTTTTTATTTCTTTGTTTTTTAATTTTATCTAAACTATACTTTCCAGGGTGAACGCTAACCCTCTGTTTTTTTTTCTATATGATATGTTTTTGTTTTTTGGGCGAGATTTGGGTTTATTATTTGCTTCATCATAGTATTCTGGTTTTGTGTGGGATTCGGATGCTTCGGGCAATGGTTGCGCTTGTGGCGCTTTTTTTTTTGGGCATGCGCTGTTTTGGTTTTTTTTTGTGCGTTCTGTCTAATTTTGCTTCGAAAATCGTCTTCATTTGCTGTTTGGGCTTTGGTGTGCTCAACATGAGGGAGCATCTTTTGGTAATTTCTTGTTGATTTTGAGCCGGACTTTTTTAATGCGAACTGTTTTCCTTGTGTTTACTTTTTGGCGCGCGATGTTTGCTTATAGTGGTGGGTTTCAAGTTTTGGTTCATTAACTTGTGCGTTTATATTTTATCTATGGAATGTAGCCGGGCGGGTTGGGTTCTATTTGCAGATGGTCTAACAGTGTAGCTTTTTTTTTAGGCTATTGAGTGTTTGATGGTATTCTTTTTATCTGGCATACAAGTGTGTTTGTACATTAATGCAGATCTTTCGATGCCGTGTGCATGCGCGTGTCGCGGGCAGGTGGCAAGGATGATCAACTCAACTGCTTCGCTTGTTGGGTTGGAATTGTTGTTGAAGGTTTTGTGTTGCCACTAGTACTGTTTTTTCTGTTGGCGATCTTTTTGCTTGCTTTCTGTGTCTTTGTTTTGGTTTTGTGGATTTGGGGGTTGTGCGGGCGCTGTGGTCGTGTGGGGCTCAGTTTGTAGCTTCGCTTCACACGCATCCTTGATCGAGTTGCTCGTCTCTCGAGGCGTGTGGCGAGTAAACATAGTTTGGTCTACGTATTTTGGTATGTTATTGGTCATGGTTAAATTTGTGTCTCTTGTTTTGTTACTATGAAGATAGAGCGATTGTGGTTTTTGTGAGTCTTCTGTTGGCGTCTTCTTGTTATGTCGATGATCGGACATAATATAATGGTGTGTGTAAATTTTAGAGATTGTATCATATGTATAACAGCGTGCTCATATCATATATCGTGGTGGTGCGAATGAGTTTGGTGAGTGGGGGTGTTTTGGTTGTTGGTTTTTGGGGATCCGTAGACGGATTTTGTAGTGGCTGGTTTACACTCGATTGGGCATAGTCTTCAGTACACTCAAATGCTTGTTACTCTCGTGGACTGTCGGGCGGGGACGGCTGCTGAGAGTTTGACCGTCATGTCTGCTGTTGGTTTGTGCTGTCTGAGCAGGAGACTGACAGCTTTACGTTTTTGGCTTTTTCTGTTTCGGTGTATGGTAGATTGATTCGGTACTAGGGACTTTGTTCTTTTGTCATCAGAGTCTCTCGATGCTTCCTTTTGTGTGAGTTGTTCTTTCGCGCTTTTTCAATTTGTTGTAATCATCTGTCTTTAATCTTTTCTTTCAATGTTCTTTACTGTAATCTGCTCATGCTATTCTATATCTCTTTTTTTTTTGTTTTCTTGGCGGAAACCGGTGGTTTTTTTTTGCATTTTTTTTTTGTGTTTTCTTATATGCTTTTTATTTACAATGACTAGTAATCTTTTTTTCTTGGTTTCTTTTCATGGCTCATTTGATGAACATGAGAAGGCATTGTACTTTTGGTTTGATTTAGGTTTTTGGGTGATTGCTATATTGGGTACAGGCGTTGTTCTGTTAGGATCTTTCAGGCGTGGTTGAATATGGTTACCTGTTTGGTTCTTATTTCGGTTTTTTGTTGTGGGTTTGGTTTTGTTGTTTTAGGTTTTTGTTACATGATGTGGGTTTGAGGCATCGCTTCTTTCTGATTTGCCTATGTATATCTAAAACGGGCTGTTAACTGTTGTGGGATGAGAAGAGGTAACTGTTGGTGATACCAGGGTAGTTCTTTGGGATGGCCACACTAATGTGTTGGCTAATTTTATTGTTTTCTAGTCGTATGTTGGGCTTTTGTGGGTAGTTGTTGTCGTGTGGCGCCGCGGGGGTCTGTTTCGGGTAGGTATTCCAAGCGCATTCTGGGTATTCGACATTTTTTTTTCGTACGTTGTTGTCATTCTCTTTGCCATAGTCGGTACGGTTCTTGCGAATTTTCTTGAATGTGAACTTCTCTCTGTGCATTCGTTTTTCTTAAGTTTCAACAATTATTTTTCGAGGGTGTGGTGTGTGTTGTTGTGTTGTGGGCGTGTGTGTTGTGTTGTGTTGTGCTTCCATGGTCTACTCTGTGGCTTGTGTTTTGTACGGTTTGTACAAGAACTCTAAGGTACCGTGAAAAGTTTCCCTCATTTCAAACATTACACACTCAATGATGCAGTGGTGAATGAAGAACTGCTTAGTAATCCATTAATTTGCAGTGGCAAAGGAGAATCAAACACATTATTCCCCAAAAATGGTCCAGACGTGAAATAGTTTATAAAGGCAAATTGAAAGCAATTGCTCAAACCTTTTTTTGCAGACGGATAACGGAATCCATTTCTTCTCCAGGCAGACGGCAGCAAATTTTTATCGGCTCTTCGTTCTTTTGTCGGAGGACAAAGCAGCATTAACCACAAGTTTCTTCAGCAAAGTTTTTTCCTCGCTCAAAGCAAAGCAAACGTAACAATCAAGATAAAAAAAGAATTCCAATTATCGAACGGTACATGATCCATACTCTGGGGCCTCTTTGCAGAACAGTTTGAAAATAAGACTTCCTCATAAGCCATGTTGATCGGCAGAGTAATTCTGCAATTTCGGTTCTGGAGGCTGCAAAGAATAATAGATTAAACAATTAACCACCAAACAATAAATAAATTAATATAGATTTTCAAAAAAGATCAGTAAAACACCACAGAGATCTGGTCACATCAAGAACACGAAAGGGAGGGGATGGTTATGGCCTACTATATTGCGTTTCTGAAAAGATGAGCAGCCGTGAAGGCGTAAAATAATATTAACAAGTAGGGTATGTTCAAAGTACATCGCGCTCGCCATGCCTTAACAAATAAAATAACATAGGCCCCGCTTTGCGACATTGGCGGGCGCCAAGGTACCCAACAAAGCTACCGTGCAGCAAGCATGGGCGAGTGGATGTTGTGAGGGAGCATCACAATAATTATTAATTAAAATAAATAAATAAGAAATAACATACAATATGTTTTAATTTCTTCATCAATACTGGCTCAGGCATACTAATAAATCCACCACCTTTCATCCGAATCTGTGAACTTGTCTGAAAATCAAGTAATTCATTGAGTGCGAATAATGAATAATAAATAATCAACTCAAAAATACCCTTCTATAAGCCAAATCAATTGTTCACGTCATGTCCAATATCAGCTTCCTAGCCTCAAGAGGATGGCTGAGATATTGCGCCAGACAAACATGAATAACAAACGGAGTAAAAACCGAGGCTGCTCCCTTCCTTCGGCGCCCGGCGATGATGTCATGCATCGCCGGATAATCGCAATTGGGAAGGATGGCGGTGTACAATTGATATGGCCATGCAATTATTGCCATCATCATGTGACGCCGAAAAAGTTAGTAATGTATTGTTGAAACATGTCAAGTGCTGATAATGATTGGTTGCTGGCAAATGTTGTTTTGAGACTGACATAACTAAACAGAATAATAGAACGTGATAGTAGTCAAATGGTCTGTAGCAGACAATTGCAACGTATGGCCTAAAGTCTGGAAATCAATAAAATGAAAGATGATGCAATGATAAACATAACTCGAAGGGCATTCTGCAATCACCAGTTATGGCCCTTGCCCGACATATTAATATTATACATTAACTTGTACCAAGTTTGAGTGATTTAAAATTCCTTGAACCAGATTCAAAAATATTAAATAATTCTGGTGCCAGACCATGTGTCTGATTCGGGTGCATTTAGGAACAATATTTGCCCCATGACTACCAGATCAAATTTGACGTTTCAAGCTCAATTCGTGAACAGTTCGAAGAGACAATAATTTTTTTTTTTTAACATTTTTCATTCAATCACTATATGATTGCTCAGACTCATGTGACCTATCAATTACTCAATCAAGCAGCTAGTGTCATCAGTTGGTGATCTCCAAGTGCTTGGGCATTGTGTGAAGTTTCCCCTTGATCTGACGGCAGGCCGTTTGGAGAACGAATATTTTTGAAGTTTTAGGGTGAATGTAAATAAGGCTGCGCAACGGTGAACCTTACGTCAACAATTACGCTAGGGAATTTTTGTTCATCCATTGTAACTAGGTGTGTTCCAAAAAAATGAAAGTTTGAATGTTTTGCTGCCCCTGATTTTGCCTTTGGTTCCAATAAACCCCATAGAACTTATAGGCAAAAAATGAGATCAAAATTCCATGATATTTAGGGTTCCTCAGTTTGCACAATTATGTCCATTATGGAGAGGGCATTTTGCACTGGGCAATGTCAAAAAGCTCATGCTAGTCTCCTTGGAAAAACATCTTTCATCCTATATGACGTGGCTGTGGTTTTTGAAAATATCAAAATGAACCATATTAATCTGGAGTGTACTGGCGTTGTGCATATTGCGACGGCTAAGTTGTCAGTGCTACAGTTTGGCAAATTTCAACAATATTCGTGCCAATTTGAGGAACCCCCCTAAACATTCCTCAACTGCTTTCATATTTGTGTGTAATGTTTCTACTTTCAAATGGAAGCAAACGTGCGACGACCCAGGGATGCATGGATAGTTCATACTTTTATTTTACCTCGCCTATTATGAAGGCACCCTAAGTACACCTTAATCCCTGTCAAGTCATCTTCTTCCAGAATGGCTTGACAGATATCTTTCTGTCAAGCCATTGTGGAGATGATGGATTTTTCAAGGTTTATTCTTCAAAAACAAAACATAGGCTGCCAAATCCATGTGACCGGCGACATCATAAGTGCGTTGCATGAGAAAACTGACAAAAAAATTAGCATCGGATGGACGATACGTTACAATCGCAAAAACAATGATCCTCCAGCGACTTACTCAGGCGGAAATCATAACCAGAAGTTGGTGTCAAAGCCACCCAATGCTTCGCCTGTTATACATTCATTGGCGTTTTAAAAAAGACGAGTCTAATAATAATGATTTTTAATAAAGCATGCAGTGTAAGTCTGATGACTCTGTGTGCAAGTGAGCTAGCAATATACGCCCCCGGACAAGAAAGGTATATACAGAATTGTGCTACTATGAATAACAGGCATCCTGGTTCCATGGCAACCACTTTAGATGACGAACGTAGTACTACACACCGTCGCGACAGTCGTACTATTGTACCGAAATATGAAACGTGAAGTGAAAACGTTGGGAGTTAGAGTGCGGAGAGAACGGACGGACGAACCGGTATCACATAATCATACGCCCCGATAATATCTGGGCGTATAAAAAGTGTGGATGAGATAAAAACATAGAAAGGAAAAAAAAATAGACTGCACCAAAAAACTTTAACATTTTCATCAGGCGCTCACGCTGACCTGCACGCCGAGGGGTATCGCTATAGCCTCTGTTCTTCGAACAGGACGAGCTAAAAAGTAGTTAATTGAATAAACAAATGTCGACTTTTTACATTGGCCATCAGGAAAAGAAAAGCTTGTGTACAAGCCTGTCAAGGAGTAATCGGGATGGTATGTGTGTTTGAAAAGAGGGAGGGAGCAGCAACAATCCCATGATTGAAGAAATTATTTTCCAACAATCTTCATAGAAATGGCACCAGAAACACCCAGCCACATAGCTCTATTGAACATTAGATGCCATTAGGGAACAGTAGACAATTAGGAGATCTAGTGGAAGGGAGAGGGATGAGCGGCGGGGAACACGGGGTAGCACAAGATGGACATTACAGGAACTTTCAGGACCTTACAACAAACCGACAGGGAACTTTCAAAGGAAAAGGAAAGCAGGGACCATTTGAAGGAGGCTGGCGGTTGGGTGGATTAGCAGTGGGGTAGAAAAGAGATATGAATGGAAGGTCTGGCTGATGATTTGATATTGACAGGAGAGCCATATGAACAATTACATGACAAGGAATAAATTTAAACTCCAATAAGCAACTAAAGAGTTGAAACAGCACGCATAACCCAACGGATCTTGAGAAACAAGGGGGACATGGGTGGCGTATGCGAGCGGGCAAATTTCATTGGTCGTATAACTAAGAATGCCATACTATTTGGGTCCAAAGTACTGCGGAAGCAGCAAGGGTTTTGAAAGTGACAAAAAGGCGACTGGGTTCTGCAGGTTCAAAGTACATAATGTAACTGGAAAAAATAAAGGCTTTGAAATGTAATATAAAATTGTTTTTTTAGCAAGTTTACCACCATTGAGGCAACATCTTTTACACACAACTTATTTAACATGTTAGACTAGTTACTCATAAATACCTGATATGTTGTGTCCTCTGATGTGTCCAAATCCTAACTTTTCTGTTTGGAATGAATTTTCAATTTTTTGACTGCCAAGACAAGCAGACAGAAAAAAAAAAACATTTTCTACTCCCTTCCTCTCTGCACATATGGGCGATCAGGACAAATTCAGAGCCAAAATACAAAGGTTGGCTTTCTCGATTGCGTGTTCAACAACAGAACATGTCAATTGAAATCAAAGTTGTTTCGATCAATAAACGGATGTTTTAAACAGACACACGAAACGTGAACCAATTGCAAACGCCCGTGTTTCGCTTCATCGTGCTGCAAGGGGGTAATCCTGTGAAGCAGAATTGTGGCCATGGAATGGCTATAATGATAGAGCTATGACGAACGCTTCGAGAAAAGTCTACTCTAATGGGGGCTGAATGGAACGAAGAAGTTGTCAGTAAATTTAAATGCTATCAGCGAAATTTGAAAGACTTAAACTCTGGGCTCATGAAGTTTGTTGATGTACACGAGATACGTGAGGGCAGACAGCAAAAAAAAAATAGACAGTCCATATAAATAAATAATAAATAATATTCTATTTATTTGGGCTGGTGAGGATGGCCTTGATATGCACACTCACCTCTGTAGCTGTCAAGCCTGGATTTGAATCCTGACCGCATAAACTGTCATCCTGGCATTTCACAGGCCGGGCGATTCATTATGTGTGTGCCACCTCTCGGATGAACATTAAACTGGGAGTCGCGTCTGCCAGCAGAAGTTTGCTGGAGCTTAAATTCCCATGGCGTCCTTTCACCAAGAGGAGTCGAGCTATCGCCAGCACCCAGCACCCAGAACAATTAACAAATTCGTAACCTACAGAGGGCACTGCACAGTGACGTCAGCAATCACTGAAATCAAGCAACCAGCAGCCACCGGCTGCACAAGAAAGGCATTTGTTTAGTTTGGGTTTGTATTGTCTGCAGAATAAATTTCTTTTATTACTTGTACCTGATTATATTCTCTACAAAATATAGTCAAGCTGACAACAGATTTTTCTCGCCGAACGGACATGAACATATCCATTAATTAAATTACTTTTTTGTTTTTGGCCTTCGAGATGAGTTTCTAGCGGAAAAGTTGTACACCTGGGCAATCAGCTGGAGTGATGAGGTAGATGTTGATGATGTGGAGGAACCGCTGACATCACATGGGAAAAGCTTAACAAACGTGGAGCTGCAGGAGCTGGACGAAAACCGACTAAACAAGAGGCAAAATATGCAGAAGATGGTGAACCGAGATAAAATTCTCGTAAAGAAAAAGGTGATGCCTGTCGAGGTTGTTGTGTGATGGCACCGACTCATGCTGCTGAAAACACGACCCTGATATGGAACTGAAGGCACAGGAGTTTTTTTGCTATCAGTGTCGAGGCTCGTATGAGATGCCAACACACCATGTACAGTCAAGGGGGGCAGCGAACAAGAGGGGTGGGAGAGGGTAGCGACAAACAGTGGGGAAGCAAGAGAGCATTAGGAGATCTGTGAAGGGAGAGGGATAGGCTGGGAACACAGGGTATCACGAGATGGAGCATTACAAGTGGGGACTTTCAGGACCTTACACGACAGGAACTTTCAGGAAGAAAGGCAGGGAATTTGAGGAGGTGGGTTTTGGGGTGTGATTAGCAGGGGTAGAAAGATTGCGGTTCTGATGGGGGAAATAAGAGGTGGTGGTGAACAGCTGATTGAAAGACCTGCGAGGGAAGAGTGGGGAGTTTGTTCCAAAGCGGGGGGGAAAAAAGAGGAATGAAAGAGGCGAGCGTGAGCAGCGATGTCATGATTTTTGTAGTTTACCAGAAGTGGGTTGCTGGCGACCTTGAGGGCCTGCGGAAATATGGGGGGAACATATTCGCAGATACAGAGGCAGGGGGAAGGCGGGGAGATCGAGAGGAGACAGTAGAAGACAGAAAGACCACTGAACCTGCTGCGGTGAGAGAGTGAGAGGCTCAAAGACTCAGCCTCATGCGAGATACCATGATCCTAAATGCCTTGGTTTCACAGAGTGAAGCGAGAAAAGGTGGAGGGCAGGAGCACCAGCCCAGAGGGAGAGCGACTCCATCAGGCTGCGGACGTAAGTTTTGTATATGGTGGAGGCTCAGGCTGGGCCGAGGAAGGACTTTGGGCACAACGGAGGAGCCCAGTTGGGCAACTGGGCTCTGGAGGAAGGTTGGAAATGGTGGCTTCCCGAAAGGTCATGGTAGATAAGGAGATCCGGAAACTGAATGAAAGGACTTCAAAAGATTGTTGAGAATATATGGGAGGGAGGGGGGGGGTTCCAGACGTCTTTTGGAGAGACATCGTGAGAGTGGTAGATTTGCAGGATTGAAGGAATGTTCCACCGTGTTGGACAATTTGGGTGATTTTATCCAGATCTGCGTGAGTCGAAGAAGATGCAGGCTTGCCAATCGAGGGATGACAGATGGCAGACAGAGGTTGGAGTCTCAGCAAAGGAGATAAAGAGGGTTTTTCCAGAGAGTCAGAGAGATCATTGAGAAACCAGAAAAAAGAACAGGCTCCAGAATACTGGCTCTTGAGGAAACCACCTGACAGGAGAGGGGAGGCAGGGAATCCATTTAAGGCCAACAGGTTGTGACAGTAGAGGAAGATCTGCGAGCCATGAGTGGAGATATCCTGGATACCATCAGGAAGAGAGCTTTCGTGAGCAGAGCAGGGTGCCAGACTGTATCGAAACAAGCGATATGTCTAGGGATATGGCTTGATCTTCAGGCTGGCACGCGAGTAGCGTGTGCGGGCATCGCATTGTTGGGAGAGAGAAGCGGCATAATCAGGGTAGTGCCTGGTTGAACCAAATTGATTGGAAATCAAAACATAGTGGAGAAGAGGAAGGATTTAATGTCTGAAGGCGATGTCGATCCATAACCTTGCTGATGAGTTGGTGAGAATCGACTGATGTCACTGTGGCAGCCATTTGAGGTAAGCGACGGATGGATGGGGGACATACACCAGACAACGATTAACTAGATGCCACGAGGATTTGGAGGAGGTGAGAGAGGTGAGAGTTTTCAGAACCTTTGAGATTTAAGAAAAAAGATTTTGTTTTCTGGCTTCTTCTGAGGTAGACACACAACTTGTTCGCGCAGCTTTAATGGATGGAACCGAGTACCCTCAGTTGGATTTGCTTTTTCATTAAGGCAAATGGAAAGTTCCTCAGACAACTGCTCGCCACATAGCTTCAGTGTACCATGGGTGGGAGGAAGGGTAGGACAATGAGAGAGAGGCGAATAAATTTGTACATGAGCTTGAGAGCAAGTTTCTTTGAAAATTCCGGTACCCCGAAAAGTTTAATGTTGGAGAAAGTATGATGGGAGACCAGACTAGAAGTTTGTGGCTGGCTTGAAGACGCTGCCACGCCTGAGTGGAATGCCAGACCGACGGCACTGAGGTGGTTTCTCATAATAACAGCCAGAAGCATGTCCACTGTGACAAGCAGCGTGTCAGAAGAAACCATTGGAGCGGAAGAAGAACAGCAGATATTTTCAGGGAAAATTTTGTCAATCAGATCCAAAAGAGATGCAGTACCTTTGGCTGAATCTCGGTTGGAAGTTGATGACCGAATGAAGTCAGTCCCTGAGTTGCAGAAGTCTTTTGCGGAAAAAAAAATTAGAACTAGTTGCTGGACCAAGCACTGCAGAGAAAACACCATATACAGCGTCAAAATGTGATGAAAACTGCATGCCAGAGGTGATCAAAAGCCTGAAAGAAAAAATACGTTGTTTCGAGCCGTTCAGAGCTAATACGTATACCGGTACTGACAATATTTGCTAGGAATATGAGCATCAGAGGGATGATGAGTGAATTCAGTTGCTCCCAAAGAA
>CM068956.1:28479881-28492118 GCA_035128595.1 Eptatretus atami | reverse complement strand
ACCGTACCATAACGTTAATTGTGAGCGATGGCCCCAGATCCGGCTCTACCGAAGACAACCCCGGGGATTAATCCCCCTGAGTAACAAGCTGGTCTCTCGGTACCGTAACAATATATATATTCTGTTTTGACCCTTGTGACCCAAAGTCCCCCAAACCTTGGGGCAAGAATGAGGGGTGAAATGTAATTGTTTTTTTACATATTTCATACATCCAATGTTGATTGCATATACAAGGTGTCATAAAAAATAAATAAAAATAAGTTTTAAAATGTGTCCGCAATTCCATTTTTTGGCATTTGACATTTTGACCCTGCACCAAAGGGTGGGGCCAAAAATGGGACTGCTCTTGCCATTTGGTGGGTGATCACAACTATAAAGTCTGGTGAATTTCTGCACAATTGTTGAGGAGATATTAAGTAAGGAGGTTGGAAGAGATAGTAAGTTGAGGAGGAGATAGCGAGACAAACAGACAGACAAACAAACACCCGATTAAAATTTCCTCCCCCCACAAAAAAGGTCTCCGTCTCTGTCTGTCTCCATTTCAAAAGGCGTGGGGATAAAAATCGTCACTAGGATCGGTTCATAAACAAAACACCTTTTTACGGGGGAGTGGTTAAGCAATGTGTATCTGAACTCGTAACAAAAAAGTTTTCAGATTGAAACCGTCGGAAACCTATTGATTGCACCTCACCATGCATTAACTTTACTGATGACGTGCCTGATGGGCAGCCACTCTTTAGTGGTATTTCATGGAATTCAAGGCTAGACTAACGGTGCATGCCAATAACACCAAACTCAATCACGTAATCGTCGGTGGGTGTGTGGTGTGATGGGACGACGACGACATCCATCTCAATTCGTCATAGGAGTCACTTCCTGGAGTTTATCGTCAGGACTGATACTGCCTGTACTCCTCCACTTTATGACAATTCTTAGTTGATTGAACAAATGCAAAGGAGGTTGAAAGACAAAAAGGTGAGCAAGCCAAGCACATCATTCTCAATCCAAACACATCTTGCTCTCCACTCAAAACATGATGTTCTGATGGGTGCAATGATAAATATACCCCGACAAAATCCGACCAAATAAATGGATGTTCACATCTTCTGCAAATTGGAGGCACGTGTGGGTAAACTGGAAAGCGGTATCCAAAGTCCTTAAGTAAAAAGATGGCTCGAAGGACTCCACATTGCAGTGGGTATGTTATTTATTAAATTTGTATACAAAGTGTGTTTTAAATAAAAAACCAAATTTAAACACCCCGTGGGCTTTCAAGAACATTTCTCTTCATGGCAACACCCCGTTGATACAAGCCTCATACTGAGAGACTCCCAAAACCTATCGTTGAGCCCTAGACCCCAAAATCCTTGACGTTTTGATTTTGATGTAGCATACTCTTTACAGCACGTTGGTGCGGCCGAAGCACTTTCTTGGCAAAGGTTATACTGGTTGGTTTGCCATTGCCTTCCAAGCATTTTGTCCGTGCTCTAAACCTTCAACTGGTAAGCGTCAAGCAAGGAAGCAGCTCAGCATGTACAATTTATAAAGTCTTTGGTACAACTTGGCTGGGGTTTGAACCGTCGACCTCCCGAACAGAACGGCCACTCCAACCAATTCGCCACCGAATTTGGTCCTCAATGCTTATATTTGTAAAAACCGACGAGGTGATTGATACAATGCTTCTGTTTGAGTTTCTAAGTATTTTTAAGTCGAGGGCTATCTACATGCAATGCACAAAGAGGTAGGAATTTTTTTAATGTGTGGTCACATCACCCTTCACCAATTCAGCCTTAATGACATCTCGAGCATTTTGTAAATGCTCAACACAAAGTAATGAATGTCATTTCATAAAAGGGAGATTTATTACAAAACAAACATACGCACGAATATCTACCTTGGGTTGAAGATTCATGAACCAGAATGATTCAATACAAGTGTCTGGTAACAGAGTGGAACTCCATCAAAAATATTGTTGCGGGGACAGCTGTAGGGAGTGATGGGGGTAAAATAGGCTCGTTATTTCATTAATAAATGTTTAGCAGAAGTGTTGGTTATGTGTAATATGATAGGACACGTGTTGGAACACGTTTAGCAGAGAGCTAAAAAGTCTGTCCTACCCTTTCGTAATGTGTCAACAAAGCCTCATTATCCCTACCCCTTAATCTTCCAAATTATTTCCCATTGCTAATGACAGATGTTTTCTTTACAAATGGTTTGAGCAGCTTCTGTGCACCTAGTGAGCGTGGAGCATGCTGTTAGGGTTAGAACCCCTCACTCCTCAAACGACGTGAAAGGAGGAGGAAAGCACGGCACACGTTTCGGAGGTAAGAACACCTCGGGGATTTGAAGGCATCTTCAGAAGAAGCTTTGCCAAGGCTGGCACGCAGCCAATCAGCACCCAGCACTGGCGGTGGAGAGAACAAAAAGGCCATGCCGAAGAGCTCAAGCCAGAAGTTGTTGGCTGAAGAGGTACTTGCTTGGTCAATCTCAGTTCGTGGTTGTTGGTTCAGTGCAATACAGAGCTACGAGAACTAAAAGGGGGCAGATGGCGGTCAGGAAAAGCCCACGGAGCATGCACTACGTCTGAGAAAAAGCGACATCGACAGCAAACCGCAACCACCCGTAAAAGGAAGTTTTTGTCTCATGACCTCTTTCTACGGTCTTAGTCGATGTGTGTGCGAGAGGGCCCGTAAGGTATCGGTTAAGGACAAAATTACACGAGGGATTGTCAGTTGATAGTGTCACCATCTATTACAATTGTTGCTTTCCCCAATCCCCCTCCCCATTAATAAAACGGCTTTTTTCAACATGAAGGTACAAAGTCCCGTTGGCACACCTGAACTCCGAGTTACCTACAAAGCTTTCATCCACAGCTTGGTGGAATACTGCTCTCGCCTTTGGGCCGATGCACCTGCCTCACACATTGCTCAGCGAGATGCCAAGGAAACAAAGACCTTCAACATTATTGGAATCTCTCACGACGACACAGAGTCAATGGTCAGGTCGTCTGGTCAGGTCGTCAGGTCAGGTCAGGGAGCATGCGCCAGAGCAGGAAGTCACTCGTCCACTTTCCACCAGTACTCCAGAGGCCTCCATCTGGCCATCCACCAGGCAGATGCCTGGCCCATCCCCATCACCATGAGATGCCGATCAACCTGTTGCAACCACGAGACACGTGGTTGGCCCATTGGCCTCATCCTCTCACGAGGCTCCCTCTCTTAGAGAATCTGGTGAGCAGGATCAGCATCAGCAAAACGAGCCACATGTCCATACAGCCACAGCTGACACTCAGATGATGCAGGTAACAAATCTCATTTGAGTCTCTCGCAGCAACCGCTCATTGGACACAAAGTCCGACCAGCGATAGCCAAGGATTCTTCGAAGAGAACTGGTACCAAAATAATTAAGTCTCCATCTCAGATCCCTGGTCAGAGTCCAAGTCTCGCATCTGAAGAGCAAGACTGGAAGCACCAAGGACCTGAACACTCGGACTTTCGTCTTCCTGCACAGGTACCGACACAGCGCCACACCCCATGATCCAGTGAATCCATGACTCCCCAGGCCCGACACAGACGTCTGTTGACCTTCTGACTCACACCAACAGAGACATGAATATCACTGCCAAGGTAAGTGAAACTCTCCATGACCTCAACATCCTCAACACAAACAGGACAGCAGCATCCAAGATGTCATTGAAAGGCTGGATCTTAGTTTTGACCCAGGAAACCCGTAATCCCAGCGGCTCAACTCCTCATTCAGCACCTCGAGGACCCACAAAAGGATATCCAGAATCTCCGCAAAGATGACAGCATTATCTGCAAAATCAAGGTCACAGATCTTGACATTCCCAAACGATGCACCGCAGCTTGATCTCTCTGACATCCTCCCAACAATCTAGTCCACACAAGTGCTGAAAAGTGTGGGGGCCAGTACACACCCCTGATGAACTCCAGAAACTGGAAATAAGTCAGAGATGCTATCACCACAACTCACAGCACTCTCAGTACCAGAGTATAGTTCAGACATCAGATCGATCAGTTTTGGTGGCACTCCATGAAGACAAAGAATTCTCCAGATTCACTGAATCAAATGCTGAACAGAGATAAACATAGGCAGCAAGCAGCCCCTGCCGAAACTATCATCTGTGTTCGGTGAGGACCCGAAGGGCAAGGATACGGTCAATCGTTGACATCTTTGGTGTAAAGCCTGACTTCTCTGACCGCTGGTGCTAAAGCAGATGGTGGCGAACCCAATCAATAATTATCTGAGCAAAGACCTTGCCCGGAACTGAGAGCAGCATCACCCCTCGGTAGTTGTTGCAGTCTTTGCAATCACCCTTCCCTTTCCAGAGAGGGACAACAAGGCCCCCCCCTCCACTCAGTTGGGATGATGCCTGTGTTCCTGGCAGAGCACAGAACTGCATGCAACGCCACGAGTGCAGCATTTCACCGCAGCCTGTGTTTCGACAAAAGAAGGTGGACCACAGTTGATTGGAGGGTCAGCAATAGGGATGGTAACACCCCTGACATCCAACTCAACAGCTGGTGGATCAGCCTGGTACAACGCTCAAAGTAACCGGCCCAGCGGGCCTTCACTTCGGACTCCTCTGTCAACAGCCCACCACCCTCTGCTCCAACTACAGCACACCGAGGGACGGGCTTGGAGGAGCGCAATGCGCAAATTCCCCTGTAAGCGGGACGAGAATCACTTGACCACAGGTGACGCTCTACCCCCTCACAGATTCCTTGCACATGGGCCTCCTTGTCCACCCTTAGTGCATGTACAGTTTTATGCCTCAGCTCCCTGAACAGCTCAGCGCTGCCATTCAGGCTGGCCCTGCGACTGATCAATGGCAACCAACGACCCTTGAGACAAAATTCTTCTTCGCCCTCCGGTGAGTTCCAAGACATCCACTGGCAACATCAAGGACGGTGGGCTTGAAGGCACTACACAACTCTTCAGGATCCTCCAAAGCACCCTGACCCCCCAAATCTCCACTCAGCCTGTTTGCAAACTCCTCAGCTTACCTCGCATCCTTAGAGCTTGCCAGCATGCAGCCGAGGCTGGGATTGGTACCATTGTCCTAGATTTAAGCTGCAACTTCAGAGTTGCTTACAACAAGCTTGTAGTCCAGTGTTTCCTCAACATTTTTTGTCCACGCCCCACTTTGATTTTCAAAAAAATCCTACGCCCCACCATGATTGGAGACACTACAGTATATACTACATATGTATCAAAAGGCTTTATTAAAACTTTATTGCAAATTTTATTCAATTGCTACTCACTTCAATGTGGAGCCCTGCCCTTGACGCTGGCTGCAGATTTTTTTGATTCGAGGAACCAATTTATCAGTTTCAGCCTTTAAATCACCACGTTTCTATTTCCAGTGATTTCTCTTGCTTGCCAGCAATCGGAACACTAAATCTACACTCGACTAAATAAGAGAGGAAAATAATTTCAAATACTTCCCTTGCCAAAGTAGTCGAGTTTTGGTATTTATTTTTTCGCTCTCCTTCAGACAGCCACATTATGGTTCCTTTGATCTTGAAAAGAGTTTTCACAGACTCATCTTGTTGCAACTCCATAACTCCTCTTGGTATTGCTCTGGTACTTCAGATAAATCCACCAGAAATGCTGAGTCAACCAAGAAGGGAACTCATGCTTTCAAATCATGAAATCCTGTCATTGAACGTCATTAAACCAACATTTTCAATTGTCAACAATGACTCCTTTGCCCTCGTCAGTTCCTCACATTCTTTCAACCAAGGGAATTGGCTAAAATTTCTTGACGATATGTGCTGCATCGGCACAAATCCAGAAATGTCACAAATCCAAATATCTTTGCTTTTTTGCAAATTTGAAAGGGCAAAGCTATGAAAGCGATCATATATTGATTCATTCATTATGAATCCTCATGCCCCACCAAAATATTGCCATGCCCCACCTTGAGAAACACTGCTGTCGTCAGTATTGAGGAAGTGAGCACTCCGGTAGACACTGCAGTTCTGGATCATCCTCCAGTGACAACGAGCACATGGTCAAACTCCTTTGCCACACCACCAGCATTGGAATACCAAGTCCAGCGATGAGCCTGTGGGCGCTGAAACCATTGAACCAGCCACCCTAAGTCGTGACTTCTTGCAAAGTCAAAAAAAAAAAAATAATAATAATAATTTGTGCTATTCTGGTTCACAGCTCCAGACCCATGGGGACCAACACATGTCCAATAACCATACCTATCAGTTCCAATTGATGCATTGAAATCCCCCAAGACTGGAAGAGTATCTCGTCTGGGGCAATGATCAACCACAGACTCGAGCGTGGCAAAGAATGCGTCCTTCACGATGAGATCACTCGCCGCAGTCTGAGCATGTACACAGACCAGGGAAATGCCACACAAGAAGTGACGAATCCTTCATCTCATAATTCGCTCGTTGACCGGTGTTGCCTCAATTATCATTTGAGTCAGCTTATTGGACACAGCTGCAGCAACTCAATGGGCGTGGTAACCACCAGCGTGACCAGACCAACCGTAGGTGCAACCACCTGCCATGCCATCTCGCTGCAATCCGGTCTCCGAACCTCAGAGTGCTGCAATACTGATGTCCAAACGCTTGAACTCAGATGATAAGACAGGTGATCATCCTCTCTTCGGGAAAAGACATTCCAGGCACCCACCCGAAGGGACCGCCTCAGGTTAACCCAAGGAGACCGCCATCTGGTGGACAACACCTCAGCACCACCCGACACACACTACCACAATCTGACCCTGGAAGGTTTCCCTCCTATCATCAAGGATTGGGGGTCCCAAAGGCTTTGCCCCAATCCCTTCATCCGGTGAGCTGCCCTGCGAAGGGAAGCTGCAACAGAGGTACTCCCACGGAGTGGGTTTTCAGATTTTTTTTTATGCTTCGAGAATGTTTTGCGGAATGAAGGGTTTTACGGTGGCCAGAGTGCAATCCTGCAACCAACCTCTTAATAAAAAGTAACCCAACTGCAGGAGGACGTCAACAGACCCAGTTTGGCACTATATATGGGATGGCGTTGCTCACAAGGAGTCCTCTACCCTTTGTCTCTGTGCCTGTCACTTTGCCATCACCACCAGGTCTGTGGTATATCTTCTGCACCTCTTTTCTGGTCTTGTACCCTCTACCCTCTCAGTGCTTGGCCCGTCACCACCGCCCCCCCCCCGCCCGCCCCCGCAGGTAACTAGATGGGTACACATGGCCCATAAACCTTCCTCGTGAAACGACCTACATAAAGAAGCACTGTTCACCTCCACTCTTTTGTTTCTCTTCTTCCCACCCATGGAACCAACTTCCACATTCTCTTTAATCTCATTTGTTCCTGCAGCTCAACACCATCTCAAACTATGAACTTTTCGACAACCATTAAACCACTCTTCCCCCAACTTCTGCTTCTGGAGCCATCTTGTCCACACCTTGCATTCTCCCCTACCAGTCATAATTACCTGCATCCCTTATTTATTCGTCTGTCCAATTTCACCTCCCCCACCCAAACCCCATTCTCTTTGTGCAGTTTATTTTGTTATGTTGCATCCTGATCTGTTCTGTGTTCTTGCTCTTCCACGAGTCTCGACTCTAAACAAAAAGGTGTTGCTGGCTCTGTGTGTGGTCCCCGATTGGATCACAAAACCATGGTTGCAATTGAACTCAAGACCATTAGCAATTAGCGTTTCTGGACGTTTCAGAGCTGTGTAGCATGGTTAGAGCATGGCTAGAGCATGGCTAGAGCATGGTTCGACTCGGCGTTTCTGCGCATCAAAAACTGAAGCAAAGATATATTTTGGCTTTCCCGGCAGACGACGTCCAGCACCAAGGACTGTCGTTAGATCAGTGACCATCCGGGTGGGAGATTTAACCATGTCCCCCCGGCTCACCTTTGCCTCATCAGCGAGTGAGATTTGTACCCTGGTCTGAATGGTCACCATGACGATATCAAACTACAAAATGTCAGCCGAGCATCAAACAAAATGCAAAGCAGGTCAACAAATTAGTCAAAAGGCTATTAATGTATCCCTACTTGAGCAGAGGCTATTAAAAGGAACGCTGACACCATCCCCTCCAATTACCACTCAAGAAGGAAAACACTGCCAAGATGACTCGAGGCGGGAAGAGATGGATCGGACATGAGCATCAACATCAACATCAACGACATCAAAAATTTCAAAAGTCATGCCATTCCCAAAGTGCACGACAGTGGAACAAATAAAACACAACATCGTTGATCATGTACCTGCTCGCAATAACCAGACCTGGTGGCATCATGGCTAACGTGTCCGCTCCGGGTCTGGGAGGTCGGTGGTTCGAACCCCGGCCGAGTCATACCAAAGACTTTAAAGATGGTACGTGCTGCTTCTTTGCTCGATGGTCAGCATTTTCAACGACAGAACATGGACAAACACGGTGAAGGCAATGGCAAACCACCTAGTACAACCCAGCCAACAAAAAGGCTTCAGAAGCACCAACGCTCTCCAAAGGAGTATGGAACATCAAACGACCTGAACGAATGTGCATGGTCACGGCTATTGTACACAGAAGGGGGCACCTACGGGGGCACACATACATATGCAGCGAGTCATCGTTCTATACACAGCTCTGCATTTGATGCGATACAAAACATGTACAACAGGCACATCAGAAAACTACCAACGCTACCAGTGAATAATTTCAAATAAGACCCGACATATCAGCTTGTGCAAAACATCAGTTTCCTCGACAACAGGGTTAAAGGAGCAATCGACCAACAACACTGAACTTTGGAGACGCACAAACCTGTCAAACTTCACCACCACGTTCGACGAAAACCTGGAATACCTGCACAAGCTCCAGGTGCTTTAAACGATCAGAAAACTGCCAATCACACACACACACACACCTGAACCAAAATCTAATCGGCTTGTTCTCGTCACCAACCCAACTCATCCACCAAGTTTGGTCATCATCCATCGACAACTTTTTGAGATGTCATGAATATATATAAATATATAAATAAAATGTTGTTGGTCCCATCTATCAAGAGTGAAGAATCACTTTTAAAAGAATAATAATTAAATAATTAAAATTCCTGCATCTGGATCTTCACCAAAATCTCACCAACACGTCCTTGTCACAAACCCAACACGTCCACCAAGTTTGGTCGGAATTCGTCCAAAACTTTTGGAGATATCCTGCTCACAGACAGACAGAGACAGGGTGAAGACAACGTCACCCACCTTGGGTGGAGGAGGTAAAAATAAGGGTGATGGTGATGGTGATGGTGATGATGGTGGTGGTGGGGGTGATGGTGGTGGTGATTTGGTTTCGAGGCAGTGTCGCCTTTTGATGTTGAATGACAAATGGTCTTGAGGAATGAAGCAAGTCTTGATACAAATGGCCTCCCAGCGAAGATAACGTGGGAATGTCGCAATGAGGGGAAGAAGTGCGACGAACACCAAGGGAAACAAAGATAGTTTAGTTAAACACAGACACCACGCCCTGGTCCACACCATGGGCATGTTCGCTTACCGAGCAGCTTGTCGAGCGCTCGCCAAGCGGCTTAAGCACTCTATTCGAAGCGGCTGCCTTGCTGCTTGGTAACTGAACACACCCCGGGAATCCCCCTAGACCCCACCAAACGCAGACAAGCTACCCAAGCGAAGCAGCACAGCCCGCTCAACTCGTCAACCGTCCTACGGAAGAGATGGATCAAGGGCCGAAACCTGAACCAGGTCCCTCAGATCCACCCCCACCCCCCGTCCGCGAGGCCGAAAGACGAGCCTCAAAATCGGATAAATAAATAAATAAAAACACAAACATTCAGCAAGTCGAGCGACAAAGCCGTCGCGGCCCACTCGCCATCAAGCGACAGAGGAAATAAAGTTTCGGGTTTTTTTTTTTTGGTTGTTTTTTCTTCCTGTACAAGCAGTGATGAACATTCCGTTTAAAAGTAAGACTCAGGACGGCGTGGCGGGAAAAGTAATAACTCCGGCATTCCTTACCCGTTTGGTACGGCTGTAAATAGTCGCACGGTGAGGATGTTGAATTTAAAATAATGCAAAGAAAGATATACCCCGAGCGAGACGGATCCCGTTACGAAGCAGCAGCTGGCAGAATGAACAGGGAGGGATGATAGAAGAGGACGAGGGGAGGAGTTTCGCACGAGCGTAAAAAGGGGGCGGATATAATTGGAGGAGGAAGAAGAAGAAGATTCACAAACTGCGAGCAAATTCAATTGAGTCGACGTTTGAAATGGGCGCACCGCGAGGCGCGCGCTCGCCCGGAAAGTTTCCCGCCCGCCGGTCCGCGCGCTGCCTTCGACCACGCTTTTTCGGACGTGCGTCGACGCGAACTACGTCATCGCGTCGTCCATTTTGGATGATGAGTGCGTAGCGGTTCGCTGGTTCCCTCGCCGTGTGGAAAATTAAGATTTTTTTTTTCTCTCCACATCGTGTTACGTGAAGGGTTAAAGGAGGGACTTTGTCAAAAGTGAAACATCCTGGTCTTGGTGTACTTGACCTTGGAAGCAATAACGCAAGCTTGAGCGGGACGGCGACGGCGACGGCTACGATGGAAGGCGTCGCGTCACTCCGATGGAATGTTCATGTTAAATAAACTTGAATTTTCACCCAGAATTGCGATGAGTTTCTTCCTCAGGTCACGTGATGCTTCCGTGGAACTTCACACGTGGTGCCGAGCGCTCACGGCTCGGTTTTGTCGGGTATTTGTGAAGCGTGCTGCGAGTGAGGCTGGAGAACCCAAGGCACGAATCGCCCACAGTCACACCGACTTGTGATGATTACACTCACTCCGTCACACGAGGCACGAATCGCACTTGCACACACCGACTGTGATGATTACACTCACTCCGTCACACGAGGACGAATCGCACACAGTCACACCGACTTGTGATGATTACACTCACTCCGTCACACGAGGCACGAATCGCCACAGTCACACCGACATGTGATGATTACACTCACTCCGTCACACGAGCACGAATCGCACACACCGACATGTGATGATTACACTCACTCCGTCACACGAGGCACGAATCGCACACACCGACATGTGATGATTACACTCACTCCGTCACACGAGGCACGAATCGCACACAGTCACACCGACTTGTGATGATTACACTCACTCCGTCACACAAGGCACGAATCGCACACACCGCCGCTTGTGATGATTACACTCACTCCGTCACACGAGGCACGAATCGCACACACCGACTTGTGATGATTACACTCACTCCGTCACACGAGGCACGAATCGCACACACGACATGTGATGATTACACTCACTCCGTCACACGAGGCACGAATCCACACAGTCACCGACTTGTGATGATTACACTCACTCCGCACACGAGGCACGAATCGCACACAGCACACGACTTGTGATGATTACACTCACTCCGTCACACGAGGCACGAATCGCACACACCGACTTGTGATGATTACACTCACTCCGTCACACGAGGCACGAATCGCACACACCGACATGTGATGATTACACTCACTCCGTCACACGAGGCACGAATGCCACACAGTCACACGACTTGTGATGATTACACTCACTCCGTCACACGAGGCACGAATCGCAACAGTCACACCGACTTGTGATGATTACACTCACTCCGTCACACAAGGCACGAATCGCACACACACCGACATGTGAGATTACACTCACTCCGTCACACAGGCACGAATCGCACACAGTCACACCGACTTGTGATGATTACACTCACTCCGTCACACGAGGCACGAATCACACGCACCGACATGTGATGATTACACTCACTCCCGTCACACGAGGCACGAATCGCACAGCACACCGACTTGTGATGATTACACTCACTCCGTCACACGAGGCACGAATCGCACACAGCACACCGACTTGTGATGATTACACTCACTCCGTCACACGAGGCACGAATCTCACACAGTCACACCGACTTGTGATGATTACACTCATCCGTCACACGAGCACGAATCCTCACACAGTCACACGACTTGTGATGATTACACTCACTCCTCACACGAGGCACGAATCGCACACACCGACATGTGATGATTACACTCACTCCGTCACACGAGGCACGAATCGCACACACCGACATGTGATGATTACACTCACTCCGTCACACGAGGCACGAATCTCACACTCACAGACCGACTTGTGATGATTACACTCACTCCGTCACACGAGGCACGAATCTGCATCAACAGTCCCA
>CM068956.1:28460384-28476849 GCA_035128595.1 Eptatretus atami | reverse complement strand
TCCGTCACACGAGGCACGAATCGCACACACCGACATGTGATGATTACACTCACTCCGTCACACGAGGCACTCGAGTGGGATATTTAATATTTAATAAATTTACAATTTCACAAATTCATACACGGAAGGGAGGACACAGGGGCGCGGAAAAAACACACCAACGAGGTGTGTGTGTGTGTACACGTGTGTGTACGGTGTGTGTGTGGTACACGTGTGTGTACGTGTGTGTGTGTGTACACGTGTCTGTGTGTGTACATGTATGTGTGACACGTGTGTGGTGTGTGTACACGTGTGTGTGTGTACGTTGTGTGTGTACACGTGTGTGTGTACGTGTACGTGTGTGTGTGTGTACGTGTTATGTGTGTGTGTGTGTGTATGTGTGTGTGTACGTGTGTGTGTATGTGTGTGTACACGTGTGTGTGTGTACACGTGTGGTGTGTGTACGTGTGTGTGTGTGTGTTACACGGTGGTGTGTTGTGTGTATGTGTGGTGTGTGGTTACGTGTGTGTGTGTGTGTGTGTACAGTGTACGTGTGGTGTGGTGTGTGTGTGTGTGTGTGTATGTGTGTGTGTACCGAAGTCCGATGTACCATACTTTTTGTTTGAATGTTTGTTCTGCCAAAGTAGTTTCTTGGCCTGTGTAATGCTGGGTGGTTTGCCATCCCTCTCCCAGCAGTAGTTAGGGTAGGTATTTTGTAATTTCTTCATGCTGCTGGCAATAACTTTCCCACTCATCACGAAAGACACCATGAGATCCTCAAGATGCATCAACGAATACCGGCTGACGGGATTGTCGTTTGACGTCCATCCGAGGGATGGCAGTCACATTGATGAATTACCTGCCAGTGAAACACCGGGAAGACAGTTTATAGCTTCGCCAGGATTCGAACCCTGGCGAGAAGACTTTATAGGCAACTGTAGCCTCAGAACTCCGTCTTAATTTATTCATCACTAAATGTAATTCCAATTACAACGACAAAGCATTTGAAAATGCAAAACTCGTCCGCTTTGTATTCGGACTTCTTCTTCCATATGCTTCATGGAACTTTCGACATTTTGATCAAATTATTAATTTGTCTTCTCCATATTCTCATAACAAAGATTTGCTGAAAAAGATCTCCAACTCATCCACCAAGTTTCGTCCGAATCCGTCCTTAACTTTTTGAGATATCTTGCTGTATATTCAATGGTGAATGTGAAGAATCAGTAAAAAAAAATTTTTAATTCTCCTATCCGGATCCGGATCTTCACCAAAATCGCATCAATTCGTCCGTATCACACATGTAACCTTGTACACCAACTTTCGTCCAAATCCATCCACAACTATTTGAGATATACTGCTCACAGACAGACAGACAGCCAAACAAACAGACAGGTGTGAAAACATAACCTCCACCCACCTTGTATGTTTTCTTGCTGAACAGGCTGTGTGTGTGACACCCAGGCTGTCCACCAAGAAAACATGATAACTTGTTGACATGATAACTTTGAGGATACACCTTTGGTGTATATGGAAAATTACAGAGAATAATTTCTGGGTGGCCCTGCTGGAAGAAACGTTCGATAGATACTCGAAAGCCATGAAGCTGATCAAGTCTTTCACAAAACCAGCTAGCCAGTCCTGACAATTGACTGAAAGTAATTTTGGTAGGAATTTGTGATTTCTTCAGGATTCTGGTGATTATTTGCTTCCGCTACATGACGTGAAAGACACCCATGGGATGTTTCACTTCCACCAGCTAATGTTAACAGTTGGGACCAAAAAAAAATGTAATGTCCATCCGAATCAATTCTCTCTTGGTGACGCACCAATCTGAGTCTTGTCAGTAAGGACACTCAGACGAAGCAGCTCAAAAGGAAGTCACTACCTCTCCCCCATTGTATCGGACTCCGACTAGACGAGCCATGTTCTATTAAATTTGCATTTTGAGCTTTCTCCTCTATTGTGAGAATACTGGGTCACAATACACAAGCTGTTAAGACAAAACTAATGAAGAAGGTTTCCAGTTTAGAAAAAAAAAATTGTTGATATAACTTTGAAATAAATCACGGCTTTGTAGGCATTGCGCAGATACACTTCTGCATGGTTCCACAAAATAACACGTTTATAAATATTGTACTGCAAACATGGGAACATAAAACTGCGACGATAAAGAAACGTAATCCACAAATCGCCCTTCATCAGATCCAGTTGCCAATTATATATCAAACAATCGATCGGTGTAATCAGGCCAGAATCACACTGTGTGGGGAAGCATAAGTAGCTTAGTTTTCCCCAATTATATACAATCCAACATTCAGTAAAGTTCAACATTTTCAAACCTCAGTTCATGTGACACCTCGGTCCGTGTACTCATCTTCACCTCCAGCTCACTCGAGACCAAGAACCGAAGAGCAGCAGCTTACGTACTTGCAATTGGCATGTCTCCTAATCAAGCCTCCAGCTACCTGGCAAACCTATACTTTCCTCTGCCCTTCTTTTGCTCTTGCTTCGTACTGCTGCCTGCTTACTCTGTCCCGCTGCAAGCCAACCGCCCGACAGATTGATCGACGTGCCTCAAACGTGTTACGTGGTATCGGAGGCTTGACTGGCTGCAGGAACTCTTTATAAACCTGGAATTTGTGTCGGGATTATTTGGTGGCCAGGGAAAGCGGGCGTGTTGGCGGCTTCGCTTGCGGAAACACCACAGCTTCATTTGCCGCACTTCCACTCGAAAACAACGCTAGTATGTGCGAACCGTCGACCCACTTGATATCAAATCCACTCTACCCTAATGAGGAAAAGGCTTCCTTGAAGTCTTCGGTTGTCAACTCTGGAGAGAAGTCATAAATTTCAAGAATCCAGTGGCCTTCAAAAGTATTCACCCCCAACCACTAATGCCACATTTAAATAAATTACATCGAAACAATTTTTCCAAATGAACGTTTGTATTCATAACTGAATATATCAGAGTAAACACTGTTATAGTTGAAGGAGATTACATGTCAGGAATACCTACAAAAGACATGTACAAATCAAAATTCACTGGTTGTAAAATTATTCATCCCCTTAGGTCAGTGCCAATTCTCATGAGTATTTTTGGGTATGTCTCCACCAGCTTTGTCCAGTGAGATGGTAAAATATTTGCCCATTCTTCACGTGAAAATTGTTCGAGCTCTGCCATGTTTGATGGGGATCGTCGATGGACTGCAATCTTCAAGTCTCACCATAAATGTTCAATTGCGTCATAGTCAGGACTTTGACTGGGCACTCAAGAACGTTTATTATCTTGCCAAAACGAAGTTTTTGCAAGATATGTTAGTCAGCTTGTATGTTTTTTTTTTTTTTTTATTTTTTTGTTTGTCTGTAATCACGTATCGATCACTCTGCAGAGCACAGTTTCATTGGAAATTTTTGTAACTTCGCATATCAGAGTCCTATAGAGGTCCCTTTCAGCGCATAAATTTTCAAGGTCAAGGTCAAAGGTCAAGGTCACTTTGTCGCAAATCAGGGGAGTCGACGAAACCCTTATTTTTTGAGTAATTTTGATCGGATCGTCTTCAAACTTCATGGGAATATAGTTCATGGTCTGGCGCTCAGCTGATTAATTTTTGTGGCGATCGCCTTGACCTTCATGGTTAGCGCTGGAGGTCGAAAGTTTTTGACCCCAAGGTCAAATTTTGAAATCTTAGATACCATATCGAGTAATACCTCATATGAAAGCTTGATAAGTGCTTTCCAGATCTGTCAAAAGTTTGACGCTATGACGTCATTTGATGACGTCATGACGAAAAAACGGATTTTTCATGAAAATTTTATTTCCTCAGTTCTCTCATCAAATCTCTTGATATTTCATGTACAACGGTCCGGAGAGATACCATTAACCGTACGAAAATATAAAGGTCAAGGTCAAAGGTCAAGGTCACAAAAAGGTCAAGCATCAAGGTCGACGAAACCCTTATTTTTTGAGTAACTTTAATCGAATAAATAAGTCACTCATGTTACATTTTGGCAAGATACTGGTCACCCTGGGGGTGACATTGGTTTTTTTTTCTTCTTATTCAGACACTCCAGTGTGGCTCTAGCTTTGTGCTTCGGATCATTGTCATGTTCATATGTGAATCTCCTATTCAGTTTCAGATTCATGGCTGATTCAAGCAGGTTATAATCAAGGATTCTCCTGTACTTTGTACCGTCCATTGTCCCTTCTTTCCTGACAAGCTTTCCTGTCCATACTGATGAAAAGCAGCTACAGAACATGATGATTTCACCACCATACTTGACAGTAGGGATGGTGTTGACCGGGTGATGTGCAGTGTTAGACTTGCGCCAGATGTAACGCTGTGAATTTAGACCAAAAATTTCAATGTTTGTCTCATCTGACCACAAAACGATTCTCCACATGCCTGCAGTATCATCAAGATGTGTTTTCACAAACTCCATACGAGCTTTTAGATGTGTCCTTTTCAGTAATGGCTTCTTTCTTTCCACCTGTCCATCGAGGCCAGCTTTGTGAAGGGAAGAGGATATTGTTGATTGATGAACACTGACCCCCATCTCAGACATAGAGCCTTGCAGATCTTCCAAAATCATTGTTAGATTTACAGCGACATCCCAAACCAGTCTCCTGCTTGCCCGACTGCTGAGTTTGGATGGGCGACCTGATTTGGGTTGTCTTGTGGTGGTGTATGATACGTCTTCCACCTCTTAATGATGGATTTCACCGTACTCAAAGGGATTATGACTGACTGAAATCTTCTTATAACTCTCTCCTGAATGGTACTTCTCCACCACTTTATGTCTGACTTCTTTGGAAAGCTCCTTGGTCTTCATGTTTGTCTTGTTGGTTGACCAAGTGAGATGCACCTTAAAACTCATTCAATAAGTGGGGGAGCTTAACTTTTTAAGTTAAACCACTGATTCCATACAGGTGAAACCAATTACACTTCTTTTATAACCTTCCAAACAAATAATTTATTAACGAAGTGATTTCGGGTTAATTAGGGAAACGGTTTGAACACTTATGCAACTGAGAATCATCTGAATTTTTCTGTTAATCTAACGTATTCACATTTTATCTGCATTTTTTAGTTTCATCACTTTGGAGTAGTTTGTGAACTCTTTATATTAAGTTTGATTTGAAAGCATCATGAAATAAGCTCAGGTGGCATCAAAATTGGAAAACTTTGGAGGAGGGGTGAATACTTTTGCAGGCCACTGTATGACCAAAGCCAGAAGTGTCAAACTCTGCCTTCTTTGGCTTGGAGACGAGGTAGTTGACGTGTGGCTGCTGCTAGTTCATTTCATGAAGCTGCAGCCCAGCTTTCGGCTCTTCCATGAGCTGTGGTTCCAGAGGCTCTAGATTTTTGCCTTTGCCAAACATTTCTTCACATCTCAGGTTGCTCTCTTCCACAATCAATTGTTTCTTTTTACACTCATCCACAATTTCACAATCGTTTTTAACCTCATTGTCAACATCCTCATTTCTAGCCAATTGCTGTTCTTTTTCCACTGCGTTCTTCCAATCGAGCTGCGTGATATGAAGAGGCAGGTCCTCTCCACATATTTCAGGTGGCAAGTCCACATAACCTGGGGCAGTGCACGTTTTCAATTGAGGTTTCTTTGTTTGTCCAAAGCCTGATCCTTTATCCTTCTTTACAAACGTGGTAATCCTATTATTGGTACAGATTCCACAATCCTCATCATCATCCACATCCTCCCAATCACCTTCTTCATCCTGGTCGTTTCTGGAGACATACAAGGTTGTTCAGTTCATCGCTTTTACAAATCATACTCTGTGCACTATGCAGTGAAAATGCATCATTCACAATATCAGCAAAAATAGATAAAATAAAGCAAAAGTGAATTCCAGCTTCAGTGAGGAAAGAAAATGAGGACGTACAATTCTATAATTATGTATTATTCACGACTCAAAATAAAGTATATGAAAGTATAATTCTGTGTAAAGTAAGGTGGGGGTAACCCCCCTCCAGTATGTACACCGACCCACCCCTCCGCAATCCTTTTGATAAGTATAATGAACATTTTAATTTGAAACATTCCACACCATCACCGAGAGAGCCTTCTGGTGTCTCGTCGTTCAGGATACTGAACATATAACAAGGATATGTTAGGTTTTCAGGAGTGGGAGTGGAGGCCTGGAGGCTAAAGATGGGTTGAGGCATTAAAACACAAAAACAAACACAGGTTGTGGTGAAAATTAAAATGCATGAAAATTAGAAACCCATTGATTTACAAGATTCAGAATAAGCTCAGACAGCAGAAGCTTTTTGATAAGGAATAAAAGGAAATCTATACCAACTATAAGGGCACTCAGTAGAGCGCATACCTCAGCCACGTAATGCCTGATCCATGAGAACATATCGGGCCCAATACATTTTTGAAATATAATGCTATACAGTACTATATCGTTTTTGGCCCGATCTCTCAATGGTGAAGAATCACTGAAAAAAAAATAAAATTCTCGTATCCAGATCTGTCTTCACCAAAATCGAATCGATTCGTCCATGCGTTATTTTCTTTATTTGTCCAAAACCTGATCAAACGTAATCAAACGTGGATTACCACAAACGTGGTAATACTATTATTGGTACAGATTCCACAATCCTCATCATCATCCACATCCTCCCAATCATCTTCTTCATCCTGGTCGTTTCTGGAGACATACAAGGTTGTTCAGTTCATCGCTTTCACTCTGTGCACTATGCCGGTGGCACCCTAACCAAGACACCCAACCTGTCCACCAAGTTTCGTCCGAATCCGTCCAAAACCTTTTGAGATATCGTGCTGTTTATCATTTTTAGCCCAATTTCTCAATGGTGAAGAATCACTTTTAAAATTCTCATCGTCGGATCCGGATCCGGATCTTCACCAAAATCTAATCAGTTCGTCCTTGTCACACACCGACCCTGGCCACAAAATTTTATCCGGATCCGTCAACAACTTTTTTAGATATCCTGTACACAGACAGACAAACTGACAGAATGGGGTGAAAACATAACCTCCTTCACTTTCAGTGGCGGAGGTAACTAGAGGGGGAGCACTCGGTAGAGTGCAAAACCTCCGCCGTCAATACTGCTGGGTCACTTAAGTGAACCTGATATCCTATTCATTGTAGGTCAAAACGGATCAGACTCTACTGAACCACGATTGAATAAACTAAACTCGATCGATGTGCATGTAGAAATGCCAAAAAAATAAAATCGAAATTTTTTTGAAAAAAAAAAGTTGCAAATTTCAAAAAAAAATTTTCTCTAACAAATTTTTTTGGGGGGTTTGAAATCACTTAAAACATGTAGAAATGCAAAGCAAAAATTCAAATATTTTTTCAAAATGGCCGCCATAGCGGCCATATTGGACTTTGGACCAAGTCCAAAATCTAATGGCATGATCCTTGGACCATACCTAATCCCCCACCAAGTTTCGTCGAAATCCGTCCAGGAGTTTTCCGTAATACTGTTCACAAACAAACAAACAAACAAAACAGACAGGGGTGAATACAGTAACCTCCGTCCATCTTCGATGCCGGAGGTTAACTAGAGGGGGAGCACTCGGGAGAGTGCAAAACCTCCGCCGCCAATACTGCTGGTCACTCAAGTGAACCTTATATCTTATTCATTAAATATGATGTCAACAGTGCTGACAGAGCTATAGTTCTTTTTCCAACATTTTTTTGGGGGGGGGGGTTTGGAAATCACTTAAAACATGTAGAAACTAGAGGGCGAGCACTCGGTAGATTGCAAAACCTCCGCCGCCAATACTGCTGGGTCACTCAAGTGAACCTTATATCTTATTCATTAAATATGATGTCAACAGTGCTGACAGTTATAGTTCTTTTCTCCAACATTTTTTGGGGGGGGGGGTGGTTGGAAATCACTTAAAACATGTAGAAATGCAAAAAAAAAAAATCTTTTTTGGGGGGGGGGGGTGACAATTTTTTTGCGGGGGGGGTTGGAAATCACTTAAAACATGTAGAAATGCAAAAGAAAAAATTTTCTCTAACATTTTTTTTGGGGGGGGGGGGGTTGGAAATCACTTAAAACATGTAGAAATCCCAAAAAAAAAATTTTTTTTTTTGGGGGGGGGGGTAACAATTTTTTTGGGGGGGGGTTGGAAATCACTTAAAACATGTAGAAATGCAAAAAAAAAAAATTCAAATTTTTCTTCAAAATGGCCGCCATAGCGGCCATATTGGATTTTGGACCAAGTCCAAAATCTAATGGCATGATCCTTGACCAGACCTAACCCCCCACCAAGTTTCATCGAAATCCGTCGAGGAGTTTTTCCGTAATACTGTTCACAAACAAACAAACAAACTAGAGGGGAGCACTCCGTAGAGTGCAAAACCTCCGCCGTCAATACTGCTGGTCACTTAAGTGAACCTGATATCCTATTCATTGTAGGTCAAAACGGACAGACTTTACTGAACCACGATTGAATAACTAAACTCGATCGATGTGCATGTAGAAATGCCAAAAAAATAAAATCGAAATTTTTTTGAAAAAAAAAGTTGCAAAATTTCAAAAAAAAATTTTCTCTAACAAATTTTTGGGGGGGTTTGAAATCACTTAAAACATGTAGAAATGCAAAGCAAAAATTCAAAATTTTTTCAAAATGGCCGCCATAGCGCCATATTGACTTTGGACCAAGTCCAAAATCTATGGCATGATCCTTGGACCATACCTAATCCCCCACCAAGTTTCGTCGAAATCCGTCCAGGAGTTTTTCCGTAATACTGTTCACAAACAAACAAACAAACAAACAGACAGGGGTGAATACAGTAACCTCCGTCCATCTTCGATGCCGGAGGTTAACTAGAGGGGAGCACTCGGAGAGTGCAAAACCTCCGCCGCCAATACTGCTGGGTCACTCAAGTGAACCTTATATCTTATTCATTAAATATGATGTCAACAGTGCTGACAGAGCTATAGTTCTTTTCTCCAACATTTTTTTTGGGGGGGGGGGGGGTTTGGAAATCACTTAAAACATGTAGAAACTAGAGGCGAGCACTCGGTAGATTGCAAAACCTCCGCCGCCAATACTGCTGGGTCACTCAAGTGAACCTTATATCTTATTCATTAAATATGATGTCAACAGTGCTGACAGTTATAGTTCTTTTCTCCAACATTTTTTTTGGGGGGGGGGGTGGTTGGAAAATCACTTAAAACATGTAGAAATGCAAAAAAAAAAAAATCTTTTTTGGGGGGGGGGGTGACAATTTTTTTGCGGGGGGGGTTGGAAATCACTTAAAACATGTAGAAATGCAAAAAGAAAAAAATTTTTCTCTAACAATTTTTTTGGGGGGGGGGGGGGGTTGGAAATCACTTAAAACATGTAGAAATCCCAAAAAAAAATTTTTTTTTTTGGGGGGGGGGTAACAATTTTTTTTGGGGGGGGTTGGAAATCACTTAAAACATGTAGAAATGCAAAAAAAAAAAATTCAAATTTTCTTCAAAATGGCCGTCATAGCGGCCATATTGGATTTTGGACCAAGTCCAAAATCTAATGGCATGATCCTTGGACCATACCTAACCCCCCCACCAAGTTTCGTCGAAATCCGTCGAGGAGTTTTTCCGTAATACTGTTCACAAACAAACAAACAAACAAACAAACAGAAAGGGGTGAAAACAGTAACCTCCATCCATCTTCGATGGCGGAGGTTAATGAAAAAAAAAGAAATCGAAATTTGTTGAAAAAAAAGTTGCAAAAAATTTTTTTTTTCTCCAAAATTCTTTTTTGGGGGGGGGGGGGGGGGGTTGGAAATCACTTAAAACATTTAGAAATGCAAAAAAAAAAAAATTTTCTCTAACAATTTTTTTGGGAGGGTTGGAAATCACTTAAAACTGGAGAAATGCAAAAAAAAATTTTTTTTCTCTAACAATTTTTTGGGGGGTTGGAAATCACTTAAAACATGTAGAAATGCGAAAAAAATCCTTTTGGGGGGGGTAACAATTTTTTTGGGGGGGGGCTTGGAAATCACTTAAAATATGTAGAAATGCAAAAAAAAAAAAATTTCTCTAAATTTTTTTGGGGGGGGGGGGTTGGAAATCACTAAAACATGTAGAAATGCGAAAAAAAATTCTCTAACAATTTTTTTTGGGGGGGGTAACAATTTTTTTTTGGGGGGGGGTGGAAATCACTTAAAACATGTAGAAATGCAAAAAAAAAAAAAAATTCTCTAAATTTTTTTTTTGGGGGGGGGGACAAAGTCCAAAATTAAATGCATGATCCTTGGACCATACCTAACCCCCCACCAAGTTTCGTGAAATCCGTCAAGGAGTTTTTCCGTAATACTGTTCACAAACAAACAACAAACAAACAACACACAAACAAACAAACAAACACACAACAAACAAAAAAACAAACAAACAAACAGAAAGGGGTGAAAACAGTAACCTCCATCCATCTTCGAAGATGGCGGAGGTTAATAAATGTGTGTGTGTTGTGTGTGTGGTGTGTGGTGTGTGTGTGTGTGTGTGTGTGTGTGTGTGTGTGTTGTGTTGTGTGTGTGTGTGTGTGTGGTGTGTGTGTGTGTGTGTGTGTGTGTGTGAGGAGAAGATGGGGGTGCAGTGTGTCTCCTCCATAACTCCAAAACCATGAAACCAAGCAGTCTGAAACTTTGCATGCATACTAAGGGAACTCCAGGGGAGTGCATGAATGAAAATTGTGTTTGGGTTAACTTAAACACCCATCTTGAAGATAATTAATGGCCTAATTTAATTATATCCTTCAACAAGGCATAATCCTTGGTCAGTCCTCTGTCAGCTTACTGGGGTCTTAATTCACCATTTTGTTTGGCCTATTCAAACACGCCTTGATTCGGTCATTGCAATGAATCCATGTGCTGTTCTCCTTTGCTGAAGGAATCCTAACTTTGATGCGTGATGTTAACCTTTGTAGAGAAAGCGATGATTCTTGTTAGGAAAAAACGAAAAAGAGAATTCCACAATAAACATCGTTTTTCTGAAACAAAAGTTTAGGCCGGGGGTTTAAGCCCACAGAGGGTGATCGCTGAAGGCGGACGATCTGCGCAGGTCGCTTGTACCTTAGAGTGTGTTGTTTATCAATCACTTTGCAAACCGCTTGGCAATACAAGCAGAGCAAGCGATCAAGGGAGGTGCTCATAAACACTTCCTGTATGTTAGCAAAATGGCCGCCGTCATCAGAATCAAAACTTGGCCTCGCAAAATGGCCGCCGCGTAGTCAGATTCAAAACTCGGATGTACAAAATGGCCGCCGCATAGTCAGATTCAAAACTCAGATGTACAAAATGGCCGCCGCATAGTCAGATTCAAAACTCAGATGTACAAAATGGCCGCCGCATAGTCAGATTCAAAACTCATGTACAAAATGGCCGCCGCATAGTCAGATTCAAACTCGATACGCAAAATGGCCGCCGCATAGTCAGATTCAAAACTCGATACGCAAAATGGCCGCCGCATAGTCAGATTCAAACTCAGATGTAAAAATGCCGCCGCATAGTCAGATCAAAACTCGGATACGCAAAATGGCCGCCGCGTAGTCAGATTCAAAACTCAGATGTACAAAATGGCCGCCGCATAGTCAGATTCAAAAACTCGGATACGCAAAATGGCCGCGCGCTAGTCAGATTCAAAACTCAGATGTACAAAATGGCCGCCGCGTAGTCAGATTCAAAACTCAATGTACAAAATGGCCGCCGCATAGTCAGATTCAAAACTCAAGTACGCAAAATGGCTGCCACATAGTCAGATTCAAAACTCAGATGTACAAAATGGCCGCCGCATAGTCAGATTCAAAACTCAGATACGCAAAATGGCTGCCGCATAGTCAGATTCAAAACTCAGATGTACAAAATGGCCGCCGCATAGTCAGATTCAAAACTCAGATGTACAAAATGGCCGCGCATAGTCAGATTCAAAACTCAGATACGCAAAATGGCTGCCGCATAGTCAATTCAAAACTTGCCTCGCAAAATGGCCGCCGCATAGTCAGATTCAAAACTTGGCTCGCAAATGCCGCCGCATAGTCAGATTCAAAACTCAGATGTACAAAATGGCCGCCGCATAGTCAGATTCAAAACTCAGATGTACAAAATGGCCGCCGCATAGTCAGATTCAAAACTCAGATACGCAAAATGGCCGCCGCATAGTCAGATTCAAAACTTGGCCTCGCAAAATGGCCACCGCATAGTCAGATTCAAAACTCAGATGTACAAAATGGCCGCCGCATCGTCAGATTCAAACTCAGATACGCAAAATGGCCGCAGCATAGTCAGATTCAAAACTCAGATGTACAAAATGGCCGCCGCGTAGTCAGATTCAAACTCGGATATGCAAAATGCCGCAGCATAGTCAGATTCAAAACTCAGATGTACAAAATGGCCGCCGCGTAGTCGAATTCAAAACTCAGATACGCAAAATGGCCGCAGCATAGTCAGATTCAAAACTCAGATACGAAAAATGGCCACCGCATAGTCAGATTCAAAACTCAGATGTACAAAATGGCCACCGCATAGTCAGATACAAAACTCAGATGTACATAATGGCCGCCGCATAGTCAGATTCAAAACTCAGATGTACAAAATGGCCGCCGCATCGTCAGATTCAAAACTCAGATACGCAAAATGGCCGCCGCATAGTCAGATTCAAAACTCAGATGTACAAAATGGCGCGCGTAGTCAGATTCAAAACTCGGATATGCAAAATGGCCGCAGCATAGTCAGATTCAAAACTCAGATACGCAAAATGGCCGCAGCATAGTCAGTTCAAAACTCAGAACGCAAAATGGCCCGCATAGTCAGATTCAAAACTCAGATACGCAAAATGGCCGCAGCATAGTCAGATTCAAAACTCGATACGCAAAATGGCCGCCGCGTAGACAGATTCAAAACTCGGATACGCAAAATGGCCGCCGCATAGTCAGATTCAAAACTCAGATGTACAAAATGGCCGCCGCGTAGTCAGATTCAAAACTCGGATACGCAAAATGGCTGCCGCATAGTCAGATTCAAAACTCAGATGTACAAAATGGCCGCCGCATAGTCAGATTCAAAACGCGGATACGCAAAATGGCCGCCGCGTAGTCAGATTCAAAACTCAGATGTACAAAATGGCCGCCGCATAGTCAGATTCAAAACTCAGATGTACAAAATGGCCGCCGCATAGTCAGATTCAAAACTCGATACGCAAAATGGCCGCCGCGTAGCAGATTCAAAATCAGATGTACAAAATGGCCGCCGCGTAGTCAGATTCAAAACTCAAATGTACAAAATGGCCGCCGCATATCAGATTCAAAACTCAGATACGCAAAATGGCTGCCGATAGTCAGATTCAAAACTCAATGTACAAAATGGCCGCCGCATAGTCAGATTCAAAACTCAGATACGCAAAATGGCTGCCGCATAGTCAGATTCAAAACTCAGATGTACAAATGGCCGCCGCATATCAGATTCAAAACTCAGATGTACAAAATGGCCGCCGCATAGTCAGATTCAAACTCAGATACGCAAAATGGCTGCCGCATAGTCAGATTCAAAACTGGCCTCGCAAAATGGCCGCCGCATAGTCAGATTCAAAACTCAGATGTACAAAATGGCCGCCGCATAGTCAGATTCAAAACTCAAATGTACAAAATGGCCGCCGCATAGTCAGATTCAAAACTCAGATACGCAAAATGGCTGCCGCATAGTCAGATTCAAAACTTGGCCTCGCAAAATGGCCACCGCATAGTCAGATTCAAAACTCAGATGTACAAAATGGCCGCCGCATCGTCAGATTCTAAACTAGATACGCAAAATGCCGCAGCATAGTCAGATTCAAAACTCAGATGTACAAAATGGCCGCCGCGTAGTCAGATTCAAAACTCGGATATGCAAAATGGCCGCAGCATAGTCAGATTCAAAACTCAGATGTACAAAATGGCCGCCGCGTAGTCAGATTCAAAACTCAGATACGCAAAATGGCCGCAGCATAGTCAGATTCAAAACTCAGATACGCAAAATGGCCACCGCATAGTCAGATTCAAAACTCAGATGTACAAAATGGCCACCGCTAGTCAGATACAAAACTCAGATGTACATAATGGCCGCCGCATAGTCAGATTCAAAACTCAGATGTACAAAATGGCCGCCGCAATCGTCAGATTCAAAACTCATACGCAAAATGGCCGCCGCATAGTCAGATTCAAAACTCAGATGTACAAATGGCCGCCGCGTAGTCAGATTTAAACTCGGATATGCAAAATGGCCGCAGCATAGTCAGATTCAAAACTCAGATACGCAAAATGGCCGCAGCATAGTCAGATTCAAAACTCAGATACGCAAAATGGCCGCAGCATAGTCAGATTCAAAACTCAGATACGCAAATGGCCGCAGCATAGTCAGATTCAAAACTCGATACGCAAAATGGCCGCCGCGTAGACAGATTCAAAACTCGATACGCAAAATGGCCGCCGCATAGTCAGATTCAAAACTCAGATGTACAAAATGGCCGCCGCATAGTCAGATTCAAAACTCGATACGCAAAATGGCGCCGCGTAGTCAGATTCAAAACTCAGATGTACAAAATGGCCCCGCATAGTCAGATTCAAAACTCAGATGTACAAAATGCCGCAGCATAGTCAGATTCAAAACTCAGATACGCAAAATGGCCGCGCATAGTCAGATTCAAAACTCAGATACGCAAAATGGCCACCGATACTCAGATTCAAAACTCAGATACGCAAAATGGCTGCCGCATAGTCAGATTCAAAACTCAGTGTACAAAATGGCCCGCATAGTCAGATTCAAAACTCAGATGTACAAAATGCCGCCGCATAGTCAGATTCAAACTCAGATACGCAAAATAGCCGCGCATAGTCAGATTCAAAACTCAGATACGCAAAATAGCCGCCGCATATATCAGATCAAAACTCAGTTACGCAAAAAGGCCGCCGCATATCAGATTCAAAACTCAGATACGCAAAATGGCCGCCGCATAGTCAGATTCAAAACTCATACGCAAAATGGCTGCCCGCATAGTCAGATTCAAAACTCAGATCACAAAAATGGCCACCGCATAGTCAGATACAAAACTCAAATGTACAAATGGCCGCCGCATCGTCAATTTCAAAACTCGATACGCAAAATGGCGCTGGTCATCAGATTCAAAACTGGACTGCAAAAGAGCCACCGCATAGTCAGATTCAAAACTCGGATACGCAAATAGCCGCCGCATAGTCAGATTCAAAACTCGGATACGCAAAATAGCCGCCGCATCGTCAGATTCAAAACTCAGATGTACAAAATGGCCGCCGCATAGTCAGATTCAAAACTCAGATCCACAAAAATGGCCACCGCATAGTCAGATACAAAACTCAAATGTACAAAATGCCGCCCGCATCGTCAGATTCAAAACTCGGATACGCAAAATGGCCGCCCATAGTCAGATTCAAAACTCGGATACGCAAAATAGCCACCGCATAGTCAGATTCAAAACTCAGATGTACAAAATGGCCGCCACATAGTCAGATTCAAAACTCATATGTACCAAAATGGCCGCCCATAGTCAGATTCAAAACTCAGATACGCAAATGGCCGCCGCATCGTCAGATTCAAAACTCGATACGCAAAATGGCCACTGCGTCGTCAGGTCAAAATGTGACTCACAAAATGGCCACCGCATAGTCAGATTCAAAACTCAGATACGCAAATGGCGCCAGCCTAGTCAGATTCAAAACTCAGATGTACAAAATGGCCGCCGCGTAGTCAGATTTCAAAACTCGGAATATGCAAAATGGCCACCGCATTGTCAGATTCAAACTTAGATACGCAAAATGGCCACCGCATAGTCAGATTTCAAAACTCAGATACGCAAAATGCCGCCGCATCATCAGATTCAAAACTCAGATACGCAAAATGGCCACTGCGTCGTCAGCAGTCAAAACTTGGACTCACAAAATGGCCACCGCATAGTCAGATTCAAACTCAGATGTACAAAATGGCCGCCCAAGTCAGAGATTCAAAACTCAGATACGCAAAATGGCTGCCGCATAGTCAGATTCAAAACTCGTCAGATCCACAAAATCCACCGCATAGTCAGATCAAAACCAAATGTACAAAATGCCGCCGCATCGCAGATTCAAAACTCGGATACGCAAAATGGCCGCCGCATAGTCAGATTCAAACTCGGATACGCAAAATATCCACCGCATAGTCAGATTCAAAACTCAGATGTACAAAATGGCCGCCACATAGTCAGATTCAAAACTCGGATACCAATTGCCCCGCATGTCAGATTCAAAACTCGAGATACGCAAAATGCCCCGCATCGTCAGATTCAAAACTCAGATACGCAAAATGGCCACTGCCGTCGTCAGATGTCAAAAACTTGGACTCACAAAATGGCCACCGCATAGTCAGATCAAAGCTCAATACGCAAAATGGCCACCGATAGTCAATTCAAAACTCGGATCGCAAATATGGCCACCGCATAGTCACTCTCTCTTG
>CM068956.1:28440505-28458594 GCA_035128595.1 Eptatretus atami | reverse complement strand
CAAAATGGCCGCCGCATAGTCACATTCAAAACTCGGATACGCAAAATGGCCACCGCATCGTCAGAGTCAAAACTTGGACTCACAAAATAGCCACCGCATAGTCAGATTCAAAACTCAGATGTACAAAATGGCCACCGCATCGTCAGATTCAAAACTCAGATGTACAAAATGGCCGACAACATCGTCAGATTCAAAACTGCAAGATGTACAAAATGGCCGCCACATCGTCAGATTCAAAACTCAGTTGTACAAATGGCCGCCCAATAGTCAGATTCAAAACTCAGATGTACAAAATGGCCGCCACATAGTCAGATTCAAAACTCAGTGTACAAAATGGCCCGCCCATAGTCAGATTCAAAAACTCAGAGTACAAAATGGCCGCCGCATGCGTCAGATTCAAAACTCAGAGTACAAAATGGCCCGCCATCAGTCAGTCAGATTCAAAACTCAGGTACAAATGGCCGCCACATAGTCAGATTCAAAACTCAGATGTACAAATGGCCGCCACATAGTCAGATTCAAAACTCAGAGTACAAAATGGCCCGCCAATAGTCAGATTCAAAACTCAGAGTACAAAATGGCCGCCACATCGTCAGATTCAAACTCAGAGTACAAAATGGCGCCACATAGTCAGATTCAAAACTCAGATGTAACAAAATGGCCGCCACATCGTCAGATTCAAACTCAGATGTACAAAATGGCCGCCGCATAGTCAGATTCAAACTCAGAGTACAAAAATGGCCGCCACAATGTCAGATTCAAAATCAGAGTCAAAATGGCCGCCACATAGTCAGATTCAAAACTCAGATGTACAAAATGGCCGCCACATAGTCAGATTCAAAACTCAGAGTACAAAATGGCCGCCACATCGTCAGATTCAAAACTCGGATACGCAAATGGCCGCCACATAGTCAGATTCAAAACTCAGATGTACAAATGGCCGCCACATCGTCAGATTCAAAAACTCAGATGTACAAAATGGCCGCCACATAGTCAGATTCAAAACTCAGATGTACAAAATGGCCGCCACATCGTCAGATTCAAAACTCAGATACGCAAAATGGCCGCCGCATAGTCAGATTCAAAACTCAGATACGCAAAATGGCCGCCGCATAGTCAGATTCAAAACTCGGATACGCAAAATGGCCACCGCATCGTCAGAGTCAAAACTTGGACTCACAAAATAGCCACCGCATAGTCAGATTCAAAACTCAGATGTACAAATGGCCACCGCATCGTCAGATTCAAAACTCAGATGTACAAAATGGCCGCACATCGTCAGATTCAAAATCAGATGTACAAAATGGCCGCCACATCAGTCAGATTCAAAACTCGAATACGCAAAATGGCCGCCACATAGTCAGATTCAAAACTCAGATGTACAAAATGGCCGCCGCATAGTCAGATTCAAAACTCAGATTACAAAATGGCCGCCCGCATCGTCAGATTCAAAACTCGGATACGCAAAATGGCCGCCGCATAGTCAGATTCAAAACTCGGATACGCAAAATAGCGCCGCGGTAGTTAGATTCAAACTCAGATAGCAAAAATGGCCCGCTGCATCGTCAGATCAAATCAGATGTACAAAAATGCCGCGCAATAGTCAGATTCAAAACTCAGATGTACAAAATGGCTGCCGCATAGTCAGATTCAAAACTCAGACACGCAAAATAGCCGCCGCATACTCAGATTCAAAACTCAGATACGCAAAATAGCCGCCGCATAGTCAGATTCAAAACTCAGATACGCAAAATGGCCGCCGCATAGCAGATTCAAAACTCAGTTACGCAAAAATGGCCGCCACATAGTCAGATTCAAAACTCAGATGTACAAAATGGCCGCCGCATAGTCAGATTCAAAACTCAGATGTACAAAATGGCCGCCGCATAGTCAGATTCAAAACTCGGATACGCAAAATGGCCGCGCATAGTCAGATTCAAAACTCAGATGTACAAAAATGGCCGCCACATAGTCAGATTCAAAACTCGGATACGCAAAATGGCCGCCGCATAGTCAGATTCAAAACTCGGATACGCAAAATGGCCACCGCATCGTCAGATTCAAAACTCAGATACGCAAAATGGGCCGCGCGTGTCAGATTAAAAACTTGGATAGCAAAATAGCCGCCGCATCATCAGATTCAAAACTCGATAGCAAAAGGCCGCGCGTAGTCAGATTCAAAACTCGGATACGCAAAATGGCCCCGCATAATCAGATTCAAAACTCAGATAGCAAAATGGCCCCGCAGTCAGATTCAAAACTCAGATACGCAAAATGGCCACCGCATAGTCAGATTCAAAACTCAGATAGCAAAATGGCCGCGCATGTCAGATTCAAAACTCAGATACGACAAAATGGCCGCCGCATCGTCAGATTCAAAACTCAGATACGCAAAATGCCGCTGCATCGTCAGATTCAAAACTCAGATAGCAATGGCCGCCCTCGTCAGATTCAAAACTCGGATACGCAAAATGGCCGCCGCATCGTCAGATTCAAAACTCAGATACGCAAAATGGCCGCCGGCATCGTCAGATTCAAAACTCGGAATACGCAAAATGCCGCCCGCATAGTCAGATTCAAAACTCAGATACGCAAAATGGCCGCCGCATGTCAGATTCAAAACTCAGATACGCAAAATGGCCGCCGCATAGTCAGATTCAAAACTCGGATACGCAAAATGGCGCCCGCATCGTCAGATTCAAAACTCAGATACGCAAAATGCCGCCGCATTGTCAGATTCAAAACTCAGATAGCAAAATGCGCCGCGATCGTCAGATTCAAAACTCAGATACGCAAAATGGCCGCCGCATAGTCAGATTCAAAACTCAATGCAAAATGGCCGCCCGATAGTCAATTCAAAAACGATACACAAAATGGCCGCCGCATAGTCAGATTCAAAACTCAGATAGCAAAATGGCCGCTGCATCGTCAGATTCAAAACTCAGATACGCAAAATGGCCACCGCATAGTCAGATTCAAAACTCAGATACGCAAAATGGCCGCGCATCGTCAGATTCAAAACTCGATAGCAAAATGGCCGCGCATCGTCAGATTCAAAACTCGGATAGCAAAATGGCCGCGCATCGTCAGATTCAAACTCAGATACGCAAAATGGCCGCGCATGTCAGATTCAAAACTCAGATACGCAAAATGGCCGCCGCATAGTCAGATTCAAAACTCAGATACGCAAAATGGCCGCCGCATGTCAGATTCAAAACTCGGATACGCAAAATGGCCGCGCATGTCAGATTCAAAACTCAGATAGCAAAATGGCCGCCGCATAGTCAGATTCAAAACTCAGATACGCAAAATGGCCCCGCATCGTCAGATTCAAAACTCAGATACGCAAAATGGCCCCGCATAGTCAGATTCAAAACTCGATAGCAAAATGGCCGCGCATGTCAGATTCAAAACTCAGATACGCAAAATGCCGCCGCATAGTCAGATCAAAACTCAGATACGCAAAATGGCCGCGCATGTCAGATTCAAAACTCGATACGCAAAATGGCCGCGATCAGTCAGATTCAAACTCAGATACGCAAAATGGCCGCCGCATCGTCAGATTCAAAACTCGGATACGCAAAATGGCCGCGCATGTCAGATTCAAAACTCGGATACGCAAAATGGCCGCCGCATAGTCAGATTCAAAACTCGATATGCAAAAATGGCCGCCGCATCGTCAGATTCAAAACTCGCGAGACGCAAAATGGCGCGCATCGTCAGATTCAAAACTCATATGCAAAATGGCCGCCGCATAGTCAGATTCAAAACTCGAGTACACAAAATGGCCGCCGCATAGTCAGATTCAAAACTCGGATACGCAAAATGGCCGACGCGTAGTCAGATTCAAAACTCCGATACGCAAAATGGCCCCGCATAGTCAGATTCAAAACTCAGATACGCAAAATGGCCGCCGCATGTCAGATTCAAAACTCCGGTACGCAAAATGGCCGCGCATGTCAGATTCAAAACTCAGATACGCAAAATGGCCACCGCATCGTCAGATTCAAAACTCAGATACGCAAAATGCCGCTGCTCGTTGGATTCAAAATGATTGGTGGGTATTTCTTTAATTTTTCTGTCACAGAGGACGATATTGAAACATGTAGTTAATACTTTTATTATTTCTACATTTCATCCTAATTCTTTAAAATCTACAAATGTGAAAAACTCCTTCACCCCTCCACAAAATTCACAGTAGCAGGTCCATAGATGAGCTTAGTGGGGGGGGCTCCCCTTTCCAACTCTCCATTTATTTCTTTCTTTTACTCTTCATATCATACTCTCGATAACCACTGCTAATGCAATAAATTCGTTTTGAGGAAGTTGTCACAAGAGGATCAAGTAAAACTAAACGGCCCAGAAATGGCTTTGGAGGCTTGGGTTGGAGGATCGCTTGAGGACGGGAGCTCTGCGCTGGGCCGTGCTATGAGAGGGTGTAATGATCCTTGGACTACCTTAATCCCCCACAAGTTTCGTCGAAAATCCGTCGTCCAGAGTTTTTTCCGTATACTGTTACAAACAAAAAACAAACAAACAACAGGACAGGGTGAATTACAGTAAACCTCCGTTCCATCTTCGAGCCGGAGGTTAACTAGCAGGGGAGCACTCGCCGAGAGTTTTGGCAAAACCCTCCGCGCCAATACTGCTGGGTCACTTCAGTGGAACCTTATATCTTATCATAAATATGATGTCAACGTTGCTGACAGAGCTATAGTTCTTTCTCAACATTTTTTTTTGGGGGGAGCGTTTGGAAAATCACTTAAATGTAGAAATATGTAGAAACTAGAGAAGCGAGCACTCGGATACGATTGACAAAACCTCCGCCTGCCAATACTGCGGGTCACTCAAGTGAACCTTATATCTATTCATTAAATATTGATGTCAACAGTCTGACAGTTATAGTTCTTTTTCCCAAACATTTTTTGGAGGGGGGGGGCAGGTGGTAGAAATCACTTAAAACATGTTAGAAATTGCCAAAAAAAAAATCTTTTTTGGGGGAGGGGGGGGTGACAATTATTGCGGAGGGGTTGGAAATCACTTAAAACATGTAGAAATGCAAAAAGAAAAAAATTCTCTTCTAACAATTTTTTTTGGGGGGGGGGGTTGGGAAATCACTTAAAAAACATGTTATAGAAATCCCAAAAAAAAAAAAATTTTTTGGGGGGGGCGAGGCGAAACAATTTTTTGGGGTGAGTATGAAATCACCTAAAACTATGGAAAGCAAAATAAAAATAAACAAACTCAAAAATGGCCGCCATTAGCGGCCATATTGGCATTTTGGACCAAGTCCAAAAATCTAATGGGCATGATTCCTGGACCAGACCTAACCCCCCCACCAAGTTTTCATCGAAAATCCCGTCGAGGAGTTTTTCCGTAATACTGTTCACAAACAAACAAACAAACTAGAGGGGAGCACTGGTTGTAGAGTGCAAAACCTCCGCCGTCAATCACTGCTGCGGTCACTTAAGTGAACCCATGATATCTATTATTGTAGTTTCAAAACTGATCAGACTCTACTGAACCACGATTAATAAACTAAAACTCGATCGATGTGCATCTGTAGAAATGCCCAAAAAATAAAATCGAAATTTTTTTGAAAATAAAAATTTGCAAAATTTTCAAAAAAAAAATTTTCTCTAACAAATTTTTTTGCGGGGGGTTTGAAATCAACTTAAAACATGTAGAAATGCAAAAAGCAAAAAATTCAAATATTTTCAAAATGGCCGCCATAGCGGCCATATTGGACTTGCGGACCAAGTCCAAAATCTAAATGGCATGATCCTTGGACCATACCTAATCCCCCCCACCAATTTCGTCGAAATCTTCCGTCCGGAGTTTTTCCGTAATACTGTTCACAAACAAACAAACAAACAAAACAAGACAGGGTGGAATAACAGTAACCTCCGTCCATCTTCGATGCCGGAGGTTAACTAGAGGGGAGCACTCGGGAGAGCTGCAAAAACCTCCCGCCGCCAATACTTTGCTGGGTCACTCAAGTTGAACCTTATTATCTGTATTCATTAATATGATGTCACAGTGCTGACAGAGCTATAGTTCTATTTCGTCCAACATTTTTTTGGGGGGGCGGGGGTTTGGAAATCACTTAAAACTGTAGAAACTAGAGGGCTAGACTCGGTAGATTGCCAAAAACCTCCGCCGCCAAACTGCTGGGTCACTCAAGTGAACCTTATAACTTATTCATTAAATATGATGTCACAGTTTGCTACAGTTATATTCTTTTCTTCCACATTTTTCGAGGGGGGGGAGTGGTTGGAAATCCACTTAAAAGCAGTAGAAATGCCAAAAAAAAAAAAATCCTTTTTTTGGGGAAGGGGGGTGACAATTTTTTTGCGGGGGGGGTTGGAAATCACTTAAAACATGTTAGAAATGCAAAAGAAAAAATTTTCTCTAACAATTTTTTTTTGGGGGGGGGGGGGGTTTGGAAATCACTTTTAAAACATGTTAGGAAATCCCAAAAAAAAATTTTTTTTTTTTTTGGGGGGGGGGTAACAATTTTTTTGGGGGGGGTGGATATCACTTAAAACATGTAGAAATGCAAAAAAAAAAAATTCAAATTTTCTTCCAAAATGGCCGTCATAGCGCGCATTATTGGATTTTGGACCAAGTCAAAATCTAATGCATTGATCTTGCGACCATACCTAACCCCCACCAAGTTTCGTCGAATCCGTTCGAGGAGTTTTTTCCGCTAATACTGTTCACAAACAAAACAAAACAAACAAACAAACAGAAAGGCGAGTGCAAACAGTAACCTCCATCCATCTTCGATGGCGGAATCGTTAATTGAAAAAAAAGAAATCGAAATTTGTTGAAAAAAAAGTTGCAAAAAAATTTTTTTTTTCTCAAAATCTTTTTGCGGGGGGGGGGGGGGGTTTGGAAAATCAACTTAAAAACATTTTAAGAAAGCAAAAAAAAAAAATTTTTCTCTAACAATTTTTTTGGGAGGGTTGAAATCACTTAAAAACATGGAGAAATGCAAAAAAAAATTTTTTCTCTAAACAATTTTTTGGGGGGGTTGGAAATCACTAAAAATGCTAGAAATGCTGAAAAAAATTCCTTTGGGGCGGGGTACAATTTTTGGGGGGGGCTTGGAAATCACTTAAAATATGTAGAAAATGGAAAAAAAAAAAATTTCTCTAAATTTTTTTTGGGGGGGGGGGGTTGGAAATCACTAAACCATGTAGAAATGCCGAAAAAAAAATTCTTCTAACAATTTTTTTTGGGGGGGGTAACAATTTTTTTGGGCGCGGGGGTGAAATCACTTAAAACATGTAGAAAATGCAAAAAAAAAAAAATAATAAATTCTCTAAATTTTTTTTGGGGGGGGGGACAAAGTCCAAAATTAAATGGCATGATCCTTGACCAGACCTAACCCCCCCACCAAGTTTCGTCTAAATCGTCAAGGAGTTTTTCCGTAATACTGTCACAAACCAAACAAACAAACAAACAAACACACAAACAAACAAAACAACACACAAACAAACAAACAAACAATACAAACAAAACAGAAAGGGGTGAAAACAGTAACTCCATCCATCTTCGAAGATGCGGGAGGTTAATAAATGTGTGTGTGTGTGTGTGTGTGTGTGTGTGTGTTGTGGTGTGGTGTGTGTGTGTGTGTGTGTGTGTGTGTGCTGTGTGTGTGTTGTTGTGTGTGTGTGTTGTGTGTGTGCTTGTGGTGTGAGGGAAGATGGGTGTCAGTGTGTCTCCTCCAATAACTCCCAAAACCATGAAACCAAGCAGTCTGAATACTTTGCATGCATTTACTAATGGGAACTCCAGGGGAGTGCATGAATGAGAATTGTGTTGGGTTAACTTAAAACACATCTGAGATAATAATGGCCCTAATTTAATTATATCCTTCAAAGGCAAATCCTTAGGTCAGTTCCTCTGTCAGCTTACTGGGGTCTTAAATTACCATTTTGTTTGGGGCCTATTCAAAACACGCCTTGATTCGGTCATTGCAATGAATCCATGTGCTGCTTCTCCTTTGCTGAAGGAATCCTAACTTTGATGCGTGATGTAACCTTTGAGAAGAAAGCGATGATTCTTGTTAGGAAAAAAAACGGAAAAAGAGAATTCCACAATAAACATCGTTTTTCTGAAACAAAAGTTTAGCCGGGGGGTTTAAGCCCACAGAGGTGGATCGCTGAAGCGCGGACGATTGCGCAGGTCGCCGTACCTTAGAGTGTGTTGTTTATCAATCACTTTGCAAACCGCTTGGCAATACAAGCAGAGCAAAGCGATCAAGGGCAGGTTCTCATAAACACTTTCCTGTATGTTACGCAAAATGGCCCGCCACATCAGAATTCAAAAACTTGGGGGCCATACGCAAAATGGACTGCGGCCGCATATCAGATTCAAAACTCGATGATCACAACAAAATGGCCGCGCGATAGTCAGATTCAATAACTCAGAATGTATGCCGCACTCACAAATGAGATACCAAATGGCCGCCACATTATCAGAATTCAAAACTCAGCTGTACAATATGGCCGCCGACATAGTCAGATTCAAAACTCAGATACAAAATGGCCGCCGCATAGTCAGATTCAAACACTCGGATATCGCAAAAATGGCCGCCACTATGTCAGATTCAAAACTGGACTCGACAAAATGCCGACCGCATAGTCAGTTCAAAACTCAGATGTAGCAAAATAGCCGCCCGCATGTCAGATTCAAAAACTGGATACGCAAACTGGCCGCCGCATCTCGCTAACCTGGAATCACAATCACCAGCACTTCAAACTCAGATGTACAAAATGGGAAGCCCGCATGCAGATTCAAAACTCGGATACGCAAAATGGCCGCCGCCATGTCAGATTCAAAACTCAGGAACCAAAATGGCAGCCTGCGAATAGTCAGATCAAAACTCAACATGTACAAAATGACCGCCGCATAGTCAGATTTCAAAACTCAGATAGTCAAAATGTGCCCACATAGTCAGATTCAAAACTCAGATGACAAATGGCCCCGCATAGTCAGATTCAAAACTCAGATACGCAAAATGCCGCGCACATAGTCAATTCAAAACTCAGATATGCAAAATGGCCGCCGCCGCATAGTCAGATTCAAAACTCGATGTACAAAATGGCCGCCCATAGTCAGATTCAAAACTCAGATACCAAAAATGGCTGCCGCCATAGTCAGATTTCAAAACTGACCTCGCAAAATGCGCGCCGCATAGTCAGATTCAAAATGGCCTCGCAAAATGGCCGCCGCCATAGTCAGATTCAAAACTCAGATGTTACAAAATGCCGCCGCATAGTCAGATTTCAAAACTCAGATGTACAAAATGGCCGCCGCATAGTCAGATTCAAAACTCAGATGGCAAAAGTGCCGCATATCAGATTCAAACTCGTGAAAATGGCCCCGCATAGTCAGATTCAAAACTCAGATGTACAAAATGGCCGCCGCATCGTCAGATTCAAAACTTTCGATACGCAAAATGGCCGCCGCACTAGTCAGATTCAAAACTCAGATGTACAAATGGCCGCCGCTAGTCAGAATCAAACTCGATGATGCCAAAATGGCCGCAGCATAGTCAGATTCCAAAACTCAGATGTACAAATGGCCGCCGCGATAGTCAGATCAAAACTCGATACGCAAAATGGCCGACAGCAGTAGTCAGATTCAAAACTCAGATACGCAAAAATGGCCACCGCATATCAGATTCAAAACTCAGATGTCAAAAATGGCCACCGCATAGTCAGATTCAAACTCAGATGTACAATGGCCCCGCTAGTCAGATTCAAAACTCAGATGTACAAAAATGGCCACCGCATCGTCAGATTCAAAACTCAGATAGCAAATGGCCGCCGCATTAGTCAGATTCAAAACTCAAATGTACAAAAATGGCCGCCCCAGTCAGATTCAAAACTCGGAATGCAAAATGGCCGCACAAGTCAGATTCAAAACTCAGGATGCAAAATGCCGCGCTAGTCAGATTCAAAAACTCAGAAAGTCAAAATGGCCGCAGCGCAATAGTCGATTCCAAACTCAGATACGCAAAATGGCCGCAGCATACGTCAGATTCAAAACTCGGATACGCAAAATGCCGCCGCGTGACAGATCAAAACTCGAATACGCAAATGGCCGCCGGCATAGTCAGATTCAAAACTCAGATGTAGCAAAATGGCCGCCGCAGTAAGTCAGATTCAAAACTCGATACGTAAAATGGCGCCGCATAGTCAGATTCAAAAACTCAGATGAAAATGGCCGCCGCATGTCAGATTCAAACGCCTGATACGCAAAAATGGCCCGCCGCGTATAGTATTCAAAACTCAGATGACAAAATGGCCGCCGCATAGTCAGATTCAAAACATCAGATGTACAAATGGCCGCCGCATGTCAGATTCAAACTCGGATACGCAAAATGGCCGCCCTATCAGATTCAAAAACTCAGATGTACAAAATGGCCGCCGCATAGTCAGATTCAAAAACTCAGAGTACAAAATGGCGCCGCATAGTCAGATTCAAAACTCAGATACGCAAAATGGCCCGCATAGTCAGATTCAAAACTCAATGTACAAAATGGCCGCCGCATAGTCAGATTCAAAAACTCAGATACCAAATGGCGCCGCATAGTCAGATTCAAAACTCAGATTGTACAAAATGGCCGCCAGCATGTTCAGATTCAAATCAGATGTAACATAAATGCGCCGCGCATAGTCAGATTCAAAACTTCGATACGCAAAATGGCTGCCGCATAGTCAGATTCAAAACTTGCGTCGCAAAATGCGCCGCATAGTCAGATTCAAAACTCAGATGTACAAAATGGCGCCGCATCAGTCAGATTCAAAACTCAGATTACAAAATGGCCGCCGATAGTCAGATTATCATCAAAAAGCGCAGTCAGATTAATGTCGCAAAATGGCCGCGCATGTCAGATTTCAAAACTCAGATGTACAAAATGGCCGCCGGCATCGTCAGATTCTAAACTCAGATAGCCAAAATGGCCGCAGCATAGTCAGATTCAAAACTCAGATGCTACAACAACAATGGCCGCCGCGTAGTCAGATTCAAAACTCGAATGCAAAAATGGCCGCAGCATAGTCAGATTCAAAAACTCAGAGTACAAAATGGCCGCCGCTAGTCAGATTCAAAACTCAGATAGCAAAATGGCCGCGCTAGTCAGATTCAAAACTCAGATACGCAAATGGCCCCGCAAGTCAGATTCAAAACTCAGATGTACAAAATGGCCCCGCATAGTCAGATTCAAAACTCAGATTAGCAAATGGCCGCCGCATAGTCAGATTCAAAACTCAATGTTAGCAAAATGCCGCCGCATCGTCAGAATTCAAAACTCAGAGTAAGCGCCAAAAATTGATGGCCGCCGCATGTCAGATTCAAAACTCAGATACCAAAATGGCCGCCGCGATAGCAGATTTCAAAACTCGGATAGCAAAAATGGCCGCAGCATAGTCAGATTCAAAACTCGATACCAAAATGGCCGCGCATAGTAGATTCAAAATCGATACGCAAAATGGCCGCAGCATAGTCAGATTCAAAACTCAGGATAGCAAAATGGCACCAGCATAGTCAGATTTCAAAACTCGGATACGCAAAATGGCCGCCGCTAGACAGATCAAAACTCGGAAGCAAAATGGCCGCCGCATGTCAGATCAAAACTCAGATCGCAAAAATGCCGCCGCATAGTCAGATTCAAAACTCGGATACGCAAAATGGGCTACCCCGCGTAGCAGATCAAAACTTAAAGATACAAAAAGGCCCCGCAATAGTTCAGATTCAAAACCAGATGTACAAAATGGCCGCGCATAGTCAGATTCAAAACTCAGATACGCAAATGGCCGCCAGCATAGTCAGATTCAAAACTCAGATACGCAAAATGGCCACGCATACGTCAGATTCAAAACTCAGATACGCAAAATGGCGCCGCACATAGTCAGATTCAAACTCGGTACAAAATGGCGCCGCATAGCTCAGATTCAAAACTCAGATGTACACAAAATGGCCGCCGTGCATAGTCAGATTTCAAAAACTCAGATACGCAAAATAGCCGCCGCATAGTCAGATTCAAAACTCAGATACGCAAAATGCCGCCGCATAGTCAGATTCAAAACTCAGTTACGCAAAAAGGCCCCGCATAGTCAGATTCAAAACTCAGATACGCAAAATGGCCGCCGCATAGTCAGATTCAAAAACTCAATACGCAAAAATGCGCCGCATAGTCAGATCAAAATCAGATCCACAAAATGGCCACCGCATAGTCAGATACAAAACTCAAATGTACCAAAATGGCCGCCGCATCGTCAGATTCAAAACTCGGATACGCAAAATGGCCGCGATCATCAGATTCAAAATTAAATCGCAAAAGGCCACCGCATATTCAGATTCAAAAACTCGGATACGCAAAATAGCCGCCCGCATAGTCAGATTCAAAACTCGGATACGCAAAATAGGCCGCCGCATGTCAGATCAAAACTCAGATGTACAAAATGGCCGCCGCATAGTCAGATTCAAAACTCAGATCGCACAAATGGGCCACCGCATAGTCAGATTCAAAACTCAAATGCTCAAAATGGCCGCCGATCGTCAGATTCAAAACTCGGATACGCAAAATGGCCGCCGCATAGTCAGATTCAAAACTCGGATACGCAAAATGCGCACGCATAGTCAGATTCAAAACTCAGATGACAAAATGGCCGCCCATAGTCAGATTCAAACTCAGAGAAAATGGCCGCCACATAGTTCAGATTCAAAACTCAGATACGCAAAATGGCCGCCGCATCGTCAGATTCAAAACTCAGATACGCAAAATGGCCACTGCGTCGTCAGGTCAAAAACTGGACTCACAAAAATGGCCACCGCATAGTCAGATTCAAAACTCAGATACTGCAAAATGGCCGCAGCATAGTCAGATTCAAAACTCAGATGTACAAAATGGCCGCCGCGTAGTCAGATTCAAACTCGGGATATGCAAAATGGCCACCGCATTGTCAGATTCAAAACTTAGATACCAAAATGGCCACCGCATAGTCAGATTTCAAAAACTCAGATACGCAAAATGGCCGCCCGCATCATCAGATCAAAACTCAGATACGCAAATGGCGCACTGCGTCGTCAAGAGTCAAAACTTGGACTTACAAAAATGCCACCGCATAGTCAGATTCAAAACTCAGATGTACAAAATGGCCGCCGCATAGTCAGATTCAAAACTCAGATACGCAAAATGGCTGCCGCATAGTCAGATTCAAAACTCAGATCCACAAAATGACCACCGGCATAGTCAGATACAAAACTCAAATGTACAAAATGGCCGCCGCCATCGTCAGATTCAAAACCGGATACCAAAAATGCGCCGCCGCATAGTCAGATTCAAACTCGATACGCAAAATAGCCACCGCATAGTTCAATCAAAACTCAGATGTACAAAATGGCCGCCACATAGTCAGATTCAAAACTCGGATACGCAAAATTGCCACCGCATAGTCAGATTCAAAACTCAGATACGCAAATGCCGCGGCATCGTCAGATTCAAAACTTTCAGATTACGCAAAATGGCCACTGCGTCGTTCAGAGTCAAAACTTGGACTCACAAATGGCCACCGCATAGTCAGATTCAAAGCTCAGATACGCAAAATGGCCACCGCATAGCCAGATTCAAAACTCGGATACGCAAAATGGCCCACCGCATAGTCAGATTCAAAACTTCAGATACGCAAAATGGCCACTGCGTCATTCAGAGTTCAAAACTTGGACTCACAAAAATGGCCACCGCATGTCAGATACAAAACTCAAAATGTACAAAATGGCCGCCGCATCATCAGATTCAACACTCCGATACGCAAAATGGCCGCCACATAGTCAGATTAAAACTCATATACGCAAAATGGCTGCCGCATAGTCAGATTCAAAACTTCAGATCCACAAAATGGCCGGCGCATTAGTCAGATTCAAAACTCAAATGCACAAAATGGCCGCCGCATCGTCAGATTCAACACTCGGATACGTAAAATGGCCGCCACATAGTTCAGATTCAAAACTCCAGATACGCAAAATGGCCGCCGCATCGTCAGAGTTCAAACACTCGGATACGCAAAATGGCCGCCACATAGTTCAGATTCAAAACTCAGATGTACAAAATGGCCGCCACCATAGTCAGATTCAAAAACTCAGAAATGTACAAAATGGCCGCGCATAGTCAGATTCAAAACTCGGATACCAAAATGGCCCGCCACATAGTCAGATTCAAAACTCAGATGTACAAAATGGCCGCCACATTAGTCAGATTCAAAACTCAGATGTACAAAAGCCGCCGCATAGTAGATTCCAAACCACGATACGCAAATGGCCGCCACATAGTCAGGATTCAAACTCAGATGTACAAAATGGCCCGCCACTATAGTTCAGATTTTCAAAACTCAGATGTACAAAATGGCCGCCCGCATAGTCAGATTCAAAACTCGGATACCAAAATTGGCCGCCGCATCGTCAGATTCAAAGCTCGATACGCAAAATGGCCACCGCATAGTCAGATTCAAAGCTCAGATACGCAAAATGGCCACCGCATAGTCAGATTCAAAACTCAGGATACGCAAAATGGCCGCCCACATAGTCAGCTTCAAAAACTCAGATGTACAAAATAGCCGCCGCATCGTCAGATTCAAAACTCGGATACGCAAAATAGCCGCCACATAGTCAGATTCAAAAACTCAGATGTACAAAATGGCCGCCACATCGTCAGATTCAAAACTCAGGATACGCAAAAATGGCCGCCGACATAGTCAGATTCAAAACTCAGATGTACAAATGGCCACCGCATCGTCAGATTCAAAACTCGGATACGCAAATAGCACCGCATAGTCAGATTCAAAACTCGGATACGCAAAATAGCCGCCCATAGTCAGCTTCAAAACTCAGATGTACAAAATAGCCGCCGCATCGTCAGATTCAAAACTCGGTACGCAAAATGGCCGCCCGCATCGTCAGATTCAAAACTCGGATACGCCAAATGAGCCGCCACATAGTCAGATTCAAAACTCAGATGTAGCAAAAATGGCCGCCGCATAGTCAGATTCAAAACTCAGATACGCAAAATGCCGCCGCCCATAGTCAGAATTCAACACTCAGATACGCAAAATGGCCACCGCATCGTCAGATTCAAAACTTGACTCACAAAATGGCCGCCGCATAGTCAGATTCAAAACTCAGATGTACAAAATGGCCACCGCATCGTCAGATTCAAAACTCAGATGTACAATGGCCGCACATCGTTCAGATTCAAAACTCAGATGTACAAAATGGCCGCCACATAGTCAGATTCAAAACTCAGATGTCACAAATGGCCGCCACATCGTCAGATTCAAAAATCAGCATGTACAAATGGCCGCCCACATCGTCAGATTCAAAACTCAGATGTACAATGGCCCGACATAGTCAGATTCAAAACTCAGATGTACAAAAATGGCCACCACATCGTTCAGATTCAAAACTCGGATACGCAAAATGGCCGCCACATAGTCAGATTCAAAACTCAGATGTACAAAATGGCCGCCGCATAGTCAGATTCAAAACTCAGATACGCAAAATGGCCGCCGCATAGTCACATTCAAAAACTCGATACGCAAAATGCCGCCGCATAGTCAGATTCAAACTCGATACGCAAAATGCCGCCGCATAGTCAGCATTCAAAACTCGGATACGCAAAATGGCCACCGCATCGTTCAGTGTCAACACTCAGATACGCAAAATGGCCGCCCATAGTCAGATTCAAAACTCAGATGTACAAAATGGCCACCGCATCGTCAGATTCAAAACTCAGATGTACCAAAATGGCCACCGCATCGTCAGATTCAAAACTCAGATGTTACAAATGGCCGCCACATTCGTCAGATTCAAAACTCAGATGTACAAAATGGCCGCCCACATCGTCAGATTCAAAACTCAGATGTTACAAAATGGCCGCCACATAGTCAGATTCAAAAACTCAGATGCTACAAATGGCACCCACATCGTCAGATTCAAAACTCGGCATACGCAAAATGCCGCCACATAGTCAGATTCAAAACTCAGATGTACAAAAATGGCCGCCGCATGTCAGATTCAAAACTCAGATACGCAAAATGGCCGCCCATAGTCACATTCAAAACTCAGGGATACGCAAAATGGCCACCGCATCGTCAGATCAAAAACTTGACTCACAAATAGCCACCGCATAGTCAGATTCAAAACTCAGATGTACAAAATGGCCACCGCATCGTCAGATTCAAAACTCAGATTTACAAAATGGCCGCCACATAGTCAGATTCAAAACTCAGATGACAAAATGGCCGCCACATTAGTCAGATTCAAAAACTCAGATGACAAAATGGCCGCCGCATAGTCAGATTCAAAACTCAGATGTACAAAATGGCCGCCGCATCGTCAGATTCAAAACTCGGATACGCAAAATGGCCGCCGCATAGTCAGATTCAAAAACTCAGATGTCAAAATGGCCGCCCGCATAGTCAGATTTCAAAACTCGGATACGCAAAATGGCCGCCGCATAGTCAGATTCAAAACTCAGATGTACAAAATGCCGCCGCATCGTCAGATTCAAAACTCGGATACGCAAAATGGCCGCCGCATAGTCAGATTCAAAACTCAGATGTACAAAATGGCCGCCGCATTAGTCAGATTCAAAACTCGGATACGCAAAATAGCCGCCGCTAGTTAGATTCAAAAGCTCAGATACGCAAAATGGCCGCGCTGCATCGTCAGATTCAAAACTCAGATGTCAAAATGGCCGCCGCATAGTCAGATTCAAAACTCAGATGTACAAAAATGGCTGCCGCATAGTCAGATTCAAAACTCAGACACGCAAAATAGCCGCCGCATACTCAGATTCAAAAACTCAGATACGCAAAAATAGCCGCCGCATAGTCAGATTCAAAACTCAGATACGCAAAATAGCCGCCGCATAGTCAGATTCAAAACTCAGTTACGCAAAATGGCCGCCGCATAGTCAGATTTCAAAACTCAGATACGCAAAATGGCCGCCGCATAGTCAGATTCAAAACTCAGTTACGCAAAATGGCCGCCACATAGTCAGATTCAAACTCAGATGTACAAAATGGCCGCCGCATAGTCAGATTCAAAACTCAGATACGCAAAATGGCCGCTGCATGTCAGATTCAAAACTCAGATACGCAAAAATGGCGCCGCATAGTCAGATTCAAAACTCGGATACGCAAAAATGGCCGCCGCATCGTCAGATTCAAAACTCGGATACGCAAAAATGGCCGCTAGCATAGTCAGATTCAAAACTCAGATACGCAAAAGGGCCGCTGCGTCGTCAGATTAAAAACTTGGACTAGCAAAATTAGCCGCCGCATCGTCAGATTTCAAAACTCGGATACGCAAAATGGCCGACGCGTAGTCAGATTCAAAACTCGGATACGCAAAATGGCCGCCGCATCGTCAGATTCAAAACTCGGATACGCAAAATGGCCGCTGCATCGTCAGATTCAAAACTCAGATACGCAAAATGGCCACCGCATCGTCAGATTCAAAACTCGGATACGCAAAATGGCTGCTGCATCGTTGGATTCAAAATGATTGGTGGGTATTTCTTTAATTTTTCTGTCCACAGAGGACGATATTGAAACATGTAGTTAAATACTTTTATTATTTCTACATTTCATCCTAATTCTTTAAAATCTACAAATGTGAAAAACTCCTTCACCCTCCACAAAATTCACAGTAGCAGGTCCATAGATGAGCTTAGTGGGGGGGGCTCCCCTTTCCAACTCTCCATTTATTTCTTTCTTTTACTCTTCATATCATACTCTCGATAACACTGCTAATGCAATAAATTCGTTTTAGGAAGTTGTCACAAGAGGATTCAAGTAAAACTAAACGGCCCAGAAATGGCTTTGGAGGCTTGGGTTGGAGGATCGCTTTGAGGACGGGAGCTCTGCGCTGGGCCGTGCTATGAGAGGGTGTAGGGCAGCCTGGAATCATGGCGAAACCCAATCCTTATCCCTGTGTCGTAAGAGGCGACCAGGGTCTGTGTCAGGAAGGGCATCCGGCGTAAAACCTGTACCAACCAGTATTGCGGATCATAA
>CM068956.1:28375622-28432249 GCA_035128595.1 Eptatretus atami | reverse complement strand
ATACATATATCTGCTATAATATTATGTTTGCGGGGTAGATGGAGGAATTTCATAGGAAAGATAGGATTGTATAGAGTAGCTTGGTCCATGGACGTGTAGGAGACGTCTCGATGTAAATTAAGGAGGGAAACTGTGAGCTTAAGTGTTACATGTCACCAGTCACCACACGTGAGATGGTGCTGTGTTAATTAGGTAGGGGTTAAGGATAATTTCTCCCAGTATGTAATTGCCCCCTGTGACCTTTTCTGATGTTTTTGTAATTCAAGACCGGCGATAAAAATGGATCACGTCCTAAAAACAACAACCGAGCTGCACGTCCAAGCAGGCAGAAAGCCCCGCCTCCGGGGATGACGGCTGGTGAAACCATGCCCCCAGAGTGGAGGATTGATGGGCATGACATCAGAGAGGAAGACAATGTGGTTTGGAGCAGGACACGAAGGAGGATGGGACAGAAGCGAGAATGGCAGGAGATGGCGGGTGGAAGAGAAGGGCATTACGGCTGGCTTTCCCTCGACAAGGTGAAGAAGGCTGCATGATTCTTGTGTTCGTGTTGAGGCGAATTTGCTCACGTGATGAAGCAAGATGCTGGCTATTGACTGTTGGCTGGATCGTGTGGGACCAGCCTCAAAGCCTCGTGTTGTGACATCGGGGAACGAGATGGCACCATCTTGCAGAGCAGCGGTGTCGGCGAGGGTGATCGACAAAAGAAGTTGCACGGCAGTTTCTGAGCCTTGGCATTGATTTATCGCCGCCCGAATTGCCTCCTTTACGTTTGCCTGCCCAGAGAGCGGCTGGGCCCCATTTTGGGAATATTTTCCCATGCAGTGACGAAGCGGTTTGGTGACCTTCAAGCTACCGAAACTCATCCCTGGGCACACAGATAAGTGCCGGGATAAAGGAGGGATTTTTCTTTGTTCCAGCTGTCCCCTTGTCTGTATTTAAGTCTGTTTGGAGGCACCTCAAAATCAGATTTAGTTTGACCTCACGTTCCGTTTTGATTATTATCCTATTTTGAATTATTACCATTGTAAATATTTGATTTCTTTCATTAAACCCCGTATTTATTTAAGTTGCTTGTGTTGTCTATTTGTTGTGGGTTTGAGATAAACCCCTTTGTGCTGTCCTTCCGTCTGCTCCTTCCTTGCTGCCCTTTCCTTCCTGCGCGCGCCATAATCTCTGGATCGACTGACGAAAGTAATCTGTTGATGTGGATCCATGACCAAGGTTGTGGATCCGCCGTTTTGAGAGGTTCTGGGCTGAAAGGATCTAAACCACGAGGAAGAGCGCTGCCCAGCTGATGACCCGTGCGCTCCGGAAACCATTCAATTGTTTACAGGTTAAGGTTCTTACTTTAGGTTAAAGGAACTTTTTGAGGTTTTCAGATGATTTACAATTTAAATGAAGTTGAATATAGGATGTTGTGAAATTGCATCATTTATAGAAATCCTTTAAATTACATTATATTTTAGGAATAGCTGATGCTGTGCAAGTGTGTGCGTGTGCGTGTGCGTGTGCATGTGCGTGTGCGTGTGCGTGTGCGTGTGCGTGTAAGGATATTAAAGTATTTGTGTTTTTTGGACCGTCTCATTCAGAGAACTTTTTAAACAACACTGGTGTTAAATTTACTTTCACTGAACACTTAAAAACATCATCCCTGAAAAATAGTCTAAACTTGAATGAGAACCCACAAAGGAAACTTTGTTTTTCTTGTACTGTAGTCTGATGCTCACGCCTGTGCTCCGGATTATACTTGGCAGGCGACGATGGAGAATGAGCCTGTGACGAGCGCATTGTTTCCAATGGTGAGCTGCAGGAGGCTCGTCCCATATTGTGGCATTTCCATAGAAACAACACACAATATTACACCAATCTGTCATGACGTCATCTTCACGGGGTGGGGGTCTATGTGCATCCAGCACAACTTTGCCTTTCATTGCATTAAATTATTACAAGTTATGCACAATGGAGGTTTTGCCAAGAATGGTTTGGTACAGTAATTGAGATAAATATATCGATTGGTAAATTGTGGAAGGAAAACAACACGGGTCGTTAACTCTCACAGACACAGCAATTATAGAACTTGCCAGGTCTCCTCTTAACAGACACGTGAGCAAGATGAAAAGGTGGTTTATAGTATGGTAATGGTTGTTTTGTGCATCCTACTCAGTGCAGCACCGTCGGTCCAGCAATGTCCTGAGAGAGCAGAAGCTGTACTCTGAACATGTGAGACAAAATGCTCATCCATAATGTAAACTCTCCAAGTGATTTAGTGTAAAAATACATTTATTGGAATGTTCCTGAAAGCACTTTCTGATTTGCTGCAGATTATATTATATCAACAGGAGCGCAATAAGTCATAGTCCAGTCACGTGCTTTCCAAAGGAGTCGACCTTGATCCGTTCACCTCTGCGGAACTGCTTGTTATTTTTTTCAGTATCACATTTCAAATACAGTGCCTTGCAAACACAACAAAATGAAAATTACCAAATAGAATCAGGATCAAAATGTTGGATTTTATTGCATCTCCAACACAGTACATACACAATGATTCCGTCCAAATATAATACGTCTGACACACACAATGTATGGAAGTCAAAAGGTTATTGATTGGTCTGATAACAGCTTCATGATTTAGTACTCCTGATATAATGTAATGCAGTAAAGCTCAATACTAACAACATTGTGCTTGTCTACAAACTCGATTGTTGCCCCACCGGTAATGCCTTATCCCTTGCACACAGATGTAGATAAATATAACCCAATTCCACTCATCTATCCCCGATTTCAAAACGATAAAAACGTGCTCTGCGACTTTGCACCCAAATTGTTTCTCTCACCAAACAGACTCCAAATCAGGCCATAAAAAGGCACCCAAAGTACTTACTGATCAACCAATGGTTTGCAATGCTCGCGAAAAGCAAAAGTTCTTCCTTTCATCAAAAACGAAAAACGAACTCTTCCACTTGGTTGTTAAACAAGCTGAAACAACTTCTTCAAAACTGTTTGAGCGTTCACACATGGATTCTTTCCAAACACTCCCCTCCCTACATATCTTTTGCCTTGAGATTTTCCCACTCCTCCTCCCAAATTTCCCTTTCCCAGCTGCTTATGCATGCGAGAAGGAAAAATTCGACCAAGGCAAGTACTTACCAGTGAGACATTAGCAAATGCTTTTGTTTGTCGTGGCAGACTGGCCTTTGTCTGAAAAACTTCCAGTGAAGCCCTTTGTGTGCAACGTTTTAATAAGTATTCGAACTGTTTAATTAGATTCCAGCGACAGGCTCCTCTTTGAGAACTTTGGAACAGCAGTCAGAGTCCAAACTAGAGGCTAAACACGTGACTTTCCTTGTGAATACAGCTGCTTATTGTACTCGGAAAATGAGGCGATCCGGAAAAATCGGAAAATGATAGCTTCGGGTGAAATACAAATTAAAATCGTGCTTCAGGTGAAATAAATTATAGCATCAGGTGAAATACACATTTTTTTTCTTCTTTTAAATGCAAATTTAAAAGGTGACACACAAATGAAAGGTCCTGGAGGACATTTAAATGTCACAAACCTTTGCTACAACAAATATAGCCTTGAGAGATGTGATGCATCAAATCCCCCAAAAAGGTCTATTTCAACACCGGAACCCTTTTGTCAGTTTGCTGAAAATAATGTTGTTTTTTCGTGCTGACTTCGGAAGATCAAGCCTTCATAAATGCCTGAAAAGAAATAACAAAATGTAAGAAGTCATGAACAACATTTGGCCTCTTGATTGTGTCTTGGCTGCATTCATCATTTCGTGGTCACAAACGCACACTGCATTTCAAAGCTCAGTGCTTCACTCGTGTCTACCTTACCTGGTGCTTTAGATTCATCCAGACATGATGTGCTTGACGAAGTCTAAGATAAAGGACAAACTGTATCACCGATTATTTCAAAGTCAATCATACATTTACATTTGGTGTGTGTATTGTGTGCATATTTTTCGACTTGCAGGCACTCCTGCTCTCCAGGTGGACCCCTTCTCAGCTCACCTAAGGTGGGCAATGTTCTGTGGCACATTCTTGGAAATGCACTTTATAATTTCTCTCATTTTCGAATTAAATTTTATTGATCACAACATCATAATTTTGAGAAGGATCCATTTCCTATATTATGAATAAGATAAAGGAAGATGATTTGTAATACCGGCTACCACCAAAGGTGGTGCTATTTCTGCCACGTGCGTGCGTGTGAGCTTGTGCAAGGGCCTTGTTCATATATATATATATATATATATATATATATATATATATATATATATATATATATACACACACACACACATATACTGTACACCACTTCACTTCCTGCCTGGAGAGCTTCAGCTTAAGCTATCTGGGCAGGAAGTGAAGCGATATGCATGCACTCACGGTGTTCAATGCCATGATGCATTTATCGGGTTGGAAGGGCCTTGTTTCATTTATATATTGGGCTTAAGCTGAAGCTATCCAGGCAGGAAGCGAAGCAGTACGCATATGCTCACGGCGTTTAATGCCATGATGCATTTATCGGGTCGGAAGGGCCTTGTTTTGGTTTATTGGTCCACCTGAACACAACCCCACCACTTAATTGATGAGGCAAGAGGCAGAGGTAATGTTCTCGTGTGGAAGACGAATATTACTGCTCACAGATCGTGCAGCTTCAGCTGCTATAAGCTATGAACTGTGCTGTACCACTTTCCCAAGCTACGAGGAAGTATTAAGAGTATTTAAGCCGACTAGGTTGCATGATCACAGATAAAAGATTATGTGGTGGGTCGTCCTCATGAGCTCCAACAAGAGTGAAACCATGATCGATGATTCCACGATCCTTTACTTGTGACCTTAGATCTCGGTCTTTAAAATAAACTCGAGTATGCCCTGCTGAAGCTGTCTGGGCAGGAAGCAAAGCGCTACGTATGCACTCATGGAGTTTAAATGCCATGATGCATTCATCAGGTTGGAAGAGATATATTTTGGTTTATTATTGCACCCGACCACAAACTCACCTCCTGGTTGGTGAGGCAGTAAAGCTGAGCTAATATTCTCATGTGGCAGACGACATTACTGATCACAGATCCTGCAGTTTTGGCTGCTATGGTACTCAAATTGTGCTTTCCTGCTTTGATCAGCTAAGAGGTACTAACAACATATTATATATTATGTACTGTTTATACATATATATACTATATATATATTAATATATACATACTTAGGGTGGTCCAAAAAAGTCGAAAAAAATATAATGTTGCTCCACAAGCTTAAAATTATTCTATATGATCCAATAACGCGCATAATTTTTTTAGCTTCTCGGAGGTGATTTAGAGGTCGCTCCATATGACGACTTTTAGTCTCATGACTTGAATAATTAGGGTATGGTCAGGTACGATTACGGGTACTTCTGGAAGTCCGAGGTGGAAATGGAGTGCATTTTCGAACTCTATGGGGTCGATTTACTCTAAGAAATGACTGCACCGACATTGAATTCACTACCATTCGAAAATATGACTTAAACAAGATTTATCATTACTGGAGTTGAGTAACTAATCCGACTCTTTCGATATTTTCTAATCTATAATTAATTTGTTGTCGTCAACTTTTGAGTAATCGACCCACTGAGTTCGAAAATGCAGTCCATTTCCACCTAGGAAGTTCAGAAGTGTACGGATTCGCATCTCACCATCCCTAATTTAATATAATAATAACTAAATAAATAACTAACATATTTTTCGTGAATCATTGAATCTAAAACACTGGATGTTGGGCCGGCTAGAAATAAGTTAGCGGGAGTGGAGACAGCAATAGAGGCGGAGATGATAGTGGTTGTGTAAACTAGTGCGGGCCCGTAGGTGCGTAAACGCAACTGGATTGGGGCATTTTTTCACCCCCCCTCTCTCGCCCCTCCTCCCTCTCTCGCCCCCTCCTCTCTCCCCCTCTCTCGTGCCAGTACCCTCTCTCGTGGGTGAGGCGTGCCAGTATGTGCAGCTTCGTTCCTTCGCTCTCGTAAACGATGACTGGATTGGGGCATTTTTTCAATTAGATCGGAACAACCGTATCATAAATGGCCATAACTTGGGAAACACCTGGGAAACATACTCAGGTCCCAGCGTCAATTGTGACGTCATATCAAACGAGAAGAAGAAGAATTGTGACGCCCCCTCTCTCTCGCCTCCCCTCTCTCGCCCCCTCTTCCCCCCCCTCTCTTGCCCACCCCTCTCTTCCGCCTAGTCTCGCCCCTCCTTCTCTCCCCCCCTCTCTCACCCCCATCTCCCGTCCCCCTCTTCGCCCCCTCCTCTCTTGAATTGTGACGCCCCCTCTCTCTCACCCTCCCTCTCTCCCTCCCCTCTCTTGCCCCTCTCTTGCCCCTCTCGCCCCCTCTCTCCCCCTCTCTTGAATTGGCCGTAACTTGGGAACCGCTTATCCGATTATATCAAACCTTGAAAAGGCACATCCGCGGTCCCCACAATATTCCTGGCAAGTTTCAATCAGATCAGACCGTCAATCGTGCAAAAAAAAAAAATAATAATATAAAAAATAAATAATAAACATTAATTGTGACGTCATTCGTGACGTTTAAGCACCGTGTCTTGTCATTGGTCGACAGATAAATGGCCGTAACTTGGGAACCGCTCATCCGATTAATATCAAACCTCGAAAAGGCACATCCGCGGTCCCGGAAATATTCCTGGCAAGTTTCAATCAGATCGGACCATCATAGTGAAAAAAAATATATATATATATATATTAAAATAAATAAATAAATAAATATAATTAATTGTGACGTCATCGTGACGTGACGTCAAGCACCGTGTCTTGTCATTGGTCGAAGATAAATGGCCGTAACTTGGGAACCGCTCATCCGATTAATATCAAACCTCGAAAAGGCACATCCGCGGGCCCCGGCAATATCCTGAAATTTCAATCCGATCGGACCGCGGTCGTCGAGAAACTGCGGTCGCATACAGACAGACAGACACACACACAGAAATTGCTGGAATTACAGATAGACTAGTACTGCCCGTAAAAATAAATAAATAAATAAATAAATATTCCAACCGCGAGGAACAAACAACAACACACAGGCCGTTCTTCGCTCTCGCGTGCCCGTACGTGCGTGGCGCAGAAGTTCGCATATCACAGTTACGATGATTCGCAATTTAGGTTTTAATGGCCAATTATTCAATTAGCGCCAACGTATTTTGCCTTTTCGCAATGTCATCGCAAGGAAAAACAAAAGAGAAGAGAGAGAGAAAAAAAAATTACTTCCTGGTTCGGAGCATACCAGCACTCTGATGTTACCGAAATTTATGCACCGTCTCATATGAAAACGATCATAACTTGCGGCATTGTGTTTATCTACAAATGCGCATAAGAAATCGAGAAATTATTAGAATACACGAATCATCACTCTCCGGAAGCCTGTACATTGTAACCCGTAATGGGGAACGCGGCTGAGCTTACCTTCCCATCGGCCACGCCCACGCAGCAACGTGTCTTGTCATTGGTTTGGTAAATAAATGGCCATAACTTGGGAAGCACTTGTCCGATTAATATCAAACCTCGAAAAGACATCCTCAGGTCCCCAGCAATATACCTGGCAAGTTTCAATTAGATCGGACCAGTGGTTGTCGAGAAACATGCGGTCACAGACCACACACACACACAGATTGCTGGAATTATGATAGATGGACAAATATTCTAATAGTTTAATTCCATTGATTGAAAAATTAGGGTATGTGAGATGCGAATCCGTACACTTCTGAACTTCCTAGGTGAAAATGGACTGCATTTTGAACTCAGTGGGGTCGATTTACTTTAAGAAATGTTTAGACGGACAACAAATTAATTATAGATTAGAAAATATCGAAATGAGTAGGATTATTACTCAACTCCAGTCATGATAAATCTTGTTTGAGGTCATATTTTCGAAATGGTAGTGAATTCAATGTCAGTGCAGTCATTTCTTAGAGTAAATCGACCCATAGAGTTCGAAACACTCCATTTCCACCTCGGACATCCAGAAGTACCCGTAATCGTACCTGACCATACCCTAATTTAACCAACTCATGAAACTAAAAGTCGTCATTGGAGCGACCTCTAAATCACCTCGGTCAACTTAAAAATTTATGCGCGTATTGAATCAGTGGAATAATTTAAGGCTTGTGGAGACAACAACTGAATTTTTTATTTTATTTTTGTTTTTTTGCGTTTTGGACCACCTAACATACATACAATATATTATTATATAATAATATAATTATAATCTAGGATATAAAGCTCTTTTCTGACCAGGTGATCTTCACTATTTTTTAGAAGAGGCCACTTTTGCTAATGAGACATCATTGTGAGAGCCAGCACACCATCTGCAGGACTACAAAATGGCTGCTATTAGGCCCCGCCTCCACGTACTCTTTTTGTTGTTGTTGTTGTGGTTACTGGGTTGCAGGCATAATTGTTTGTACACTGCCATCGACTGATGTAGTGATGTTACTTTTACGCTTCGCATTGGAATACTCATTTGAAACCAGTGGGACAATTTGATAGCATTTATGGCGGATTATAATGGGGTGTTTTCACATTTGTGTCTTATCGGCAGCACGTCAGGGGCCGCCAGTGGCTCACGGGTCACAAAATGAAGAACAGGGTTCCAACCACCAACTCACTGATATTAAAGATTGGTGCCTTCCGGGTGACAGAGAAAGATGAAATTTTTGGTGCCATGGATATCGAAGCCAGTACCCCGAAAAATTAAAAATAAAAATCACTGAATCGCGGACAATATCCACAAATGAACGATAAATAAATGAAAAAAAATGAAAAAGAATGCAGGTGAGTGACCGAGACAATGGGGGAGCACGTCAATTTTGTGTGCCGACAGACATCGAACTCAATACACCAGGAAAATCACAGAACCATCGGAACCGCATCCGTAAATGAAAATATAATAAATGAAAAATCAAATGCAGGTAGCGACCCGAGAAATGGGAAACACGGTTCGTATGCTTTCACAATATGTAAGCACACCGCTCCAATATATATATAAATATATATATATATATATATATATATATATATAATATATATATATATATATATATATATATATATATATATATTATATATATATATCGCAACGCTCCCCTTTGATTTCCCACTAAACACAAGGAGGGTTCTACTCACATATACTGAAGGAATAACTGACTTCGGAACAACTGTATGTTTGTATGCATACGGTTCCTAGAACCGTAACAATATATATATATATATATATATATAATATTATATATATATATATATAATAAATATATATAGAAATAGATATATAGAAATAATATATATATATAATAAATATTATAGTATATATCAACACACACACACACACACACACACACACACACACACACACACACACACACACACACACACACACCTACTCCATTATAGATAGATGACATTATGGTATGCCAAATGAATGAATTGCTGGCATCATTGACAACAATAGAGTTAAAGGAAGGTGGGTCTGGTGAGAGAGAATTCTTTCAAAATCAATGGCTTTTGTTTCAGAAAAGGACTCAATCACCAAATTATTTTGTCGTCAACTTTTTAACAGAATATAATAGGAGTGAATGTATAGCTGTATTGAATCATTTTGGCTGTTCGATTCAATATTCTGCACGATTTAATAAGGCACTCGTTCCTTATGTATGAAATAAGACAACTATAATATATTATTTATTGCGATTGCTTTAACGTACCTTGTTTTATTGCTATCATCAATTCAAAGGAACGTTTTTAGAATGAAAATGGACACAGCTTGCACGCACGATTGCCAACGTCTGCAATAAAAAAAAAGAATGGGTTTCCATTCCTTCCATTCCTTTGAGTACCTTGTGGAGGTAAGGAAACATTTCCAAGGCTGTGATTAAAGCAAGTGATAACCCGACCCTACAGTAGATGCAGGCCCCATTCAACAGGCCAAAGAGTATAATGTTTTATATCCCCTGTGAACCGTATTGAGACCTCAGTGGAGACATCTTGCTGATGATCCTTGACAGCTGCAGAGCAGAGTTATTATGGGAAATGGCGATTGACTGTACAGACTTGATTATGTTCCGAACACGACACAACCACGTCCAGAAATCATTCCAGCAATTTGTATTATTTAATCGTTCTGTATCTGCTGTTCAAGTTCATTGATCAGATCATGATAAAATTCTAGTTTAAAGTTGTCTGACGTGTAAATATGAATCCCTTTTAAGAAGAAGAAGAAAAAAACAAAGTTTGAAAGTTTACACGACAAGTTTGTATCTGTCAGTAACATGGTCATATATGGGCAAAAAAAAATGAAAACAGAGGCAAACAGAAGGTGACAATGCATTGTGTTTTGCAAGCGAAAATGAAATTTGGCAACAAAATGCTGAACGCGTCGGTAGTTTACAGGATGGAGAATACATTTCGTTTTTCAACCACGATGAAGTCGGTGATGAGTCTGTGTATTCCCATATGTGGAACTTTCATTTTACTGAGTCTTTAACCTTTTATGTTTAATTCAGATATGTCGTATATCTTTTTAGCAAAAACAAATAGAATATAAAAAAAACTCGAAAATATAATTTGGTGCCTTTAACCAATTATGTTTAATTCAGATATGTCGTATATCTTTTTAGCAAAAGCAAATAAAATATAAAAAACTCGAAAATATAATTTGCTGCGAATGCATCGATGGTTATGCCTCTGATCACGTTGGATGTCAACGCATGTTACGGCAGAGAGCACGAGAGAGATAAGTCGAAGAACAGACAACATCGGATGTTTCTAACTCCAGTTATGGCCTGTGAAATTATTCTCAAAAGGCACATGACCTTTATCCTTTGAACTGTTGATCCCCAAAATTGAAACTGTACATCTTTGTATTTCAGTCCATACTTGCGTCAAGTTCGGTTGAAATCCCCTCCAGTGGTTCACGAGTTGTTACGGTAACAATATGATTTTCAATTAAAGGTCATATGCCCTTTTGGCCTTTGATCTTTCAAACCCAAAATGTAATCGGTTCATCTTTGTATTGCGGTCCACACTTGTGCAAAGTTTCGTTCAAAACTATTCAGTGGTTCTCACTTTATTGTGGTGACAAACAACCGAAAATGGACGGACGCACACACGCACAGATGGACAGCCGGAGGGACACCCTAAAAACATAATACCTCCGGCCTTCAGCTGTGTAGTGGAGGCATAAAACAGTCCTTTTCCCATTTAAACAGTGGTAGAAGATGTGAAAACAACCTGTCCTTGAAAGGCTGGGGGGGGGGAGGCGGGAGGGGAGGCAGTGGGGAATCTGTGGGGCCATTTTTAAAAAAAACACTATTCTTCATGTCAAATGAAGAACGACTCTTGCTGATGAAAGCTAGTGTCATTCAGCATAGGTGGACAGGTAGAACAATGCATGAAATCAACAGGAGGTCGATGAAGGAATGCTAACCCCTGTGTTAAGCTTGGAGAAGCTGATGTTTCGGTCATTAACCCTTCGTTATTAAAAGGGTCAACGCCCAAAATGTCAGCTTCTCCTTCCTTCCCACGGCAGTTAGTATACCCCGATCAATGTCTTGTTAATGGAATCCATCATTCTTCATGTCAGTTTCCAGAACCATACCAATGGTTCAAAATAATTATTCTGAGAGGAGGTAAGGACAGAAATATACACAGGAGGCCATAGAATGCTCAAGTGCAGAAGGTTTACCATAATTGTAGGAATTGCACGAATGTGATTCAGGATTCGGTGAAACCGGAGTGATCGCATGAGGTTATACACGCACGAACCTTCTGCAGATGGGCACACCACACATAGCTGGTGTGTACAAACCAATGAAAAATTAGCCTTCAACAGTTGACTCAATATTACAGGAATTTGCCAAAGAATAAGATTGTGGTTTACAACGAATTTACAAGGATTTACAAGGAATTAAGGCACAGGAGGAGGCCTAGCATGCCTGCGCCACATCAATACCAGATTTAATCAATCTGTCAATACCCCTTCCCTTCATGTGCAGCCTTTTGGCTGCTACACTGGTACTCATTTCACTGACCTCGGAAGGATGACAGGCTGAGTCAACCCCTTGGTGTTAATTCAGCGGAAAACAGAGCTTGAACTCAGGACCCTTGCAGCCAACACCAGGATAGAGTCCAGTTATGGTCTGTGAAAACGAATTGCTGGCATCATTGAAGGTTTTTCCAATGAGGTTCAGCTGTAACAGTTTTTCCAATGGGTTTCACTGTATGACCTCCACACCCAAGGTGAAGGAGGTTGTGTTTTCATCCTATTCTGTCTGTTTATTTGTTTATTTGTGTGCAGGATATCTCAAAAAGTTGTGAATAGATTCAGATGAAACTTGGTGGACAGGTTGGGTGTGTGACAAGGACAAAGTGATTCGATTTTGGTGAAGATCCGGATCCGACTACAAGAATTTTTAAAGTGATTCTTCACCATTGAGAGGGCTAAACTAATATATATATCACGATATCTCAAAAAGTTGTAGACGGATTCGGATGAAACTTGGTGGACAGGTTTGGTTGTGTGACCATGACGGAATGTTTCGATTTTGGTGAAGATCCGAATCCAGATCTGGATACGAGTTATTTAATTTTTCAAGTGATTCTTCACCATTGAGAGATGGGGTCAAAAACGAGAGAGAGCATGATATCTCAAAAATGTATTGGGCTCGATATGTTCTCGTGGATCAGGCATTGCATGGTGGAGGTATGCGCTCTACCGAGTGCCCTTCTAGTTGTGCTTGAATTCTCTTACATGCTTTGCACACTCACATGAAATAAGGCAGTTTTGTTGAAATGCATGAAAGCCATTTAATTTTGTCACAAATTATTTATAGGTGGCTGTTATGCAGTGTATGGGTTTAGTGCGATGTTAAAGTTTGTATACTAATTATTATTGATGTGGAACAAATTGTTTAGTATACATGACTCTGTCATGTTGCTTGAGGTGAGATCTTTGTTCTCGAAGTGGAGTAGAGTAAAAAGGTGGCAAGTAAAAAAATTGGAGGTAGACTATTTACTGTGTGGAAAGTACAAGAGAGTTCGGCAGATTTCTGGTTGCTTCTGAACTACAGAATCTCATATTAGCAAGCAATTTCTAACGGATTCTCTGATTTGAGAATCACATAGTAATCATGAGTAGTTTTTCGAGGGATGGTCTTTCACGAATGTTCTTTATCTGAGTATATATCAATGGTAAAGCAGAGTGTGGCTAACAGGATGGCCAAGAGGTATGCACACTCATCTCAAAGCCATCCAGCTTGGGTTCAAATCCTGGCCCAGCTATAAACTGTCATCCCTGTGTTTCACAGGCAGGGTGATTCATCAATGTGTGTGCCGTTCCTCAGATGGATGTTAAACTGGTGTCCCATCTGCCGACATTAGTTGGTGGACGTTAAAGATCTCACAGTATCTTTTGTGAAGAGTCGGCGAGCCGCCAAATTCAAAATTCCTGCCCTAACTACTGCTGGAAGAGGGATGGCAATCCGCCTAGAAACATGGCAATCCCATGACCCTGGCCTAGAAACTGCTTCGGCAGAACCAACGCTATAACACAGAGTATGGCAGATCGGATCGGAAAGCAGAGTGAGAAGGATGGGAGAAGAATAGCCAGGTGAAGAATTTGATGGTCAGGTGGTTCGGCGGCCATATTGTTTTTAACATAAAAACTTTCAAAAATCTTCTTCTCCAAAACAGCTGAACAGATTGAGGTGAAACTTTACAGGTATGATCACCTATACACGAGGAACAAAAAGTTCTCCACCTATGACATCATAGGTGACATGGTTTGACAGCTATAATTTTTTGAAGAATACACCTTTAAAAGTCTTCTTCTCTAGAACCGCCTGACATTGATGAGAAACTTCACCCACATGTTCCCCAAGCTTTGCGGATACCAGGGTATTCACAAATAATCAATCGGTCACAGGATCTGGCAGCCATATTGGATTGAAAGAAAATCTTTTAAAATATTATTTCCCCAAGTCTTGCACCGCTTCATCAATCGATATGAAACATCACAATTATGATCTAGTAGTGATAGAGAAGATAAGTTTTAAATTTCAACCTGATCGGATGCTTGGTCTGGTAGTCAGAATTATTTAATTTTTTTGAATCTGGGTTCAGAGATTTAAATCAATCTTGGTACAAGTTTGTGTAATGATGTAACAATGTGGGCGGAGGCATATCTGGCGACGTGAGACTACGCCCGCCTTCCAATTGGATGTCAATAGATAAAACACCCTTTGGGTGTTGTGCCAAACTTAAAATCAAATCGAATTGATAGCAACAACATTTGACCTTACAAACTCAAACTATGAAGCTTATCGATGCACCAAGGATGATGAGTCATGCATTCATCCATCCAGCTAACAGCAAAATGATGTTCCCATTTAAGGCATGCAAAGATCCAGCGGATGTGGACTGCTATATAAATTTACATTCTATATAAATTAATTTGCCTGACAATTAACAACCATTGAGCTTTCAGCAAAATCTACACCTTGTAAATAACTTTTTACTAAGTGATAAAATTTACGTTTGAATATTGAGTGTTTACTCATATTAAATGTTGAGATGTTTTGGCCAACACCTTTCTTGATGTCCACATGGTCATTCTTTAATGTTGCCAGCAACAAGCCCTTTAATCCTAGTCTCACTGGGATGGAGAAGGAAGTGAGAGTAGGTCGGATAGAGGAGTGGAAATTGGGGAAAGAGAGGGAGGAAGAGAGGGAGCTGGCACTAAGAGGCTCAGGGAATCAAGACGAACTGTTTCCTTTGGTCTTTCGTCTTTGTTGACCATACTCATTTAAATTAGGTTCTCAATATCCAATTGATGGTCGAGATATTAAAAAGACGATACTCTAATTTTGGGTACGTGACTCAAAAACATTAATATCCGAATCAGTTTGTTACAATTGGCCCAAACTCTCCATCTTCATATTGTTGTGGTCTCACGGTTCATCCCAGTTGCTTGGTTCGAATCCGGAGAGTCACTCATGCAACAGTAACAATCGATCGCTTCGGGATCTTCCCCATCAGATTACGTCTTTAAAAGCCATGATACTATACGGATTGAAAGTCAGAAATGACCCAGCGTTACGACGAGACCTCGCATGTCATATGTAAATGAGGCTGAGCAAGCCTAACGTGCGATGGAATCCGGATGTACGGTGATGACTCACTATAGCCAATTAATCCCTCAACAGGCTTTCCCCTAATCACCAATGAGAACCACCATGATCATATTTCACCTGAGACCAAGTCAGTTTCATTAATGAACAAGCAATTGTCATGGGGAGGGAATATACAATGGCAATAACAATTTTAATTCAATAAACACCTCTTATCCACTCCTGAAATACATGGCCACAAAATGGGAGATCCTTAATTATCCTATGACATAAGGCCTCAAACACACCACGTGAAATCGATAAAGCAGTAAGGATAAGACAGAAAAGATTGCTGGCAAACCTGACGCAGTCTGGTGGTCGGGTCCTGCCGGTCCTGGCAGCTTTAACCGAACCAATCACTCTGAAGTCATCACCATACTCGGGAGGAGAGGAGAGGGGGTGGTTTCTGCGTGGACTGAGGCATGACTATCTGGAATGGATCAGTGAGGGACGCAGCTTCCACTGAGCCGATTCTGGGTAACTTCTCGCTTCCGTTTATCCCCTCGGGATCATGTGTTTCTCATGACGTGCTGTGCCCCTAACCTCTCACTCACCATTGGCCACTGCGTGGCCGGGTGGGTGGAGCGACCTCTCCCATCACCCCTTGAACACCCACCCCGAATTTCAAAGGCAAACCGTGCCGGTTACAACGGCTTTACGTGTTTCCCACCAAGACCTGTGCCTGATGGCTTCTCAGAACGCGAAAAGGCACAGAAATGACAGATTACAGAGGGAACTAGAGAGTTCATAGAACACAATACCCCCATGCACTATTGTTCAAGTGTATACTTCAATTTTAACAAAATGATGATTTTAAAGATCGTTTAAAACAAATCTAGAAGTTTAGCACTGCTGAAGCAGTCTTAAACACTGTAATAAGATGACGTTGAGTTGAAGGTTTTATTGATCACCATAATTGGCATCAGCGTTAATTGGCATCATGCATAGCCACATCGGCGGCCTCTTTCTTCACCACAATACTGTACTCTCTCACATGCCACATATCAATCGATATTACGAAGACGATTTGTGTCTTACAGTGTTCAATATGTAATTAAATTCAAATAAACGTTCATAGGCATACAAATTAATTCTGGGTTTTACTGCCATTTTACCCAGTGTCGATTACATCACCCTATCTAACACGTTACATTAATTATTATTCATGCCTGTTGTTTGTGTCCTTTGTAATGTCCTTAAAAACAGTAAGTTTCCTGTTGTTTGGAATGATTTTCAATTTTGTTTGACTGTCAGACAGGCAGATAGATGAGAAAAAAAACCAAAAAATCTCACTCCTCTCTACACATGTGCGATCAGGAAATATTCGGAGCCAAAGTACTGTAAAATGGCAAACTTGTATTCCGATTCATGTTCCGATTCGTGTTCATTATATTACATTCAATTAAAACAAGTTGTTCCTCGATCATAAACTTATCAGATGGACAGACGGACGGACGGATGGACATGATCCAATTGCTTCACCCCGCTTTCCGCTTCGCGTGCGCAGGGTTAAAATGGGGTCAAAAGTATTGATAATTTTATATACAGATGTCGGGGTCGGTAGACGTTCTCTAACTCGACATACAAGTGACACATATCTTATATCACAATTCATTACTTTACGTTTATGCTAGACATTCACTTTTAAGAAATAACTGCTCTATAATGAGCATTATTAACCCTTAGGAGCCATTTCCACAACAATAATTTAGGCTTATATTTAGGTTGAAGCATACTTGAGAGTTAAGTGCAAGTATATTTCAGGTGTTCCACATAATAGCATATTTGTGACTGCAGGGTTAAAAAACAAAAAAAGATTTAAAAAATCAAACATTATAACAAAGCTAAGGACGTGCTCTTTGGCCAAACGGACAGAGTACAGAGTACAACAAAGCTTGTCAAACTAATAGATGTATGCACTTCAGCCTGAAGGCCAAAGCACATGGTCGGAGAAATACATACGCCCCAGCCCACTGGGCCGGAATGCATGGTCATACCATCACTTTATCAGTTAAGAACCCATCTTCTGGCAGCAACGTTTTTTGTTTTTGTTTTTTTTAGAAAAAAAGGTTTTAAAAAAAACCCCAAACATTATAACAAAGTTAGGGACGTGCACCTTGCTCGCACAGCCAAAGTACACAGTCCACCAAAGCTTGTCAAACTCGTGTACGCATGTACTTCAGATGGGCAAACAAGCACATGCGTTCTAACTCAGAGGGCCAGAATGCATGAACATATAATAACCTGGGGTTCACTCCTCTTATGAGAAATGCCTTTCTTAAATAAATAAATAAATAAAAATCCAAAAATGTAAACAGAGCTTGGGATGTGCACTTTGACCCGACGGCCAAAGTACACAGTCCAACAAGTCTGTCCCATGAGCATACACATGCACTACAGCCCGAAGGCTGAAGCACATGGTTAATCGAATACATGCATTCTAACCCAAAGGGGCCAGAATACCCGGTCGTACGATAACCCAGAGTCCTCCCGGAGTGGATTTCCCTCAAGAGTTGACTTGGGAAGCCGCACCATGTGGTCGTAAATATAGAATAGGACCACCTCACCGGAATGGTGACTACGCACAATCACTTGCTGCAAGGGTTCCAACAAATAGGGAGTGCATGCCATGCATCCATCCTAATTAGGCATCAATTACACAGTTTACAAGGGCTTTTACAGCCGGTAACTAACATGCTACAGTTATAAAAGTGCTTCCAGATTTTAGTTGCAGTCTGTGAAAGACACAGAACCACCCACCACAAACAAAGCACCGTGTCAAGCTGCTGCATCCTGAGTCAGGTTAGATTCACCCTACGGATGCTTGTTGTCTTGGCAACACAAAACAGTACCAGGGGTACACACAGAGTCAAAAATATTGGCAAACACACCTGACTGATAAGATAAGGTGCAACAATACCCTCAAAGGATTAATGGCTGCTGCTTCTAAGACTTAAACCCTGCTGAAAAGGGATAATAACTGTCATGATAAGAACACCATTGAAGTGAAAATGTGGTATTTTTTAAAGCCACAAGACCAAATGCTTGTGAAGTGTCCAGCGTGCTCGAAATGTAGTTACCTGTTCTGACTCGTTCAATCAAAGTACACACACACACACACTTGCCCGAGTTATTCCCCGCAAGGTCCACCACAAATGTGCGTGTGCTTCAACTGACAGATAAGATGCAATGCATTTTCCAGGACTGTCAATCAATCCTGCGCTGTATCTATCATTGATGTGCACGGTCGGCTAGAGATTATGCTTGGTTAGTTCACACTGCATACACATTGCGTGTGTTCTGAAAATGTGGGGAAATGAAAAAAAATTCAGGGCCCAAGAGGTATTAATCTCCTTGCTGAATTTCCTCGGTCGTGTCACAATGGACTTTGGCTCAATGATGCTTTATTATTGGCCAACAATACCTGCAAGAGGTGGTATGTTCCAATGCACTGCAGTTCCCCATACCACCTGTAAAATGCTTCCTTCCATGTGGTACTTGTTAAAATGAGCATGCGGTATTGTGGTCTTGGTGTATGCTGTTTAGGAAACATTTGTTCTTGCTTAATCCACCATTTCATTGACTAGAATTGGTTATAATAAATGTTGTTTTGAACACAGGTAGGTCTGTGCGTCGACAGTTATTCCACTGCCAGTCTGCCATTGAAAGGCTTGTTAAAGTCACTTAGTTTTGTTAAAATGCAGAATGATATGGTAAAACCCCTTCATATTGCATCTTCCACACTGGCTTCTCCTTAAAAAATATTAAACTACAGTTCATAGAATACCTTACCCCATCCAGTCTTGAGAAAACGGACATGGGAATGGTCTTTTAAACTCTTGCTTTGCATTTTGCACGAAACAGACAGCACGAGATGCCACCATATTTGTCTGAATGCTCAATCTCAGCTACTCTGCCCTCAGGGCATGAATACTCAATCTCACAGTTACTCTGCCCTCAACGGCTATGAATACTCAATCTCACAGTTACTCTGCCCTCAGGGCATGAATACTCAATCTCACAGTTACTCTGCCCTCAAGGCATGAATACTCAATCTCACAGTAACTCTGCCCTCAAGGCATGAATACTCAATCTCACAGTTACTCTGCCCTCAAGGCATGAATACTGAATCTCACAGTTACTCTGCCCTCAGGGCATGAATACTCAATCTCACAGTTACTCTGCCCTCAGGGCATGAATACTGATCTCACAGTTACTCTGACCTCAAGGCATGAATACTCAATCTCACAGTTACTCTGCCCTCAGGGCATGAATACTCAATCTCACAGTTACTCTGCCCTCAAGGCATGAATACTCAATCTCACAATTACTCTGCCCTCAGGGAATGAATACTCAATCTCACAATTACTCTGCCCTCAGGGCATGAATACTCAATCTCACAATTACTCTGCCTCAGGCATGAATACTCAATCTCACAGTTACTCTGCCCTCAAGGCATGAATACTCAATCTCACGTTACTCTGCCCTCAGGGCATGAATACTCAATCTCACAGTTACTCTGCCCTCAAGGCATGAATACTCAATCTCACAGTAACTCTGCCCTCAAGGCATGAATACTCAATCTCACAGTTACTCTGCCCTCAAGGCATGAATACTGAATCTCACAGTTACTCTGCCCTCAGGGCATGAATACTCAATCTCACAGTTACTCTGCCCTCAGGGCATGAATACTAATCTCACAGTTACTCTGACCTCAAGGCATGAATACTCAATCTCACAGTTACTCTGCCCTCAGGGCATGAATACTCAATCTCACAGTTACTCTGCCCTCAAGGCATGAATACTCAATCTCACAATTACTCTGCCCTCAGGGAATGAATACTCAATCTCACAATTACTCTGCCCTCAGGGCATGAATACTCAATCTCACAATTACTCTGCCCTCAGGGCATGAATACTCAATCTCACAGTTACTCTGCCCTCAAGGCATGAATACTCAATCTCACAGTTACTCTGCCCTCAGGGCATGAATACTCAATCTCACAGTTACTCTGCCCTCAAGGCATGAATACTCAATCTCACAGTAACTCTGCCCTCAAGGCATGAATACTCAATCTCACAGTTACTCTTCCCTCAAGGCATGAAAACTGAATCTCACAGTTACTCTGCCCTCAGGGCATGAATACTCAATCTCACAGTTACTCTGCCCTCAGGGCATGAATACTCAATCTCACAGTTACTCTGCCCTCAAGGCATGAATACTCAATCTCACAGTTACTCTGCCCTCAAGGCATGAATACTCAATCTCACAGTTACTCTGCCCTCAGGGCATGAATACTCAATCTCACAATTACTTCTGCCCTCAGGGCATGAATACTCAATCTCACAGTTACTCTGCCCTCAAGGCATGAATACTCAATCTCACAGTTACTCTGCCCTCAAGCATGAATACCAATCTCACAGTTACTCCCCTCAGGAATGAATACTCAATCTCACAATTACTCTGCCCTCAAGGCATAATACTCAATCTCACAGTTACTCTGCCCTCAAGGCATGAATACTCAATCTCACAGTTACTCTGCCCTCAAGGCATGAATACTCAATCTCACAGTTACTCTGCCCTCAAGGCATGAATACTCAATCTCACAGTTACTCTGTCCTCAAGGCATGAATACTCACTCTCACAGTTACTCTGCCCTCAAGGCATGAATACTCAATCTCACAGTTACTCTGCCCTCAGGGCATGAATACTCAATCTCACAGTTACTCTGCCCTCAAGGCATGAATACTCAATCTCACAGTTACTCTGACCTCAAGGCATGAATACTCAATCTCACAGTTACTCTGTCCTCAAGGCATGAATACTCACTCTCACAGTTACTCTGTCCTCAGGGCATCAATGCTCAATCTCACAGTTACTCTGCCCTCAGGCATGAATACTCAATCTCACAGTTACTCTGTCCTCAAGGCATGAATACTCAATCTCACAGTTACTCTGCCCTCAAGGCATGAATACTCAATCTCACAGTTACTCTGTCCTCAAGGCATGAATACTCAATCTCACAGTTACTCTGTCCTCAAGGCATGAATACTGAATCTCACAGTTACTCTGCCCTCAAGGCATGAATACTCAACCTCACAGTTACTCTGCCCTCAAGGCATGAATACTCAATCTCACAGTTACTCTGCCCTCAAGGCATGAATACTCAATCTCACAGTTACTCTGTCCTCAGGGCATGAATACTCAATCTCACAGTTACTCTGTCCTCAGGGCATGAATACTCAATCTCACAGTTACTCTGCCCTCAAGGCATAAATACTCAATCTCACAGTTACTCTGCCCTCAGGGCATGAATACTCAATCTCACAGTTACTCTGCCCTCAAGGCATGAATACTCAATCTCACAGTTACTCTGCCCTCAGGCATGAATACTCAATCTCACAATTACTCTGCCTCAAGGCATGAATACTCAATCTCACAGTTACTCTGCCCTCAAGGCATGAATACTCAATCTCACAGTTACTCTGCCCTCAAGGCATGAATACTCAATCTCACAGTTACTCTGCCCTCAAGGCATGAATACTCAATCTCACAGTTACTCTTCCTCAAGGCATGAATACTCAATCTCACAGTTACTCTGCCCTCAGGGCATGAATACTCAATCTCACAGTTACTCTGCCCTCAGGGCATGAATACTCAATCTCACAGTTACTCTGTCCTCAGGGCATGAATACTCAATCTCACAGTTACTCTGTCCTCAGGGCATGAATACTCAATCTCACAGTTACTCTGCCCTCAGGGCATGAATACTCAATCTCACAGTTACTCTGTCCTCAGGGCATGAATACTCAATCTCACAGTTACTCTGCCCTCAAGGCATGAATACTGAATCTCACAGTTACTCTGCCCTCAAGGCATGAATACTTAACCTCACATTACTCTGCCCTCAGGGCATGAATACTCAATCTCACAGTTACTCTGCCCTCAAGGCATGAATACTCAATCTCAGTTACTCTGCCCTCAGGCATGAATGCTCAATCTCACAGTTACTCTGCCCTCAAGGCATGAATACTCAATCTCACAGCTACTCTGCCTCAGGCATGAATACTCAATCTCAGAGTTACTCTGTCCTCAGGCATGAATGCTCAATCTCACAGTTACTCTGCCCTCAAGCATGAATACTGAATCTCACAGTTACTCTGCCCTCAAGGCATGAATACTCAATCTCACAGTTACTCTGCCCTCAGGGCATGATACTCAAATCTCACAGTTACTCTGCCCTCAAGGCATGAATACTCAATCTCACAGTTACTCTGCCCTCAGGGCATGAATGCTCAATCTCACAGTTACTCTACCCTCAGGGCATGAATGCTGAATCTCACATTTACTCTGCTCTCAGGACATGTGAAGATGGCAGAAAGGCAGGGGTCCTTTACTCAGAGAGTAGTTAATGCATTGAATGGTCTTCCTGGAAAGGTAGTGGCAGCAGAAACAGTAGATAAGTTTAAATTAGAATTAGATAGGTACCTGGAAGTTATGGAGAAAGAGGGGTATAGGGATGTTGGCAGGACTTTTAGGTAGCTTGAGCATTGATGGGTGATTGTGTGCATGTGTACGGAGTGCTGTTGGTGGGGGGGCTCGTCAATGGGTGTTGTGTGGTTGATGTTGTGCGTTTTTACCCAAGTCCATGCCCCCTCCCCTGCGGTGGGGGGGGGAAAAAAACATGAGAAAACTTAAAAAAAAAATTTTTTGCATTTTCTTCTTTGGATCTTGTGTTGATAAATTAGTATGATGTTGATGGGGCGCAGGCATGATGCGCTGAATGGCCTCCACCTGCGTCTAATTTCCTTATGTGTTTTAAAGGCTGTCGAAGAAAAAAAACAAAAAAAGCTTTCTCAGAAGTTTACCGCCATTTTTCGCACCATCCTTTACACCACCTTATTTAACATGTTAAAATAGTTTTAGTGCCCGTTGTTTGTGTCCTTTATGAAGCACCGAAAAACAGTAAGTTTCCTGTTTGGAATGATTTTCAATTTTGTTTGATTGCCAGACAGGTAGACAGATTAAAAATAATTACCTTACTCCTCTGCGTGCACGAGTGATCGGGATGAGATTCTATACGATTTACGAATTGCAGAGCCAAAGTAATGCTCAACTGCAGGTTCATATTGTGATTCATGTTCCGATTCGTGTCATGGTGTTCAAAATGTAACATTTAATGGAAATCAAGTAGTTCCTCGATCCTAGACTGATGTCTGCAGACAGATACAGACAGACAGACAGACAGACAAACAAAGTGAACCAATTGTTTAACTCCACTTTTTCCTTCGCGTGTAGGGGGATAATGATGCTTTTTCCAAACCTTGACAAACCAAGATAAGACGACAAGCCAAGACAAACCAAGTACACTTTCAGAGCTGCACTCCAACATGTGTTTAACACCATTGATCCAACAAATAAACCAAACCCATTGTTTGTGAAGGATATCCAATAATTTAGAAAAATCAAACTTAACATGTGTGGTCTCGTGAAATGCCCCTTCCTTATCCACTAACATCCGCAAACACCACAAAACTGAGTGATTATTTGAAACATACACAAACAGCATTATTGCTCAAAAACAAAGATACTTGATGGGTGGAATTTGACACAGTGCTTGCTTTGTTGAACAATACAATGTTTATCAAAGAGTTTACATTCAGCCGCTTATAAATTTTATTTTACACCTGGTGGGACAAGTTGTTGCAATTAAAACATTCATATTTGACCTTGTAGACAGACAACATGACAATTTCAATGACAATTAAGACCGAAGAAAGACGACCAACCAGACCCACCCAATGACCAATTGTGATGCAGCGGTTTTGTGAAAAAACTACAGATGAAACAGACTGACCTGGACGAGGGGTACATTTACCTTCCAAATAATAGGAACAAGGATGCAAGTCCTCATTGAGGATGCAGCCCCCATCCGCATCTTAAAATGTGACGTGTAAATTTTACATTAAATTAATAAATACATATGTAGGTAGTGGAGATGGTCGTGTGTGTGTGTGTATATATATATATATATATATATATATATATATATATATATATATATATATATATATATATATATATTGTTACGGCTGTGGAAATTCGCATTACACCATTCAGGTCCCGTAGGTGAGATATATTTCTTAAGTACATGTGTAGTTAGCCCAAACCCCTTGTTTAGAGGGAATTAATGTGATTCATTCGGGCTGCGATCCTTCGAGATAGCCGTTTTTCTGTCCTTTCTTTAATTTGAACAACAACCACCAACCACAACGCCGCTTCTCAACAACCGCGCCACCCCCCACCATCCACGCAGCCACATCTTCGCCCCCTCGCCGTTCAACAGGATCCGTGCGGCTACGATCTCCGCAGCGCTAGCAAGAGGATGCGCACGTTTTACGGCCTGTTTTTCCCGTCTGGCTTCTCCGCGCTTGGAGGAAGGAGAAGCAGAGGGAGGGCAGCTCGCCGCCGATTGGTGGATGGACAGTGTGAGGCGGTCGGGGTGAGGGAACGCCCCTGTTCCAGAACCCTCTCGAAGGGGGGTGGAGCCACGAACGGGGGGCGGCGGGGCGCGGGCGCCGGGGGTATAAGAGTCAGAGGCGCAGGAGGTTCTCTCTCTCTGGTTCGGCGCTCTTCGGGCTCTCTGGTTCGGCGCTCTTTGGTTCTCTCTGGCGCGTGCGTTATTGGTTCTCTCTGGTTCGGCGCTCTTCGGGTTCTCTCTGGCGCGTGCTGTTCTCTGGTTCTCTCTGGTGCTGGCTGTTCTCTGGTTCTCTCTGGCGCGTGCTGTTCTCTGGTTCTCTCGGTTCGGCGCTCTTCGGGTTCTCTCTGGCACGTGCTGTTCTGGTTCTCTCTGGCGCGTGCTGTTCTCTGGTTCTCTCTGGGTTCGGCGTGTGCTCTCTCTCTGTTCGTCGGTGCTCGGTCCGTGGCGTCGAGGGCCAGACGGGCAGGCACGAAGCACGCCGGAGGATCTCGCGTCGAGTGGAGCGGAGAGAGCTCGCAGACACGCAGGAGAGGACGGTCGCCAAGGACTTGAACGCAGGGAAGTCGCGACTTCCATTTTCTTTTGGGGTTTTGTGCAAATGTGTGTGTGTGGCACCAGTCCGGCAAGTAGAATTGTTAAGTGGTCCGTGTGTCGCGTATTCGGTTTTAACTCCTTCTTTATATGTGCATTTCTTTAATTATTATTGTTGCTATAAATACTTGCTGTCTTATGTGTGCTATTTGTGTTGTGAATTAAACGTGCTTTTGTTGAATTTTTCCCGTTTCGCTGCGTCTTCCTTCGTTGGGTCTCTCTTGTTTTACGTAAAGGGTACGTAGTGGGCGCGGGGCGCCCGATAATTAATCAGGAACCGTCGAGGCGCACGATAACACCGCTCGGTTATCCCGATAGCACGGAACGGGTCGCTTAAGCGGCCTGTATCCGAAGTCGACCTGCGGCGAGGTGCGGTCGCCCGGTTTACCATCCGCGTGGTACTTAGGTAGGTCGAGTTTGGCGAACAACCCTATCCCACGCGGTGGCCGATTGGCACGATCGGGGTAGGCCGAAAGGCCCACCCGTGACTGGATCCCGATTAGTCCGAGAGGGTCACGACAGAATTGTCCGTCCGGTGGGCGAGGCGGTCGCGATTCGAGTCACGTGGCCGATCGCACGCGGCGGGCGCGAATTTGCAACACTGGTGTCAGACAGCGGGAAACGGACTCTCTGGCTCCAGCTAAATTCATAGGGAATCGGTCCAGGGGTGAGAGGAGCGACCCCGATTCCCTCCAAATTACGAGCGATTAAATTAACCCTTACGTGGAATAAGATGGCGTCTCAAGGCGAGCGGGAGCCGGGGTAGTAGAAATGTATATGTGTAGTAATGTAGAATCCAGGCAGGATGTCCCCATGCAGGACATTGTGTGCAGGAACAATTACTCCCCAACCAAACGCAGAGCCCGAAATGGGTGCGGCGGCGGCCGCGGTGTATGACACCCCCCTCCCCCTCTCGCCAAAACCCCCGATCCTCGCCGAATCGGCTCAGCTGAGTGCATCCGACATGGCCAGCTATTCGCCATGCTGGCAGGAATCAGTGGGACATACAACAAATGAAAACGAATGCGCAACAAATGAATAACGAATTGAATGCGAAAATGGATGGAAATACGCAAACAATGAAGGAAGAAATAAAAGAAATGCGTGGTGAAACGCAGAACATGGGCCGGAGCCTGCAGGCGGGCATGAAGGCTACACAGCGAAGTGCGTAATGGCGACGCCACGTGTGGGAGCGAACGAGCTGGGGGGGTGCAACAGTTGTCAGGCCGCGGTGACAAGGGTGAGGAAAAAATAATTCGGGAGACGTGTTGGGCGAGAAGTGTGGAGGTGACGGAAAAAGTGACGGTAACCGAGAGGGAAAATTAATGGGGTGACGGAGTCGTGCACGAAGGAAATAAAAATAGTGGAGTGTGAGAAAAGACTTCAAGACATGACGAAGAGAGTTGATAAGCTGGGACGGGAGGTAAAAACGGAGACAGAGGAACTGGGAAGACGGATAGACAAACACAAGGGCAAGCCGGAAGAACAGTTAGAAGCCAAAGCAAGGTCGGAGTGTGCGGAGATGAGAAAAGAATTAGAGAAGAAAACTGAGTTACAGAAACACCAAACAAAGAGACAGAACTACAAAACGAACTGAGAGTGTTAAAAGAGGAACAAGAAAGAGTACTGAAAGAACAAGGAATGAGACAGGAGGAAGAAATCTGTCAGTTGAAAGAAATGACGAGATTACAGAATGAGGAACAAGAAAGACAGTGGAATAGAAACTGAAAGATATGAATTTGAAACTGAACGACAAAAGGAAAAAAATAGGTTGGATACGAGAAGTTGGAGGAGCAACGAATGAAGCAGGAAGGAGAAATGAGGAGATTGAGGACACAACGAGATTGAGAGGGAAGAGCGAGAGGAACAATGGGATAGGAAACAAAAGGAACATGAAGCCGAGGTTGACCAATTGAGAAAAGAAAGGCTGGAGTGCGAAGAGATAGACAAAGTACAGCGAATGAAACACAAAAGGGAAATTAACCACATGAAGAAACCATGAAACTGCAGAAGAAGGGCAGGAGAAGAACAAGGAAGAGTAATGAGACAGCAGCAAATGAAAACACAAGAAGGAGATTAACCAAATGAAGCAAACCATGAAACTGGAGAAGAGGGACAGGAGAGGAAACAAGGAAGGTAAGGAGAGAACAGCGAATGAACACAGGAAGGAAATGAGCCAATTGAGAGAAACGATGAGATTGGAAAATGATGAGCAGGAGAAACTGTGGGAGGAAAACAAAAACTATACGAGTTTGAAATTAATGAACTGAAGGAGAGAGTAAAATTGAAATCCAGAGAGATGGAAAAACTCCAGAAAGAAACAGAAACTAATAAATGTATAGAGCAGGGAGATAGAGAAATAGAGGAGAGACTGCACGATAAGGACGGGGTTAAAGGAACAGAACACACACACACAGAGGTAGTGGAGGATAATGGGGGTGAGCTCGCGGACGGTGTGGAGACCCGGTGCGAGCAGCTGGATGGCGCCTCCAGGAACGAGGGGAGGGAGTATGCCCCCTTGAGGCGAATCACGACCAGGTGGGTTCGGTCGTGCTTCGCGGAGTTGAAGGACGAGTGCTGTGGATAGGTGCACGTGCAGCTTGGGGGGCATTGAGGCCCGGGAACCCTTGTGGGGACACGAATCCCCAGTGTGGTTGTGCAGGGGTGTGTGTTTGCGAGTGTGCGGACATGCGTGCTTTGCGGCACGCAAGGTGTGAGTGTGTCCCCGTGTGTGGAAGCGACCCGTGTGTGAGTGGTGGGGTGGCAGTGTGCCGGAGTGCGTGCTCCCAGCACGCCATGTGTGGATGAGACCCCAGGGGTGAGTGCCCCCACGTGTGCAAGTGGAAGGCCGTGTGTGAGTGGAGCCACGTGTGCGAGGGAGGTGGCATGCGTGGGTGAGCGGCCGAGTGTGAGGGAGACCGTGTGTGTGAGGTCTCTGTATGTGAGGGAGATGTCGGTCGGCATGCGTGAGCAGGCAGCCGCGTCTCCGGTGTGAATGTGAGTGTGTTGGAGTGGAGTCTGTGCGTCGTAACACGCAGGTGTGCGTGGGTAGAACGGAGACGACGGCGACAGAGAGACACAAGCCGAGTAGCGGCTGTAGTTGGAATGGGGACCGTGCCGGGTTCACCCAGCAGCGAGCGCGCGGTCCGTGCTGTGCAGCGCACGAGACCCCCACGTGCTCGCTTGCGGGAGTGAAGCCGGTCCGGAAACGCCAGCGGTGGATGTTGCCGATCCCGCGGAAAATTAATTGGGGTGACGGAGACGTGCACGAGGAAATAAGAATAGTGGAGTGTGAAAAAAGACTTCAAGACATGAATAAGAGAGTTGATAAGCTGGGACGGGAGGTAAAAACGGAGACAGAGGAACTGGGAAGATGATAGACAAACACAAGGGCAAGCCGGAAGAACAGTTAGAAGCCAAAGCAAGGTCGGAGTGTGCGGAGATGAGAAAGAATTAGAGAAGAAAACTGAGTTACAGAAACACCAAAACAAAGAGACAGAACTACAAAACGAACTGAGAGTGTTAAAAGAGGAACAAGAAAGAGTACTGAAAGAACAAGGAATGAGACAGGAGAAAGAAATCTGTCAGTTGAAAGAAATGACGAGATTACAGAATGAGGAACAGAAAGACAGTGGAATAGAAACTGAAAGAGTATGAATTTGAAACTGAACGACAAAGAAAAAAAATAGGTTGGAAACGAGAAGTTGAGGAGCAACGAATGAAGCAGGAAGGAGAAATGAGGAGATTGAAGGACACAACGAGATTGGAGAGGGAAGAGCGAGAGGAACAATGGGATAGGAAACAAAAGGAACATGAAGCGAGGTTGACCAATTGAAAGAAAAAGCAAGGCTGGAGTGCGAAGAGATAGACAAAGTACAGCGAATGAAACACAAAAGGGAAATTAACCACATGAAGAAAACCATGAAACTGCAGAAGGAAGGCAGGAGAAGAAACAAGGAAGAGTAATGAGACAGCAGCAAATGAAACACAAGAGGAGATTAACCAAATGAAGCAAACCATGAAATGGAGAAGGAAGACAGGAGAGGAAACAAGGAAGGGTAAGGAGAGAACAGCGAATGAAACACAGGAAGGAAATGAGCCAATTGAGAGAAACGATGAGATTGGAAAATGATGAGCAGGAGAAACTGTGGGAGAGAAAACAAAAACTATACGAGTTTGAAATTAATGAACTGAAGGAGAGAGTAAAATTGAAATCCAGAGAGATGGAAAAACTCCAGAAAGAAACAGAAACTAATAAATGTATAGAGACCAGGGAGATAGAGAAAATAGAGGAGAGACTGCACGATAAGGACGGGGTTAAAGGAACAGACACACACACACAGAGGTAGTGGAGGATAATGGGGGTGAGCTCGCGGAGCGTGTGGAGACCCGGTGCGAGCAGCTGGATGGCCGCCTCCAGGAACGAGGGGAGGGAGTATGCCCCCTTGAGGCGAATCACGACCAGTGGGTTCGGTCGTGCTTGCGGAGTTGAAGGGACGAGTGCTGTGGATAGGTGCACGTGCAGCTTGGGGGCATTGAGGCCCCGGGAACCCTTGTGGGGACACGAATCCCCAGTGTGGTTGTGCAGGGGTGTGTGTTTGCGAGTGTGCGGACATGCGTGCTTTGCGGCACGCAAGGTGTGAGTGTGTCCCCGTGTGTGGAAGCGACCCCGTGTGTGAGTGATGGGGTGGCAAGTGTGCCGGAGTGCGTGCCTCCCAGCACGCCGTGTGTGGATGAGACCCAGGGGTGAGTGCCCCCACGTGTGCAAGTGGAAGGCGTGTGTGAGTGGAGCCACGTGTGCGAGGGAGGTGGCATGCGTGGGTGAGCGGCCGAGTGTGAGGGAGACCGTGTGTGTGAGGTCTCTGTATGTGAGGGAGATGTCGGTCGGCATGCGTGAGCATGCAGCCGCGTCTCCCGGTGTGAATGTGAGTGGTTGGAGTGGAGTCTGGGCGTCGTAACACGCAGGTGTGCGTGGGTAGAACGGAGACGACGGGACAGAGAGACACAAGCCGGTAGCGGCTGTAGTTGGAATGGGACCGTGCCGGGTTCACCCAGCAGCGAGCGCGCGGTCCGTGCTGTGCAGCGCACGAGACCCCCACGTGCTCGCTTGCGGGAGTGAAGCCCGGTCCGGAAACGCCAGCGGTGGATGTTGCCGATCCGCGGACGGACAAAGGTTAGGCAGGATTTCGGATTTGGACCGGACGGGTTCTCCACGCGAGCTTGTGTTAAGCTCCAACGGGCAGAGCACATGTGTTCGTGTGGGGAGCCCCTCGGAGTGCGAGGTTTGCTTTTGGGGGTGCGCAGGGTGACGTCATGGCTGCACGTGGGGTTGGAATCCGGCAGGAGGGGAATCCCTGCCGATGGCACCGTCCAAGAGGACGAGGTACGCGTGCAGCTGCATGACGTCACGGGCAGGTGCAAAGTGCGCGAGCAGTGAGTTGCCGCGCTGGTGCTGCGCGTAATTGGAAAAAAAAATTAACAAAAGCAAGCCTCGCTTTCGGGTGAACAGGATTCCCGGGCAAGGGGTGAAAGACCCCCTTGCCAGGGCACAGGATGAACTAGCTAGGGGGAAGGGTTAGCTTAGCTAGACCGGCTCCATGGGCAGGGGTAAGTCCTCATGGGCCCGTGGAATGGATTAGGTAGAGAGATGTTAGTCAGATTTAGGATGGTAAATGGAATGATTTTTTAGAGTTTGGAGACAGTGACAGACTTTGGATGTGTAGAGGGGACGCAGCTTAGCGACGTAGTTGTAAAATGGAACGTGCTGTAGTTTAAGGGACGACGTGGGAGCACGAGTTAGTTAGGGATGTAGTTAGAAGGATGGCAGGATTCAGCGATGTGTGTAAGAGTTGGTGAGTTGTGTGGAAACGTGTGAGTGAGTGAGGCCAGGGTCTGTGTGAGTGGAGCGAATGTGGAATGCATGGTGCGATGAGTGATTGGGGGAGGAGTGACTCCCGCCCAAGGACCCCGGGGTCAGTGTAAGCGAGTTAGCTGGGTTAGACAAATTGACAAAATGGAGGTCGTTTTGTTGTTGGTGGGAATGTAGGCTCGATACCCATTTGGAGGGGTGCAGGAGCCCTGTTGACGGGCTGGGAGCGTGGCTGCGAAAGGTGAGTATCGCTGAGTGGGTACCCCGGGCACCGGGCTAGTCGGCCGTGGTAGGCCAAGGGCCCATGGGGGCCGGTTAGCGTAGTGGGCACGGGTGCGCCCGCTTGGTGCGGGGGCCGGAGCGCCGTTAGCCGCGTGGGCAGTGTCGTGGGCACGGGTGACCCTCGGAAAGGGGCCCGGGGCGCCAGCCTGCCACGTGTGCGTTTCAGGGGAGTTGCCATGGGGGCACTCCCGGTGTTTAGGGAGCTGGTAGGCTCGGAGGCAGTGTAGTGCCGGGGGTGCCATCGTAGGGGATTCGGCAGAGGGTCGTGCCTGCCAGGGGAGCCACGCGTCCCAGCCACGAAACCGTGCAAGGGCACGAGGGAAAATTCGAGGGCGAGGCCCGAAATGTAAGGACACCAACACAGGCACGGGAATCTGGGTTTTTAGAACCAATAGATTAAGCGCGAGGCGCTTTTTGAAAGCCCCGGGGTAGTTTAATAGTTAAATGGATAGGGTAGATAGGAAGTGTACCCCTCCGCACCATCCATCCCTTCGCTCTCGTTGTGGGCCGCTGGACCCACTTTGGGTTAGATCGCTGAACTCTGGGGAGGCCATCTTGAGGCTTGGTTGGGCCTCGAACAGGACGCTAGCTCTCCCTTATTCCCTCCGGGAAGGGAACGTAGGGGTTGGGAGTAGGCTAGGAGACGATAGGTTAGCCGAACAAGCGAGTAAAGGGGTTAGGGACGATTTATAGTGGGGAAGTAAAATAAAAACAAACAAAAAAAATTAGTTGGGCTAAATTGGGTTTTACAAATTAAGGGAGTGGGTATGAACAGTGACAGGCAAAGGCGATAGTGGGAGGGAGACAGGTAGTAGGTCCGAGCCGCCTTCTGCGAGTGGCCAGCACCACCGTACTCCCTCCACCAACCTGCACTGCACGGCAAGAGGCCGGCCAACTTCTCGGCTGGCTGTTGTGTTACTGCAAGGCCTGTGCCGGCCGGATCGTCTGCAGCTGTTCTGCAAGGCCTGTGCCGGCCAGTCCATCTGCCGGCTGTTTTGCTACAGCGGCCTTGTTCATGCCTTGCCTGCCTACCTTTGCCAAGCCCATACCCACTGCCATGTCATCTGCCCCGTTCCGTTTTGCTTTGCCCCCCCCTTGTTCATTGCCATGTGCGCCAGGATCAAGCAACAGTTTGCAAGCTGCAGGAACTGTCCTGTTGGCAGCTGCAACACGGGCCTGCAGTGGCGGCCCGTGCACCGGTTTCTTGTGACTCTTTTTTTTTTCCTGCAGAGTCCATTGATCCTGGGCCATGGTAGTGTAAAATTATAAGGCTAAGTTGTGTATTGTGTAATGTAAATATGAGTGTGCCCCGGCATGTCTGTCTAGCGCCGGCAATTTTATTTAAGTCGTCCGTATGAGTGAGTTTGTTTAGTTAGTACTCAGCCCTCAGGTTATTTATTTTGGGGACACGAATACCATGAATGTCGCACTCAGGGATCCGTAGGTAAAACGTACTAGGGGAGAACTAACACTGATGGCACACGATAATTTGACGACTCGGGACGAGTCTGTAAAAAGGGGAGGGGTAGTGTTACGGCTGTGGAAATTCGCATTACACCATTCAGGTCCCGTAGGTGAGATATATTTCTTAAGTACATGTGTAGTTAGCCAAACCCTTGTTTAGAGGGAATTAATGTGATTCATTCGGGCTGCGATCCTTCGAGATAGCCGTTTTTCTGTCCTTTCTTTAATTTGAACAACAACCACCAACCACAACGCCGCTTCTCAACAACCGCGCCACCCCACCATCCACGCACACCACATCTTCGCCCCTCGCCGTTCAACAGGCTCCGTGCGGCTACGATCTCCGCAGCGCTAGCAGGAGGATGCGCACGTTTTACGGCCTGTTTTTCCGTCTGGCTTCTCCGCGCTTGGAGGAGAGAAGCGAGGGAGGGCAGCTCGCCGCCGATTGGCGGAATGGACAGTGTGAGGCGGTCGGGGTGAGGGAACGCCCCTGTTCCAGAACCCTCTCGAAGGAGGGTGGAGCCACGAACGGGCGGGCAGCGGGGCGGGGCGCCGGGGGTATAAGAGTCAGAGGCGCAGGAGGTTCTCTCTCTCTGGTTCGGCGCTCTTCGGCTCTCTGGTTCGGCGCTCTTTGGTTCTCTCTGCGCGTGCTGTTATTGGTTCTCTCTGGTTCGGCGCTCTTCGGGTTCTCTCTGGCGCGTGCTGTTCTCTGGTTCTCTCTGGCGCGTGCTGTTCTCTGGTTCTCTCTGGCGCGTGCTGTTCTCTGGTTCTCTCTGGCGCGTGCTTTCTCTGGTTCTCTCTGGTTCGCGCTCTTCGGGCTCTCTCTGGTTCGGCGCTCTTCGGGTTCTCTCTGGCGCGTGCTGTTCTCTGTTCTCTCTGGCGCGTGCTGTTCTCTGGTTCTCTCTGGTTCGGCGCTCTTCGGGTCTCTCTGGCGCGTGCTGTTCTCTGGTTCTCTCTGGCGCGTGCTGTTCTCTGGTTCTCTCTGGTTCGGCACTCTTCGGCTTCTCTCTGGCGTGTGCTGTTCTCTGGTTCTCTCTGGCGCGTGCTGTTCTCTGGTTCTCTCTGGGTTCGGCGTGTGCTCTCTCTCTGTTCGTCGGTGCTCGGTCCGTGGCGTCGAGGGCCAGCACGGGCAGGCACGAAGCACGCCGGAGGATCTCGCGTCGAGTGGAGCGGAGAGAGCTCGCGGACCACGGCAGAGGACGGTCGCCAAGGACTTGAACGCAGGGAAGTCGCGACTTCCATTTTCTTTTGGGGTTTTGTGCAAATGTGTGTGTGTGGCGCCAGTCCGGCAAGTAGAATTGTGTAAGTGGTCCGTGTGTCGCGTATTCGGTTTTAACTCCTTCTTTTATATGTGCATTCTTTTTTATATTGTTGCTATAAATACTTGCTGTCTTATGTGTGCTATTTGTGTGTTGTGAATTAAACGTGCTTTTGTTGAATTGTTTCCCCGTTTCGCTGCGTCCTTCCTTCGTTGGGTCTCCATCTTGTTTTACTTAAAGGGTACGTAGTGGGCGCGGGCGCCCGATAATTAATCAGGAACGTCGAGGCCGACGATAACACCGCTCGGTTATCCCGATAGCACGGAACGGGTCGCTTAAGCGGCTATCCGAAGTCGACCTGCGGCGAGGTGCGGTCGCCGGTTTACCATCCGCGTGGGTACTTAGGTAGGTCGAGTTTGGCGAACAACCCTACCACGCGGGTGGCCGATTGGCACGATCGTGGTGAGGCCGAAAGGCCACACCGTGACTGGATTCCGGCGTTAGTCGAGAGGGTCACGACAAGATTGTCCGTCCGGTTGGGCGAGGCGGTCGCGATTCGAGTCACGTGGCCGATCGCACGCCGGCGGGCGCGAATTCGCAACAATATATTGTATGTCGGTCATGAAGATGGTAAAGTGTATCTAAATAAAATAATTCAAAGTTGTACGTTGGGAAGGGTCGATGTTAAAGTAGCCTGGTCTTGGCTTTATGGTTCGGTGGCTGGCTTAAGATCCTAGGGTCTTGAGTTCAAGCCCCTGTTAGGCCACTGAATTAACGTCAGGTAGGATTGACTCAGCCTGTCATCCTTCTGAGGTTGGCAAAAAAAGTACCAGTGTGCTGCAAAACAGGGGCACTGCATCAGCAGTACAGCTGCACCCCCAGCCAATGATCCTACTTGCAGCCTGGTGCTGCACAAGGAGGAGGAGGTGATGTTAAAATGTTTCTAAATAAAATAATGGTTCCCAAAAGGCATATACAGTCCTGTACTATTTTTAGTGTGGAAGGAAAAGACGTCCAAGGCATTCAGAATCCATGTCAATGCTTTATTAACCAACGTGACCAACCCCAAAAAAATGTCACAGTCAAGAGAAACAGCAAAATGTACTCTCATAAATATCGTGCTGGTAAGTGTACATGGCACCCAGAGCGAGTCGTATAGGACGGTAAGGGTAGTGTTGCAGAATTGCAGTCGGTGGGGAGGGGGGGGGATGGAGGGTTGGCTCTGGTCCTGCGTCCAGGATGCGCACACAGGTGGGCAAAAGCTGGCTTCAAGTGATCTGTTGAGACCGTCTAACGACCACCGTTAATATCAAGTATGAAAGTCTTCTCGGAGCACTGTAAAACTATGTAACATCCGCCATATGGTTGCTGCAGGGGTCTCCGGATAGCGTCATGCTGTATGAATATGTGGGCGCACGTATAAAACTCATGGGGGATAAAGACCGGGCGTGCTGAATACATACGTGTTGGTGTCGCCCGGAAGCCCTGCATGGCCATACTAAGTTGGTTGGCATAGTTGCTGGCATTGGGCAAGGTGTCACCGAATGCTGAGAATAATTTTCCTGGGAGGCGAAGCATTGCTCCGTATACTAGCTCTGCAGTGGAGCATCCAAGGTCATCTTTCAGAGCAGCTCGTGTATCAAGCAAGTCCATAGGTACGACGTCTGTCCAGTGCATGGAGTTGTCACGTGCTTTCAGGGAAGACTTGAGTCGGTGGTGGAAACGCTCCACTATGCCATTCGCTGCTGGATGGTAAGCGGTGGTTTACACACGGTCAGTACCCAAGAGTCGAGTCAGCTTGCAAAACATAGCCGATTCGAACTGGCTACCCTGATCCGTAGTGATGGTTGATGGAACACCAAAACGTGCGATCCAGATGAGGACAAAAGCCCTTTTCGATGGTAGGTGTGGTGATGTCAGCTATCGGTGTAGCCTCAGGCCAATGGGTGAAATGGTCAATGGAAGTCAGCAAATAGTGGTGCCTGTTTGATGATGGTTGGGTACCATACTGACAATATCCACATGGACCCTGTCGAAACACCTATCCGGTGTTGAAAAGCTACCAAGTGGTGTGGCAGTATGATGTTGGATCTTGGAGCATTGGCATTGAAGACATTTCTTGGCCCAAGGGCGCACGTCAGCGTTGATGCATGGCCAGACATAGTGATGGCGAAGCATGGTGATGAGTCGCTGGGTTGCTCAAATACCCATGTGCACGAGTGAGTGAAAGACGACCTTGGATGCTCCACTGCAGAGCTAGTGTATGGTGCAATGCTTTGTCTCCCAGGAGAATTCTTCTCAGCATCCGATGACACCTTGCCCGACGTGTTTATTATTGCTGACATTATTATCCGTGGGTGTTTACTATTTCCGACACAAGATACTCTGTCATCAGGGTGGATTTTTTGTGGCATTTCAATCTCCTCATCGATGTCGAACATCTCCGTCTATTGGCTGCCTCGACACGGCATCCACATTTTCGTCGCTGAATGTCACATCTTCCATCCATGCTCACGTGTCCTTTTCAGAAAGTACTTTATGACTTCCCATCCATAACGCACCCATCAGCGACAATCCAGCCCATCAAACACCAGATCATGCATCACATCAAGGCCACGGGATCCGCCGTTTCACTCATGATCACCAACTATCACCCGAGAAATTATGTATCACCCACCAGGAGTTTGACTACATGTTGCAACAGGGAATCATCAGAGCATCGTCCGGCAGTTGATCTTTGCTGCTACACATGGTACCCAAAGAGACATGTTGGGATTGTCGTCCTTGTGGGGATTAACGGTCGTTAAACAATGCGACAGTTCCAGACCGTTACCCCATTCCACACATTCAGGATTTTACAGCTACATCCCATGGTGCGACAATATTCTCCAAAGTCGACCTTGTTCGTGCGTACCATCAGATTCCCGTGGATCCAGATGACATCCCAAATATAGCAGTCACCACACCTTTCGGCCTGTTTGAATTCCTCCGGATGCTGTTTGGCGTTTTATTGATCAGGTGCTCCGGGGATTACACTTCTGCTATGTGTATATAGATTACATTCTAAATCACCAGCGCAACCACAGAAGACCATCGGGAACATCTACGTCCCCTTTTTACCCAATTGCAGGATTTCGGCATTGTCATCAATCCCACAAAGTGCGTATCCGGTGTCCCGGAGTTGAATTTCCTCGGCCATTGCGTTAACTGTTCAGGCATCTGTCAGCTCGAGCAGAAGCTGCAGATTATTCGGGATTTTCCATTGCCTTCATCTCAATGCAAACTGCAATAATTTTTGGGTCTCATCAACTTTTACCATGGATTTATTCCAAATGCAGCCACAACACTGCAGCCGCTGAATGAGTTACTCACAGCTGGTGAGCACCCTGAAGTGTTTTGATTGGCGGAGTCAACCTTGACCGCCTTCCACACCATCAAAGATGCACAGACTAACGCCCTCACTCTCGATTAATCCGAAGCCAGAGGTGCCAACATGCCTGAAGGTAGACGCGTCTGAGGTTGTGGTCGGCGCGGCCCTTCACCAGTTCACCTATGATGACTGACATAGAGCCGATTCACTTCAGATGTGGCATCCATTGTCCCTTTTCCCAGGATGTTGCATCCATTGTCCCTTTTCTCAAAAACGCTGAAGCCACCAGAGCGCAAGTGCAGTGCTTTCGACTGGGAATTACTCGCTGTGTACCTCTCCATCAAGCATTTCCACCACTTTTTAGAGGACAGACAATTCTCTGTCTTGACTGACCACAAACCTTTAACTTTCGCTCCGTCCACCCATTCGGACTCTCATTCTCTTCGCCAACTCAGTTACATCTCGCAATTCACCATCGCCATCTGGCACATCAAAGGAATTGCGAACTCTGTGGCCGATTCTCTCTCACGCATCGAGGTTTTGGAATTGTCTTCAACCAGCACACTGGACATTGATTTAATGCACTGACAGCAGCACAACAGGAGGACACGGAGCTCCAGAGTCTACAGTCAGCAGCAGGTTCACTTACATTTTGCGAGGTATCAATCCCAGGGACAGACACGACCCTCGTATGTGATACATCAATGGGATAGTCATGCCCTTTCGTACCTGCGGCATTCCATCATACAGCCTTCGACATTTTTCATTTCCTGTTGCACCCGGTACTGAAAACCTGAGATCAACCTGAGATCAAGCATATTTATATATTACCACATGAAAGGTAAAATTATGCCGCTACAGTATTCTTTCCCATAACATACTTAAGTATTTGTCAAAAATCGGAAATCAAATCATATGTTCCATCAATTTGGGTTCCAATCCCAAAATGATTTGACTTGCCTCTGCACGCCTAGATGTTATTGCACATTTGCTCCAAAGATGAAAGAAATGTATCCAATCACTTTCGAGGGGGACGGACGGACTGACAACACCCAAAATGCAAATCCCCAAACAGGATGATGCTCAGGTGTCATCTTCAATCAGGTTGGCTAAAACTTCAGTAAAGAAAGGCAGGACAAGGATTTTGAGGAAGAAAAGCAATGGAGGGTGTTTAGTGACGTCAGCAATCTGTGCGCACGCACACACACACACACACACACACACACACACACACACACACACACACACACACACACAACCCCACCGTCATAATGGAGTACAGATGGAGGACAAAGGAATGTCCATTCATGATTGGTTGAGTTATTGTGCTTTGTTTGCTTTCATGGCCAAACAATCGGGGGTCAAAGCTTGTCTCGAAGCTTGGATATGTTGATCACGTTGTCGAGGGAGCAATATTACAACAAAATGGCCAGGAGAGAGCCAAACTTTCCAACCATTTTATGTCCTGATTTCGTGAATTATCTTATATTTACTAAACATTTTACACCCTGGAAGACGTGAAGGGCTGGAAAGGTTTGGATTTTGGACATCTTTTTTTTAATGTTTTTTTTAACCAACAACCAATTGACGTCTGGCTGGATCAGTGATGTGGCTGTTCGTGTTTTGTGAAGAATGCCTTAAGCCAAGTAAATAAATTAACCGTTTCTCGTCCCTACCCGCTTCCTTTTTGACGGCCGTCTCCTTTTTTTTTTTGATATTTTCTATTTTCTCTCAAGATCTAAAAATAAAAAATAAAAACAACGGATTCCTTCATCCCCATGCGCTTCTTTTTAGGAGGCCGTACATTGGTGAATTGTCTTTTCCTCTCCTTTATCAAATTTACGAAAAAAAATTGCGTGTTTTTTATACTTTTACTTTTGGTGCAGGAGTCTGGAACCCAGACCAATAATTATTTTTTGGTCCCTGAGAGCTCACGTGAATGAAATCAATCTCGTCTGGAAGTGCGCTTGCTCACGCCACTCGGTGAATACGATTTTCGAGACATATACGTGCGTGGATGTACGTACATAAGATGTGGAGTTAAAGTTAGCTGGCTAGCGAGCTCTAGCAATAAATAGCACGTGCGTTATCAATCTCAAGAACAAACGTCCTCGGTAGCTTTAATTGAGCTACTGACGAAGTGCAGTAGACCTAGGTCTTAAAATGGTCTTCATTTGTGTCTGCATCCAGAAGTTTGCCAGAAAGTTGTTGAAGCCATGGTATGCTCACATGGTGTTCGCCAGAATATTTGACTCTGGGGGATGTTTTCAAAAATTTTCAAATGGAGAGTTCGACCAGGGATTGTCCATCGACGACAATGATCAGACAGCTCAGGTCAGGAATGCAAGTCCGCATTTATCTAGTAACAGTTTAGTATGTACAAGCACACAGTACAGCAGACAGTGCCGCTGCTGCAGTAGATGTTGACGTATCAGATACATGACCGAAGTCATTTTTAATGGTATATCAGATGTGTGTTGGTGGTAGTGCCAGTCTTTGGTCTGGTAGACTTCACCATGTGGCGGCCATCTTGGAAAAAAAGTCAAAAATCTGGAAAATATCAAATGGTAAGGCGGCACCCCCTCCTTTTTATTGAAAATCCCGGAAGATAAACTAATTTATTTTGTTTGGCATTATCACATTGTACGAGCAAAGGTAGGCAGGCCAATTATAATAGATCAATAACACAGACTCATGTTAGCAGAGCAGATAAGCATGAGTTATAAATGTTAGCATCATGCCTATCTGCCCTGCCATCACCTTCAATACTCTCGGATGTTTATCCGGCCCCAAAGCTTTATCTTCTATCGTCAACTCTTCAAGAAAGACACCAACAAAACAAATAATACGACCACACAGGACACCCTGCTTAGCGTCCTTCCATGGGTCAGCATAACCTGTGGTGCAACACCCCCCCCCCCCCCCCCCCCCCCCCCCCACCCCCAACCCACGGAAGCTCCATTCGGACAGTTTATAGTCGGGTTGGAAATCAAACACAGACCAGACAGCTTAAAGGTAAGTGTACTACCTCTGTCACGTGCGCACACGCACGCACGCACACACACACTTCAAGACCTGGGAGGGCTCCATTCCACCTTCTGAAACCCGCATATGGAGAAAACATCCAACGACACACACACACACACACCTTACCTGGTGTACATAATTACATATTGAGAAGTAAAATACAAAGAATGTGGTGTGAAAATGTATTGATTTGAAATTGTCAATTAATTGAATTAGCAAGTGAATGTTATTTAAATACTGTACATATAATCTATTGACTGAAACGGAATTTTTTCTCCAAACATTTAATACTTGAGCTGAACAATCATCAGCATTATTACATGTTTATGCTGCTGCCCATGCCAGAAACCTTTCCCCCATTCTCATACCTTTCTTTCCTTCTCAGTTAAAAAGCCCGAGCCCCCACCCCCACCCCAACCCAATTCCACCTATGTGCACCCAAACACCCCACCATGTGGAAATGTATATAGATTATTTTATAGACATCCCATAAATCTCATGTCTCCATCACGTCTTTCTGCTCGCCTGCTCCTTCGGAATGCTCTACCCACACGCAGATTGGCCCAGAGTCCCTGCCACACCCAAAGAGTGAGGGTGGAGCAGACGGAGCCATTCGCACGTTTTGATTGAATTTATGATTGTGTTCCCCAGGCATTATTTGTACAGATATATTTCTAATTTTGAGATGACGTCAGTGGCCGATCCAGAAGTATGTGAGAGGAGATGCGGGTGCATTAAAAATAAATAAATAAATAAATAAATAAACCTTCTCTCACAGTTAACACTTTGAAAACAAATCATCTAAAAATTGAAAACCTAATTAAAATCACTAAATCAATCCCCATGATTAACAAAAATCCAGAATTGTGTCTGATCCCAATGATTGATCCTATTTATTCTGCAAGTATTTGTAATAATAAGCTGCATCCAACATACCTTGTCATGGAAGAAAATACAATAATATTAATACGATTGTAAATTGCAATTCAGGCAAATTTTGATGCCTTTTGTTCTTTGCTAAATCAGTTGAAATTTAAACACGGGACGATGGGCAGAGCTTGCGACAATGGGACTGATAAATATAAACTAGGGTTGGAACAGTAACATACGGAAACACAAACATTTTTCATCTGTACCCCTGGAAGTTGTAATCCGATCTGGGCATTGTTAAGTGGTGGCCCTCCTGCCGACATTAGTTGGTGGATGTTAAAGATGCCACTGTGGTCTTTGCGTAGAGTAAGTGAGCTATCGCTGACGCCGTGAACAAATTACAAATTCCTGTTATAATAAAAAGGTGCACTTCTTCTTACATATGGCAGCTTGGCTGTTGTGTTGGTATCATTTTGTTGGGGCGTGACAATGTCGCTGATGCTGTGCCCCGATACTAGTACACTGGTACTCACTTCGCCAACCTCGGAAGGATGACAGGCTGAGTCAACCCCATCTGGTGTTAATTCAGCAGCCAACGGGGCTCGAAGGACTCTAAGATCACAAGCCAGCCACCCCAACCACTAATGACTAAGCCAACACCAGGTTTAAAGGGGCACTCACTGTATCATCACTGTAAAGAAAATGATGCTAACTACAGTCATATGCTGCATAATTCAAAATAAGTTGTCATCAGTGATGATCATGAGGTTGGTAATTTGTCAAAATCTCATCAAAATCTCAACATCCTTTCTGAAGTTATGAAAAAAATAAGAAAATTTTAAAAATCAGGTGCACACTCAGACTTCAATCTTCACATTTCTAACATGCATTCAGTACTTAATCTTCCCGGGATGTGGTTACTTTGTTGGGCGGATTGTAATGTGAAACATTTTCGACATGATCGACTAACTTCCTCCAATCTGCATTCATTCGTTCCCTTATTCTCCAAACTGTGGCATCGTCTCCCGATGCCCGTTGTCAGGTCCGATCCTCACTCCAACCTCTCAAATGTGCCGTCAATCACTACCTCATGCGCACACCTATGCACATCCAACATCTCATCTGTGCACTCTGATTCTTTCCCATTCTATTCATCCCTGGGCCTGTCACTCGTTTTTTTTGCTTTTTATTAGTTCTTTCCTCTTTGTGTATGGCCATCCCCCACTACCAAAGGGCATCTGGGCTGTTTGTGAACATGCTACCCTTTTTTGTTCAGCTTTCTTTTTTGTTGTTGAGCCGAGACCCTTGCATAAAAAAATGGTGCATATTTGAACATGATTACAAAAAATAGCATTGCACCATCTTTCCAGAATGACATGTAGTTGCACATTTAGTTGAGCGAGAATGTGATAGGTGTGTGTGTGTGTGTGTGTGTGTGTGTGTGTGTGTGTGTGTGTGTGTGTGTGTGTGTGTGTGTGTGTGTGTATGTGCGTGTGTGTGTGTGTTGTGGCTTTAATGTTTTTAAAATTTTGTTTCAAGCTTTAAAAAGTCAGCTCAAGAAACAGATGATTGTTTGAGACCAACTTGCAGAAAGCACTGCACTTTCCCAACTCAAACCTCTGAACATTTTTCATTCAGACAAAATAAAGGATATAGAAAATGCATCGGAATGAACCAAGCATTCCATAATGATGCTCTAAAATGTTTATGGAATTCTACCATCGGCTGCGTGTCTACTTTTGACAACAATCGTCCATCGTTAAAGGATACATTTTGGTCCAAGATACATTTGGTTTTGTGTTCTTTGAATGTGCAAGTTAATAATGCAAGAGCTACTGTTATTGTCAGTATTTGATGTTGAGAAATTGGCCATGCAAGAATGGAGGTCCTCACCTTCGTACTTGATGCAGCCGTTTGCATCTTCCTGGCCTGACATGAGGTTCTCCACCTCGTCTTCTGAAAGTCTCTCACCTGTAAAAACAACATAACAACCCTGTAAATGAGCAAACAATCGGATGTTTTGCAATATGCCAAAGCAAGCATCCAGGAAATGACACCTTCATGGAGAATGTTCCTTCAACCATTAAAACAAATTGCATGCATTATTTATTGTTTGCAAGGGTTTCACTGCAGGATAAACATTTTTAACTGATCTGACAGCAGGGTGTCAATATTTTTTAAAATGTTAACCTAATTGTTCCATTTGCTTATACTTTTTCCTTAATGGCAAAGTTGAAAAAGTTGAACAAGTTTATAGAAGCAAAAGAGTGAGATAACTTTTGGGGGAATTTTATTTATCTATTTTTTTTAACAACAGATTCAATCTGATATGATGTCCACCTTCCTGATAGGGATGCACAAGGTGTCGAAGTTATTTATTGGCAAGAAAGAAAATTGGCTAGTTGAATGACCTTTATATGTTTATTTAACTAACCTTTTAAATTTGGGTTGTTGAATGACCTTTATATGTATTAAACTAACTTTTTATCTCCACCACCGAAGGTGAGGAAGGTTATGTTTTCACCCCTTTCTGTTGGGTAGTCGAAAAAAAAATTTTTTGAGATTTTTTTTTCTACCCTTATCAGTATTTCCGTCGATATGTTTGTCTGTCTGTCTGTGCTTGTCTGTATGTGTCTGTTCGGTCCAGTGCTCCGTTAATACAATGGCGATTTCGATGAAACTGGGTTGGTAGGTTCATACCATGACCTAGTTGTGTGCAAATGAGAACCGTTGCTATGGACACCACCGTTGCCTAGCAACGAGACTTGAAATTTTGAAAAATCATAAAAAATTAATTTTTTCGAAAATCAAAAATCGGGCCACGAGCGACGGTGGCAGTACATTCAGCCATATTGTCAAAAATTTCCAGCCGGATCCTATGAAAAAGTCGGAGAAGATAGACTTTGAATGAACCCTGGTCGAAAACAATAAAAAAACGAAGTTCGTTATATCTCAGAGACTATGAGTCAGATATACATGAAACTGGTATGGTAGGTTCATGGTATGTCCTAGTTATGTGTGAGAAAGAACCGTTGCTATGGACCCCTCCGTTGCCTAGCAACGGCCGAAAAACCTCTAAATGTGGGGTATTTTAACGAAAAAACAATCTGCAGCATTAACCCTTGAAGCTAGAATCATGAATTTTCTTGTGCTTAATCCTCAGGTCATTCCCCATCGAACAGGTCCATCGCGTCAGTTCTATTGGGTAGTCGACTACCCATGTCGCCTACCGGCTTGTCTGTTTGTTTGTCTGTGTACAGGATATCTCAAAAAGTTGTGGACGGATCCGGATGAAATTTGGACAGGTTGGGTGTGTGACACTGACGAATGATTAGATTTAGTGAAGTCCGGATCCGGATACCATAATTTTTTCAGTGATTCTTCACCATTGAGAGATAGGGCCAAAAATGATATATAGCACGATATCTCAAAACGTTGTGGACGGATTTGGATGAAACTTGGTGGACAGGTTGGATGTGCCGCAAGGACGAATTGATTGATTCTGGTGATGATCCGAATCCGGATCCGGTTATGAGAATTGTTTAATTTTTATAGCGATTCTTCACCATTGAGAGAAAGAGCCAAAAACAATATAGTTCTGTGTAACATGATATTTTTAAATGTATTGGGCCCGATATGTTCTCCTGAATCAGACATTACGTGGCGGAGGTATGCGCTCTACCGAGTGCCCTTCTAGTTTAATTTGGGTTGTTGAATGACCTTTATATGTATTTAACTAACTTTTATAATTTGTATTGTTGATTGATCTTTATATGTATGTCACCAACTTTTTTAATTTGAGTTGTTGAATGACCTTTATATGTATTTAACTAACTTTTCAAATTTGGATTGTTGAATGACCTATGTATGTAACTAACATTCTTTTGCATCATTTCCTTTATTACCATATGCCTTGGATCCTCAAGTTAACTTCAAAACAAACTGGCACTCAAAAATATAACTGATCATGCCTGATCATCAAAAGTCTCTGAGTAATGGAGAACTATTCAAAGTGAAACAACACTGCTATTAAAAACAACAAAACAATAACTGAGAATCACTCCACAAAAAATTGCTTGCAGTTGGTAAGATCCATATTCAACAATGAAGGCATCACCAATTAAGCGCATCGCAGGCAAGGATCAGTTTCAATATTTTGACGACTGAGTGGTCTTCATCCGAAACTGTGCAAGCATCATGTGTCAGGTGTTAAGTATACTCCCAAGGATTCTTCCCAAGGGGAAGCAACCTTACACTTGGCACATGAGGCCTATAGAGTCTCAGATGAAAACCACTCAGTGGTTGGAATGTCAAACCTGAGTAGTGCTTGCTTGGCAGAGATACACAGGAGAATAACTACCAGTATTAATTATTATTGCCAAATTTTTCACTTCACATCTTTTATGCAAAAAAGATAGTATTAAGAGATAAATGTAACTGCTTGATAAAAGGGCAAAGTTATTGAATCTGTCTTCACTCAAAAAATTCCTTCCGTTACACTTTCGTGAGAAATTTTTACATTTCTTGTGAGTGTCAATTTTTTAAATGAGTTTGTTTTCAATTTTAGTCATTCTTTGCCAAACTCGACAACCCCATTTAATAAAACACTCGAGTTGAGGAGCAAGTAAGATAATGACGTGTTGAAAGATAAAACGTTTACTTCTCTGCAATAGATAATAAAAGAATAAACATTGAATAAAAATAAAACAACAAACCAAGTGTAGTCAGGACATGACGTAGTTCTGCACCCATGACAGTTCCATCGCCTTCTTTGTCAAACACTCGTAGTCCTTCAACAAACTCTTCAAATGTGCCCTGATCCTTTCGCTTGGCAATGGTTTGCATCATGGGCAGGAACATTTCAAAATCCAGCATCTTCAAACTCATTTCTAAAGCAGGCAAAATGATAAATCAGTACAGTTCTTGGAATGCTGGTTCTTATCTTGCAAGTTACTTTCTTCTGGTAAGGCTAAGAATCCCATTTTGCGAAGTGCCACGCGACACACTCAGGATTTTGTCCAGTAAGAAATAAACTTTGCAGCCGGCTCGGAATTTGATTCTTAGTGAAACACTCGTCTGGAATGCATCTGATGACATCTGGAACTTATTGACTACGTAGGCGTGTAGGTTTGTATTCACAGCACAGTTCATTCACAATGGCTGGCTCTTGGAATATTATCATTGCCACATTTGAAAAGAGGGAAGACAACAGTACTCCCCTCCCATTTTCAGGGAAAAATACATCACCGAAAGTCAATAGCAACACCTTCATGAAAAAACAAAATTGACTTAAATGTACAGTATGACCCGATATATCCGATTATGACTAAAAAAACTAATTATGTTCAAGTATTTTTCAACAGTTTTCATTGCACGTGGGCCCCGCATGTTCCCCCTTCCCCAACCTCTGGTTTTTTTTCCATCCTGGATCAATCTTTGCATTCGGTCGATTGTAAATTATTGATCATGTGTACAGCTTATTAGCGAGGAAAACAGGACCGTCAAGGAACATTATCCTGCCGGGATTGGTGTCCACAGGTATATTTTTGCCAATGTGTGTCTTTGTTGCCAGGGCAAAGCTTCATGGCTGCATGTCAGTGAGATGAGTTGCTCGTCATCGAACCTTTTTCAGGGCAAGAGATTGTTGATAAGTAACATAAATTAAATTTTAAAAAGATTTAAAAATAGCACATAAAATATAAAGATTGGTATTCAAAAGAATGCGAGGAAAACCCCACAAATGCAGCTTTGCTTGGAGCAACAATGAGCAACAAGACGTTTAAGCCACAACATGTTTTTCATGACACTGCCCGGTATTGTTGAAGCTTGACCGGACATTTGAAGACAAGAAGTTAGACTGAGCAGATGTGAATGGCTGATTGTACAAAAATGTGATAATACTTCTTCGATTATCGTAGTGATGAAAATGTGGATTGTTTAATTTATTGACCATGTGACCAAAACTATGATTTATCATTTTCAGTTATGGGGGGTATATTATTTAATATCAGTGCCTCCCGATGGTGTCGAAATGTTGCCATGTTTAGGTTTGGAAGAGTTGTTAATTTGTTTCAATTAATACATCATGTAATTTTGGAGTATTTGTCATGGAAAATTATAATGTAGTCGAGTGAGCTTGCAGACACTGGGTCGAGTGAGCCTGGAATGAGCAGTGGAGGATCGACTGCATGGCAAAAGGTTTGAGAAGGTTCAACAGGGAGCCTGATAAGCTTTGACACACATGGACTGTGGCCTTTGTGTGCGCTCAGCAGCCCTAACGGTGCTAGAACAGACCACCTGTGGAGACACTCCACCAAGTACACAGCTCAAGCGGATTCAGAAGTGAGGTGGAAGTTTTCCATCCCTTTGAATTCCCAGAAACCGCACATAGGGTTTGTGGGGAGTGTCACGGTGAAGCCTTTAGCCTGATATACTGCCACTTCTGGTCAAAGCAGGCATAATTTGTCATCCTTTTCTTTTCCATGATTCTGTGCTCATCAGTGAAGTCCTCATTCTGTGCATTTCCTCAACATCCCTAGTTTAATTGTCTTTATTACATTCATTCAGTCCATGTGTTTAACGACTACATGGAAGCTATGAGGTCTTCAAGTTACGACACAATTAAAACAATTACAGGTACATTCAAAGTTCACTGCCCCCATGCCAAATAAATAAATAACAAATCCTCCAGTGCGCGACATTGTTGGGGCACCTTCGGCAACAAGCGATGCTGCCGTGCAGCATATGGAGACGGAATTGTGAGGGAGAAGTGTACAATAATTGATTCATTAATTGCATAATCAAAATAAATAAATAATAATCGTAAAATAATGGATTTCTTCATCAATTGCCGAATGGCACACCTAAACCGCCACTGTTTTATCTGAATCTGAAGCTTTTTGAAAATTAAACGATTCATCGAAAAATGAATAAAATTAATTGAATCACCAATAAATCAAAAGTACCCTTTTATAGCCAAATCACTTGTTCACTGTTGTGTCCAAATATCCGTTTCCTCGCTCAAAAGGTGCCTGAGATATTGCCCAGATGAGAAATAAAATAAATAAATAATGAATAAATCGACAATAATGAAGTAATTAATTGATTAATCAAAAAATATAAATACCATTTTTGCCAAAGCACATCTTCACCTTTGTCCCCAAATTTCAGTTTCCTAGCTGAAAGGATGGCTGAGATATCGCCCAGAAACAATAACGAAAGAAAGAAAGAAAGAAAGAAAACAAACAACGAAACAAATGGAGTAAAAACTGAGTCCTCCCTTCCTTCCTTCAGCACCCGGCAATGATGTCATGTATCGCCTGGATATGGAATTTGGAAGGAGCGGTGTACAATATTACCCATGCATGTACCTGTAGTTTGGAATGAAATATTTTGTGCAGCCTGCTGTATCCAGTTAGTGTTAAGTGCTCGCTTGGCAAGCGATAGCAATCTCTGAACCGTCATGTTTAACATACACCTCCCGGAGACGCCCCAAATGTCAAATACTGTATGTCCGAATTGGACAATGAACACTTTTCTTAGAAGTCGGAACTGCTTCTAAGTTCGATTCTGGAGCTTAAATTTTGTAATTCAGCTTAATTTCAGAGATTCTCGAGGTTATCACATGTGCGGAAATTAAATAAAGCCACAAACGCTGGCATCTCCGGGCGTTTATAAGCATTGTAATGCATACGTGGCAAGTTGGAGGTGACAGAAAACGGGTTGGTAGGAATTGAAAGCGGGTTTTTGTTTTATTTATTTATTTTTAACCAAACGTGGTAAAAACACTTTGAGATGTTGTCAGTGACACAAAATACACCAGAACACCGAGATAGTCGTTTAATGATGAGGTGGTCTTGCAGTTGTTCAGAACTCATGTCAACTGTTTACTTACTGTTACAGTCTAAGTGTAGACTCATCTCAACGATCGTGAATTACCAAACGAGCAGAGATCAATCAAACTGACATGGCCAGGACCTGATTGATGAGTCACTTCATGTGACTGTGCTAGGCATTGTAGTCACGACAAACTTTGTTGGCCTTTCTGACGAGATCTCTCAGAGGATCAAACTTATGACCCAGGGTTTTGCAGAAGAAGTTGGTTTTGCACGTGAAGAGAGCAGGTGACCTCATTTGACAAGCGCCCTCGGCAATCGATCCTGTTCTTGCGAACTTGAAAGAAGATACTTTCCTCATCGGCATTACTGTGAGGCAGGACAAGTATGTGCTGAGCTACTTACACAGAAGGCCAAATCGTGGCTCCCCGTCGACCGTTCTCATCAACAATACAAGCCTGGTGTTGGCTTAATGGTTAAGGTGGCCAGCTTAAGATCTTAGGCTCTTGAGTTGGAGCCCCTGTCATGCTGTTGAAATAACCCCAGGTGGGTTCACTCAGCCTGTCATCCTTCAGAGTTCAGCAAAATGAGTACCAGCTTATTGGTAACAGGGGTACTGCATCCGCGGCACAATCATGCTTCGGGAAAAGTGATTGAACCAGCAGGCACAGGCTGGATACGAAACAACAAACGATATCTCATGAAACAAATGACCTTTCCAAATTCAAACAGTAATAAACATTCATGAAATGGGATACTGCCCTCAAGCCAATGAAAAGGGATGAGATACTGCACTGCATTCAAGCCTGTAGTCATTGCCATAAGATGGTATCATGTATCCGATTTCATTATTTTTTATTTCAGTTTGAATCTGGTAATTTGTTGACACCTTGTATGAATGAAAACAATCCGAATCAAATCAAATCCTGCCATTTAAAATACTCGAAACTTCTGATAAATATCACCAAGAAGTGGAGGAGCGAATTGGAAAGCACAGATCAATCGATTCATGGTGACGGCAAAATGGTCGGAAGTGACGTGTACAGTGTGTGGAATCCTGGAGGACGTCGACGTGGCCTTCGGTGAGGGAAAGCTCATAACGTCATACAGCCATTAAACTAGACACTAGAGTGATACCTTGCATTTCGACTACAGGTCGTTGAAAATCTATCCGTCTGTGTGTCAATCCTTGCAAGTGGAATGGAAGTGAAACATCGCATTTTAAAAAATGATCATACTTTCCATCTAATACTGGTTATGACCACATCAAAACAGGACTGCGGGTTTTCAGAAACAAAAACAGTCAAACCCATGAAATCTAGGTCACTTGCCGTCTATGACAATGTCCCCAGCGATTTGTAGCTATGATGAAGAGGCATTCGATAATATGAGTGAGGAAAGTGAAAAAAGAAAAACTTCATCGTTAAGAAATCGTTGCGGGCCTGTTACAAGTCAAGGCGTGGTTGAGCAGGCCAAAAAAACATAGCGGATTCAGACCCCAGCGAGGTTACCCAGGATACGGCTTAAGATCCCAGAGAGAGTAGTGACGGATGATGCGCCTGATGAAGGATGTAATTAAATAAGGCCGTTAATTATCTTCAAAATAAACTCCCTCACTCTATTCAATCCCATTCTTCCCTCCAGGCCTTCAAAACAGCTGTTCACCACCACCTCTTATCATCCCCCATCCAATTCCGAGATATTTTCTACCCCCGATAATCCACCCAAGCACACCTCCTTGAAATTCCCTGCTTTCTTTCCTGAAAGTCTTGTAATGTCCCATCTTATTCCCCATGTTCCCTGTCCCATCCCTCTCCCTTCCACAGATCTCATAATGTCTATGTTCCCCACTGTTTTGTCCTTCCCTCTCCCACCCCTCTTGTCTCATGCCCCCTTGCTGTGCATTGTGTGTGAGCTCTCGACACGAGCCTCGACAAGGTATACAAAAAAGAAAAGAAAAAAAAGGATGTTTTAATTAACCCAAACACCCAATGTTCACTCGTACACTTCCTTGGAGTTTTCTTAGTGTGCATGCAAAGTTTCAGGCTGCTCCGCTTTTATAGTTTTGGAGTTTGAGGACACACACAAACATACATTGTCTTATATTTTCATATCTATATCTATCTATGATATATATATATATATATATATATATATATTGTTGCGAATTCGCGCCCGCCGGCGTGCGAACGGCCACGTGACTCGAATCGCGGCACATCGCCCACCGGACGGACAATTCTGTCGTGACCTCTCTCGACTAACACCGGGAGCTAGTCACGGGTGGGCCTTTCGGCCTCACCACGATCGTGCAATCGGCCACCCGCGTGGGATAGGGTTGTTCGCCAAACTCGACCTACCTAAGTACCCACGCGGATGGTAAACCGGGCGATCGCACCTCGCCGCAGGTCGACTCCGGACGCGAGCGCTTGGGCGGCCCGTTCCGTACTATCGGGATAACCGAGCGGTGTTATCGTCGGCCTCGCGGTTCCGATTAATTATCGGGCGTATTAAGCCCACTACGCTAACCCTTTACGTGAAGCAGGATGGAGATTCAATTAAAGAAAAGACGAAGCGAAACGGGAAAACAGTTCAACACCAAGCACATTTATTACCGCCCACGGAAAGCACACATATACAGTCAAAATGCACCTATATCAATTAAAACAAAAACAACAATGCAGAGCTACTACCGAATACGCGAACACACGGCAACACCTATACAGTTTTACTTCACAGACGGCGCCGACACACATTTACTCAAAAGCAATGGGGAAAGAAGCCACCCTCATAGACAAGGGGGCAGACGGGCCTGTAGGCCAATATGTGCGCGGGACCTGCAGGAGCGGCCAGGTCCGCGAGACCGGGGGGGCCTACCCGCGTCCTCGTGACGAGCCGCAAATGTGGCTGCGCGGCGGTGCCCGACTTCGTGCTCCTTCGCGGGTTTCGTTGGCACCGCTTGGAGTGGGGTGGGAACGGGGCCCCCTTTTTGCACTTTCTCAGCGCGGGGAAATTGTTGATGCCCTGGGGAGGAGAATGGCTGGCTGGCTTGGGTCCCGCGATGAGCGATCCCACCGTGACCTCGTCGCCGACCGCCGTCTTCCCTGCCTCGGACCCGAGCTCCTTGGCCTCTTCCCCAATTCTCCTCAGCCGACTGCAGAACCCAACTCGATGCCTTCGCCACCCGACTCGACTCCGTTCTCCAACCCGACTTGACTGCCCAAAACCCTCTGCTATTCTCTGCCGTGCGCTCGGCGTTTTATAGGCCGGCAGGAGAACCCATATGCAAATTCCCGGATCAGGATCACCTCGGGGCGGAGCCACGCTCGCCGATTGGACGGAGGAAAAGGGCGTGAATCTCCCCTGATCCTAGAATTTGCATATTTCGATTCCATACAGACGCGCCTGGAGGCGGGCCAAGCCGCCCCGCGCTTGCTAATTGGACGGATCAGAAGTGGGCGTGTAGCATTCCTGATCCGAATTCTCCCTCGGAAAGGCCGCTATTTGCACTGCGGCTCGGTGCGTATCGCTGAACGAGCCCAGGACAGCCCGACGCTCAGTGTTCACAGGTGCTGCGGAATGGCCGTAGAAGGAGAGAGGTGAGGGTGGTGGAGGGTTTTTGGTGGTGCTTTGATGGTCATGGTGCCGTTTGGGAATGGCATGATGCGATGATGTGGGAGCGAGTTGTGACGGTAAAGGTCGTGGCTGTTGGCGTTGTTGTGTTGTTGTTGTCTGAGGGTTGGAGCGTGGTTGCAGTTGGTGACGATGGCTGGCGTGGTGGTTAAGGTGGTTGCGGTTGAGACGTGGTTGGTTCAAAATAAAGATAGAACAGAAAAACGGCTATCTCAAAGCGTCGCAGCCCGAATGAATCACATAAATTCCCTCTAAACAACGGGTTTGGGGCTAACTACACATGTACTTAGAGATATCTCACCTACGGGCCCTTCATGGTGGTTTGCGAATTTCCACAGCCGTAACAATATATATATTAGCAAATACCACCTGTCGTTTCGCTGATGGGTCAATAAAATGAGGAGGGGGGGAGAAAGAGGGAGAAAGAGGGAGAAAGAGAGAGGAGGCAGGTGCAGGGGGAGGGGGGTTGGGGGAGGTGAGGATAGTGGCACCTCACCAAATGTTGCTATTCATTGTGGGAGGGAGTGGTGCGTGACACACACACACACACACACACACACACACACACACACACACACAACCCGTTATGGTAATATAATTTATCTTCGTACAAACACACACACACACACACCACGCGTTATGGTAATATAATTTATCTACGTACACACACACACACGTTATGGTAATATAATTTATATATGTACGTACACACACACACGTACACACACGTACACACACACACGTACACGTACACACACACGTTATGGTAATATTAGTTATCTACGTACAATACACATACACACGTACACACACAAACACACACACACACACCCGTACACACACACACACACACACACACAACACACACACCCGTTATGGTAATATAGTTTATCTACGTACACATACACCGTACACACACAAACACACACACACCCGTTATGGTAATATAGTTTATCTACGTACACATACACATACACATACACACACACACACCCGTTATGGTAATATAGTTTATCTACGTACACATACACATACACATACACACACACACCCGTTATGGTAATATAGTTTATCTACGTACACAAACACACACACACACACACACACACACACACACACACACCCGTTATGGTAATATAGTTTATCTACGTACACATACACACGTAACACACACACACATACACACACAAACACACGTACACACACCCGTTATGGTAATATAGTTTATCTGCGTACACATACACATACACACACACACACACACACCCGTTATGGTAATATAGTTTATCTACGTACACATACACATACACACACACACACACACACACACACACAACACACAACACCCGTTATGGTAATATAGTTTATCTACGTACACATACACACACACGTACACACACAAACACACGTACACACACACACACCCGTTATGGTAATATAGTTTATCTACGTACACATACACATACACACGTACACACACACACACACACATACACATACACACACACACACCCGTTATGGTAATATAGTTTATCTACGTACACATACACATACACACACACACACACACACACCCGTTATGGTAATATAGTTTATCTACGTACACATAACACACACACACACACACACACCCGTTATGGTAATATAGTTTATCTACGTACACATACACATACACATACACATACACACACACCCGTTATGGTAATATAGTTTATCTACGTACACACACACACACACACACACGTTTCCTTCTATTAGTGTCGACTAGCAAATACAACCGCTGCTTTACTGATGGGGATATTAAGGAGGGGGTTGAAATAGGGAGAAAGGGAGAGTGAAGAAGAGAGGAGAGAGGGGTGGAAGAGAGAGGAGGCAGGAGAGAGGGGAAGCTAGAAAGGGTGGAAGAGCGATGAAGGGGGACGGAGGTGGGGAGAGCTATGCTCCACCAAACGTTGCTATACTGCGGGAGGGAGGCATACAAAGAGGGGGTGAGACAGAGACAGAGAGAGAGAGAGAGAGAGAGAGAGAGAGAGAGAGAGAGAGAGAGAAGAGAGAGACAGAAGATATGAAAAAAAAAGAAGAGAGAGCAAGGTGAGGGGTGGAGGTGGGGTTAGTAAAGAGAATGATATGTTATGCTTAATGACCGAACACACACACATACAAACTCATCGTCAGAACAGCTGTACACACAACGACACAACAGAGTTTATAATGTAATCCGCTGGCACATCTGCAAAAACTTCGATGTCCCAATTCCAGAAAATTTGTGGGAGCATGAACCAAAAGTAATAACTGAAAACGTGGAAGTACCTACCGCTCACGTACAAACTAGCGATCCCATTGAGCATGAACATTGAAAACAAAGCGTTGCGACCAGATGTCATACTGAGGTACAAAAAAAAGAGAAGGCATTGCTGATTGAGGTGTTAATCGCAGTGATTTTGGATGAAACGATGTAGAAATCAAGAACATGACCAATATCAAGACCTCAGGAATGAAGTGAGAAGATTCTGGAAGCTGAAGAATGCCAAAGTTGTACCAGTGATAATTGGAGCTACAGGAATGATGACAAAGAACCTCACAGAGACAGTAAACCTAGGGGTAGTACCCCTGGGCATTCACCTTGTCGTGGCTCGATACGATAATCAGGCAACCACTGGTCGGCACGGATGACCCACAAAATATGTTACAGAGAAGAAAGTAAATACCTATGGATTTGTTTTTTAATGACATGAACAAACCTTGGTACATCACAGATGATAAAGGTTGTGGTCAATTTTCATCGAAATTGTGTGTGTGTAGTTTCGGAGAAGGGAGCAAATACCTATTTTGGTGGGTGGGGGGGAGGTTCTCCCCGCCCACCTGTAAACCCCTTAATGTGTGCAGATTTTGATGCAGTCGATACACTTTGGTATATTATGGGTGATGACGGTTGTGGTCAGAATTCATCAAAATTGTGTGTGTAGTTTTGGAGGAGAGAAAATACCCAAAAATATTTTTTGGGGGGGGGGGGGGAGTCAAAAAACCACCGTCGCCCTTCTAAATGAGCGCAGATTTTTGAAGGGGTCAATATATCTTCATTAGGCATCAGATATGAAGCTTGTGGCCAAGTTTCATCAAAACCACATGTTTGGTTCAAGTGATTACGACTGAAGTGTTCACAGACTGAATGACTCACTCACTCACTTTCTGACTCGCCGACTCACTCGACTATGGCCACTGCTCAATCGCATAAGCTCAACTGACGAAAGCCCAGGTGAGATAATAACATGCCAAGATCTTTATGTTGCGGTATTTTTCCACAGGCTTCTGCCAGGGCTAATTAAAAGAGTGCAAGGATTCTTACATGCTAAAGGAAATTATTTCTGTGGTAATCATTCTTCTGATCCTCCATCTATATCTTCAAAGCAGATTCTCAAAAGTGTAAAAATCTGTGTGTCAGATACCAGACACAACAGATCCACCTGTTTTGATGTCATCTAGTAATGTGTGATGTAGGTGGTAGCACAAATCAACTTGGTCCAAATGATCAGGTCAGGTCAGGTATGGGAGCATGTGCTGCAGCAACGAGTCGCTGCGTCCACTTTCCGCTGGAACTCCAGAGGCCTCCGTCTGGCCATCCCCCAAGCAGATGCCAGGCCCATCCCCAACTCCTTGAGATGCTAATCAACCCGCTGCAACCACGAGGCACGTGGTCGGCCCATTGGCCTCCTCCACTCACGAG
>CM068956.1:28350759-28375243 GCA_035128595.1 Eptatretus atami | reverse complement strand
TGGCTCACAGCCAGCAGAGACATGAATGTCACTGCCAAGGTAAGTGAATCTCTCCGTGACCTTAACATCCTCACCACAAACAGGTACAGACAAGACAGCAGCATCCAAGATGTCATGAAAGCCTGAATTTTAGTTTTGACTCAGGAAACCCATAATCCCAGCGGCTCCAACTCCTCAATCAGCACCTCAAGAGCCCCCAAAAGGATATCCAGAGTCTCCGCAAAGTTGACTGCATCATCTGCGAAATGCATGTCAGAGAAAAAAAAAAAAAAAAAATTTTTCTTCTTGGGAACATTCCCAAACGATGCACCGCAGCTTGATCTCTCTGACATCCTCTCCAGAATCCAGTCCATACAAGTGCTGAAAAGTGTGGGGGCCAGTACACACCCCTGACGAACTCCAGTAACAACTGGAAATAAGTCAGAGGATGGGTACCCACCACATCTCACAGCACTCTCAGTACCAGAGTATAGTTCAGACATCATATCGATCAGGTTTGGTGGTACCCCACAATGACCAAGAATCCTCCAGAGGGCATCCCGATTCACTGAATCAAACGCTTTGCAGAGATCAATATAGGCAGCAAGCAGCCCCTGCCGAAACTCTCGTCTGCGTTCGATGAGGATCCGAAGAGCAAGGATACAGTCAATCGTTGACCTCTTTGGTGTAAAGCCTGACTGCTCTGGGTGCTGGTTTGCTCAAGCAGATGGTGGCGAACCCTATCAATAATTATCCGAGCAAAAACCTTGCCCGGCACTGAGAGCAGCGTCACCCTTCAGTAGTTGTTGCAGTTCTGGAGATCACCCTACCCTTTCCAGAGAGGGACAACAAGGCCCCTCTTCCAGTCCACCATGGAAAAATGATCCACCTCTTCAAATGATCCACCATGGAAAAATGATCAATAATTAATTTAAGTTGGAAAAACAAGTCATTCATGCTATTCTTAAATACATTTGGATGTTAATTTGACATTTAAATTGCTTATAATTTGAAACGTACACTTACATAAGATAACACGCCAATACCATTTTAAAATCCACCTCTCTTCTGTGAAACCTCAAAAAAATAAAAAAATAAAGAGGGAAAAGCTGGATTAACATTTTCCATGAACAATTGCATAGTTAAAAATACATCTACATTGCATTAGGTTATATGCACACATCAGATTTGACTCGACATGTTCTGAAAGCGGTCGTTTGGTGTCCATAACATGGTAAGTTGAGGTATTGGCATTGCCAGATGATGTATGTTGGGTGTCCCAAAGGGTGTCCCCTTTGAGGCTGATATAATGGTGTCAGGCTGTACAACAAACCTTCAGGCTTTGGCTTTCCCAGGACCTTCATCACCTCGGCATTGGTTGGGTTCTGGCCAAGAGCTCGCATGACGTCTCCGCACTGTCCGTATGTGATTTTCTGTTTGCCCGTACGGTCAAAAAGTAAGAAAGCTTCCTTGTATTCTGTGGGTAAAAGCCAGGCAAATGTTGGTCTATCATTATCAAATGTTACAGACATTGTATTTACTATTCAATGCAGACTTTAAATTTATTTTTTATAATTCTGTTCTCAAGCACTTTATGCACAAATGAGAGTCAATTTTGCATGGACTACAATCAACAGGAATCTGCTTTCAATCACACTTCGATATAAATGTCTTGGTTATAGTTAGCATGCAGAGTCTGTTATATTGAATGATATCTATATTTGATTTTATTTGAGCCGCAAACTTTATTCGTGTCTTCAAAATAAGACTCCAGTGAATTTGAACATAATGGAGAAAACACAGATCTGTGTTAAATTGGGTTCAAACTATGTTACAGCTTTTCTTTACAATTATACAAGGAATTTCCTTGACAAGCAGAAAGGAAACCTAGAGGTAAAACGGGGTCATTTTTGCCAATCCTACCTGTGTCATCTCCATAACCCAACTACAAGGGCACTCAGTAGAGCGCGTACCTCCGCCACGTAATACCTGATCCACGAGAACATATCGGGCCCAATACATTTTTGAATAATAAGCTATACAGTACTATCGTTTTTTGGCCCAATATCTCAATGGTGAAGAACACGTTTGAAATTTTTTTATAGTAGCTGGATCCGGATCAGATCTTTTGTTCCTCATGTATAGTCAGTCAAACGTGTAAAGTTTCGCCTCGATCTGTTGAGCCACTTCATAGAGGAAGACTTTTGAAGTTTTTTTTTTTTGAACAATATGGCTTGTGAATCACGTAACCGATGACTTTATGTGGACCATTTAATCCCGAGATGAACCTCAATTTTTTCATACTGATCAGATGTAGCATTCTACATATGCAACTATGACATCATAACAAAGGCACCGATGATGTCATTTTTTAAAAAATCACACTTTTTCCTCATGGGGAGTACTTGTCATGTACCAAGTTTCAATTTTTTTCCTTGTTGCAGTTTCACAGATACAGACACCAAGGTTTTTCCAGTTTTCCAACATGGCTGCCACGCCACGTGACCTCTGACGTCATAATTATCAATAAAATACTCCACATGAGTAGTTGCTCCTCCGGTGAAAATTTCGCCTCAATCCGCCGAGCAGTTGCGGAGAAAAACACTAAAGTTCTGTGCGGACAAACAGACAGGCAGACAAACAAATGGACCCAAATGCAATACCCTCTCCTTCGGCGAGGGTAACTAGAATCAACATTTAACATAAACCCAATTAGCTCTTGCAATGACTACATGGCACTCTGTTGACTGCTTAAGTTGCTCACACACAACTATCCTTAGTTCTTTTTCATGTACTCCACTCTCATCCCATGCCTCAATTTAAAAGAAAAATTTTGACTCATTTCAAAATTAAACAAACTCAGAATAATAAATCGTCTTTGTGTCATCATGTCCATCATTTCCTTCTTTTTCTTGTGTTTATCTTGAGTGTGAACTCACCATCAATCTGATCCTGTGTGAATTCAATCTGCAAAGACATTGATACTGCATTGAATTATTATCAGACAATAAGTTCAACAAAACGCTTTAAAACTGTTTAACTGCATACCTTTTGTGGTGAACAAAAAACATTCTACCTTTAAGGGTATATGTTACAAAATAGGTCTGCATCCAAGTGTGCTGATTTGTATCATACTGCGATGCATTTTTCCAGTGAAATAATCATTAAAAAAAAAGTGTTGTATTTAAATTTATGTTAATAAAAACTTAGAGAGTTGGAAAATGTTGGCAGGTTTTATGAAGTTCTATGAAAACAAGCTGATTGGGTTTCTCTGAGAATGATGTAGTATACAGAATATCACTTGAATACGTGATACTCGTCAAGTGAGAGTGAGCAAGGAGGGGCATTCAATAAGTATATATATTCTAATATACGTAAAAAGCTCTTTCTACTACTGACTGATATTAAAGATGGGGAGTGACGTAGAAAGCTGAAATTTTTTGTGCCCATGGACATCGAAACCGATACACCAGAAAAAAAAACCATCACAGAATCGTTGTACAACATTCATATATGAAAATATAAATAAATGAAAAATCAAATGCAGGTGAGCAACCCAAGAGAATGGGGAAACACAGTTCGTATGCTTACACAATGTGAAAGCACACCCTGCTATTTAAATAATACCATATATATTGCTACGAATTTGGAATTCGATTGTTAGGGTTAGAGAGGGAGATGGCGGTTAGCATGCGGGAGACCGCAACCGCATGTCCTAGTGTAATGGTGAGGTGTGTGAGCGTCGTGGCACGCAGGAGTGTGCACGTTGAATGGCGACGACGACTGCGACAGATGGTGGATAAAGGCCGAGTAGCGGCCGTAGCTGGTTTGAGAACCGTGCCGGGTTTGCACGGCAGCGAGCGCGGGGTCCGTGCTGTGCATCGCACGAGGCCACCACATGCGCGCCTGCGGGAGTGAAGCCCGGTCCGGAAACGCACGCGGTGGATTAGCCAATCCCGCGGACCAGAAAGGTAGGCTGGATATGGATTTGGACCGGACGGGTTCTCCACGCGAGCGTGTGTGTGAAGCTCCGACGAGCAGAACAATGTGTTCGCGTGGGGAGCCCTCGAACGCGAGGTTGTTTTGAATGCGCAGGTGACGTCGTGGCTGCATGGTTGGAATCGCAGGAGTGGAATCTCTGCCGGATGGTACGTCCGATAAGGGACGAGGTGCGAGAAACGCGACGCTGCCATGACGTCACGGGGAAAGAGCGCAGGTTGCGAGTTGCCGCGCGCATGAACTAAAAGCAGAGCTCGCTTCGGGATGTGAACAGGATTCCTGGCAAGGGGTGGAGACCCCCTGTCTGGGGGGGGGAGACAGGAAGTATGAGTTAGGGGTGGGTTAGAGTTAGTGAGACCGGCTTCATGGGGAATGAGTTGTTCTCATGGAGCCCGTGGAATGGATTAGTAGAGGGATTCAAGTTTAGATTTAGGAATGGGAATTTTTGGATTTTTGGACACGGACAGCTGGAAATGTGTAGTGGAGACGTAGCTAGCTACGTGAGTAATGGAACGTGCATGTGAGTTTTAAGGGACGACGAGGGAGCACGAGTTGTCAGGGGATTTAGTTAGAAGAATGGCAGTATAGAGTGTTGGTGTGAGTTGTGAAATGAAAGTGTGTGAGGAATGAGTGTGGGACAGTGAGCCAGTGTGTGAGTGGAGCAAATGTGGTATGCATGGTGCGATGACTGATTGGGGGGAGGAGTGATTCCCCAAGTGACCCGGGTCAGTTTAATGTTAGCTAGTGGGTTATTCAAATTTACTAACAGGAGGTCGTTTTGTTGGTGTCGAGAGAAGGCACGAAACCCGTTTGGGGGGTGCAAGAGTTCATGGACGGCTGGAGCGTGGCTGGTGGAAAGGTGATTTTCTTTAGTGGGCCCCAGGACGGGACTGTCGGCCAGAGTAGGCCAAGGGCCCAAGAGGGGCCGGGATGTGTAGTGGGCACGGCGACCGTCGTAAACGGGACCGTAGCGCCAGATGCACGGGGGCAGTGTAGTGGGCATGGGCGACCTCGGAAAGGGACCGGGGAATCAACAGCACGTGGGCATCGGGGGGGGGCAATGCCAGAGAGGGCAACCCCCGCGTTGTAGGAGCAGCTAGGCTCGGAGGCAGCCTGCGGGCCTGGGGGTCCTATGGTTTGAGTTTGGCAGAGGGGGTTCCTGCCAGTTGAACCACGCTGCACAGCCAGGAAAATTGTGCGAGGGCACGAATGATTTGAGGGCAGGCCCTTTATAAATGGCACCAAACGGGCGACGGGAATCATGGTTTTTAGAACCGATAGTTTTAAAGTGTGAGGCGTTTTTTTTGGAAAGCCTGGGGTAGTTTCAGGTGTAATAAATGTTAGGGTAGTTAGGAGATGTACCCCTTCGCACCATCCATCCCTTCGCCGTTGTAGGCCGCTGACTCACCTTGGTGGATCGCTGAACTCTTGAGGAGGGCCTTCTGAGGCTTGTTGGGCCTCGAGACAGGACGCTAGTTCTCCCTATTCCCCTCCAGAGAGGGAACGTAGGGTTGGAGTAGGCTAGGTTGACAGGATAGGTTAGCCAGAAAAAGACGATAAAGGGGCTAGGGAAGACAATTATAAAAGGGAAATAAAAATAATAAAAATAAAGAGGGCTAAATTTTGTTGTTTTTGTGGCAAATTAAGGGAGTGGGTATGGACAGAGACAGGCAAAGGCGATAGAGTGGGGGGAGACAGTAGGCTAGGTCCGAGCCCGCCTTCAAGGCGGCCGGCACCACCGCACTCCCTCCAGACCTGATGGAACCACACCAGAGGCCGGCCAGCTTCACCTCCGCGCCAGTTGTGCTGCAGCCGCCTGTTCTGCATGGGCTTACCTTGCCATGCCTAGTTGCCTGCCTCTCCATGACCCCATGCTGGCTAGCCCTTGTTTGCGTTTGCCCCTGTGTCCATCCATCACCATGTGCGCCACGAACATCCAGTTTCGCAACGACTGCCCTGCAAGCAGGCCCGTGCATCCATCATGTTCATTTGTTTTTGCGCACCATTCTCCATACATTCCACGCATCAATGAACTTTGAAATGACTTTTGCCTTCCTCTTTCACAGATCACAGTCCTGGGCCATGGTAATGTAATGGATAAGTTGAGTGGAAATTGTAAATACGTGGTACTCCACCTGCATGTTTGTGTTTAGCGCCGGCAATTTTAGTGAAGTTGTCCGAATAGTCTGTGAGAGTTGTTTAGTTAGTTACGCAGCGCATTAGGTTATTTATTTTTGGGACACATATAAAGAAATGTCGCACTCAGGGATCCGAAGGTAGAACGTACTAGGGAAAACTTACACATGCTGGTCAAATGAAATTTGACGACTCGGGACGAGTCTGTAAAAGGGAGGGGGTAGTGTTACGAATTTGGAATTCGATTGCACGCAACATACAGGTTCCTTTAGTCAGCTATGTCGATTAAGTGCTTGTTCCCTAGATAGCTCACCTTTCATTGTTTAAATGTTCAGAAAATTGATTAGATGCACTGCGGATCGATTTAATAGTTAGGGAACGACAATGGAGACATCCCTCCCCCTCTTCTGCGAAGAGGAAGAACCACCCTGCCGTCCCGTGATTCATGATGTCAACAACTCCTCCCACCCGTGGTTGAGCGGGGGATGGATCACGAGGGCATGAGTCACGCCGGGCGTGGGGGAGGAGGCGGAGAAGATAAGGACGAGATCCTTTCTTGTTCTTGAGGAGTAAGCTGTTTGCTTCGGCAGAGAGTAGTCGTTCAGCAGACCGTTGGGGTCCTGTTTGGCTTGGGTTAGGGTTGAGGCCTTCGGAAGCTTTTTGTTTCGGCTGGCTCAGTGAGCTTCGGCTGAGGCTTGGCTCGGGAGGAGGCTTTTTGGAGGCTTTTGCTTTGGTGGTTCAGTGAGCTTCGGCTTCTGTTTGCTCGGAGAGCTTTTTGCTTCGAGCTGCTTTGTTTTGGAAGGAAGTTGAAGCCGGTTGCTCGGCTCGAGCTGCGAGTGTGGCTCTTCTTCTTCTTAGTTTGTGGAGCTCTTTGTTCTTCATTTTGGTTCCCGCTTGGTGCGACTCATCGACCCTTCTTGGAGTGGTTTCTCGCGGGAAGCGACGCATCGAACGGGAAGGATTGGCGCCTCGTCTCACCAGCACGTGGTTGAGAAAGCGTGGGAGGTGGTTCCTCGGGGAAGCGACGCATCGACGGAAGGATCAGCGCCTCGTCTCACCAGCACGTGTTAAAGCGTGGGAGGATTCGCGGGAGCTCGCGGAAGGATCGCGGCTCGGCGATTGGATCCAGCTCGCTCATCGCTGGAGCCCGGGTCGAACGAACTTGAAGACCACACGAGGTGGAGAGGTTCGGGATAGGTCCTGGGTTTCAGCTCACCTGTCCTCCGAGCTGGAGCTCGTTATTAAAGGCCTCTGCCACCATTATTGGGGTGTGTGTGTGTGCGTACGTGTGTCCGTGGGCCCGTCTAATAAGTAGGGAAATTGTAAGTGCTTTGTGTGCTGTAAATGTTTGCATTGCATTTTGTATAGACGGTCGTAGTTCTTTTGTCGTGCTTTTGTTGCTTGTATAATTGCATACGTGTTTTGCCTTGTTTAATTGCATACGTGCTTTATTATAATAAAAATGTCCTTGTGTGATGTAAACCTGTTCGTTGCATCCATTTCCCTCATTGAACTGCCGTATTGAGATCGAATAAATAGTTGGTTTCTTAATAGCCGGTAAGTGATCGGGTCCAACGGGACTGCGCGATAATACCCGCTCGTTATCCCAAAAGGAAGCGAGCTGCTTAAGTGGCTCGCTTCCCAAGCGCGTCCCGTTGAGGTACAATCTCTCGGTAACCTACCCGCGCGAATAATTAGGTAAATCGAAGATATTGGCGATCGGACCCTGTATCGCGCGGGTAGAGTGCGGACAAGGTTGTGGTTGGTTAAAAAACCACCCGTGGCTGCGTTTCCGGCGTTGATCCGGAAAGCCGCGACTGAATTGTCTGTTCGGTGGGTGAAGCGACCGCTATTGGTTAGACGCGGTCGTTTCGCACGCGCGGGCGGAAATCTACAACAATATATATTATATATATATATATATATATATATATATGATTATATATATATGTGTATAAACACACACGAGGAGTGACCAGTTTGTTGGTGACCCAACAAGGAAAACATTACAACAATCACTTTTATTCACTTTATTTCTCAACGTAATCTCCTCCCCCAGCAAAGCACATGTTATCGGTCATCTGATTGTTTGTGGGACCTCCTTGTCATGTTCTCTAGGAAGTCCTACACAGTTGTTCCCCTGCAGAGCTTCCTTGAGTGAAGGGAACAAATAGAAGTCAGAAAAGGATTAGATTTGGTAGTCGGGTGGGTGTGGCAGAGGTTCATATCCACCGTTAGCAATTATAGCCACCTAAAGTGGAACAGATCGAGTCACATTGAGTGAAAGAGTTACATTTTGGATGCAAGAGGGAAACCTTCCTGAGTGAAAGAGTCACATTGCTCAGGTGAAAAAAGCAGTGGGTTTGCAGGGATAAACGGTTGTCCAACAAAGCCATTACTTCTTGCATTAAGAATATTGAAGATTGAAAGTGCCGGCGAGGTCTGGCTGCATGGTTGGGATGGGAGTGTATTGTTGAAACAAATCTTTGAGATGATCTTTTAACGGGCCTTAATCTTGTTTAGGCCTATCATGATGGTAGTGGAGGAAGTTTTCTGCCAAAATCCTTTTTTTGGCCTGCCAGAAGGCTTCATCCACCACAATAAACACAAGACGATCTTTGTCTTCAGTAAACACTCCAAATTGATGATTGTGCGGTCTGATTATGAGGACTCTGAGTACGAAAACCATTAATAGTCCAAGAAAGATCACTGTAAGCTCGATTTTTTATTGGCTGAAGATTCTTTGTCACTTAATTGACTAACACTTCCATTAAACTTGAAGCAGGTAAGATGTGATGTACTTTTACCCGTTACAAGAGAAGTGACGAATGCCTCATTTTCACGTTTATAATCTGATGTGAGACCAGTGTGATGCTACAGGACAGCTCAGAGGGATAGTGTACTTGTCTTTGAGGTGTATTATCTGGCTTTGATTCTGAACCTGACAATAAACGTCACACTCATCATTTGCAGATAATTACAATGCATCAATGATTGTGCAATATCACTTTAATGCGATGTTAAGTTCAGCGGCCATCATCAGTACTTGCTGGTGGATAGATCCAAGTGTCTTTTTACAAGAGTAGCCATTCTGTGCCGGCACCGTGGACTGAATAAATTCCTGGCTAAGTTAACAAGGTGTAGGGCCCTTCCATTTCTTATGGTGGGTGTGTCGGCAATTTGGCTTTATTGTGCAGTCATTTTAGGTTTAGAGTGCCCCCAGCGTTTCATTAGAACTAGAGCACCCTCCAGATGAAGCAAAAGTGTTGCACCCTCTGTGTCTACATCCGGTAAGATAGACTGCATTAGTTGGTTTGAGGCCTTGGTTGGAGCAAGTGCCCATGCTTCTACATTGCTCCAACAGAACCACTATTATTTGACATCACCGGAGTAATTACTGAGTAATATAGTAACATCATTCAATATCCTAAGTAACTGACGAAATAAGCAGAATCAGGAGAAAAGTGAAACGGGAGTCATGGAGTCATTCACAAAATGCCCCAACCACTAAGTGCACACTCGATGCTACTGCGGAAATATAGTTCTCGCAAAAGTATCCAAACAGGACAGCCTGATGAACTACACATATAACATATGTTGCACTAGAATGTAGATAATCAATCCAATGCCTGGCGTAATGCCTGGTGAATCTCGATGATCAATGTATGCCTGGCGTTGGCTTAATGGTTAAAGTGGTGGGCTGGGATCCTAGGGTCCTGAGTTCAAATTGCTCAGCTGTTGAATTAATACCAGATGGGGTTGAATCAGCCTGTCATCCTTCTGAGGTCGACAAAATGAGTACCAGCTTGCTGGTATCCTGCGTCGGAGTGGCGACCCGTCAGGATTGTGCCCAATAGCCCAGGAGACTGCTTAGGCAGCACCAACGCTCTGCACAGAAGTATGGTCCCAATGGAAGGATGGAATCCAATGCAGCATGGGGATACTCAACTATTTGACACACTAAAGACTGATGGCCGTGAAGTCGAGTGTGGAGCAATCGACATGCAGCACCAACAGAAAGTTAAGGACGAGAAAGACGAATGCAACCATCGATTGTCCAGTCTATCGACGGCAAGATGAAAATTCTGCTCCCATTCCTACTAGAGGAAGACAATATACCAAGTGACAGAGATAAATACCGACACGACAAGTGTGAAAACTCTTCGAACACCGAGCCAATTACAAAGAAAATCCCAGAAATTAGACAAGACATCGGTGTTTCTCGACGGATCAGGAGGATCTGTTCGGAACCCTGATTGATGTTTGCCTCTGCACTCTAGCAAGGGCATGTCAACGTTATCAACTCCATGGACACATCGGCGTTCATCTGTGCTTTCTGTCTCTTTGTGGCCCTTCGCAACCCCATCAAGGAATAACCTTTATCAATGCCAAAACGAATTTGAAGTAGCCACCAGAGAATTCAACCAGAACCTCGTAACTGTGTATCTCTCAGAACAAAACTTCAAATGGTAATTCAATCCGTCCCATAGCTCGTACTTCGGAGGATATTGGAACGACAGATAGGAAACAATCCTACAAGTTTTCAAGAGGATGGTCGCTAAAATTAGTGATGCACCAACTGACACACCAACATGCTTGTAACTTTCATGGCAGAGGCCTGCACCATTGTCAACGCCAGACTGACCACCAAAATTCCATCAGATGCCAATGACCCACGGCGCTCAGTCCAAATATGCTTCTCACTATGAAGGTTCAACTTTCAACACTGCTTACAGACAAGTTTGTAAAACGGAGACCTGTATGAAGGTGATGGTGAACATTATTTCACTCATCAGTTTTGGTGAGATACACCCAGATTCTTCATCTTCGACGGAGATGGAGCGAAACCAAAACCAAAACCTCAAAAGGAGGAGATGTTGGCCTGCTGAGAGAGAAAGAGCTTCCCCACAATGACTGGCCACTAACCCATGTTCTGAAAGTTTGTTGAAGCGATGAGAACAAACTTCATAATGCAGACATGATGATTTGGAAACGACAACACATGACGGTACTTATCTGAAAACCCATCTCAGAACTTGTCTTGACACATGAGGTTAAAAAGTTAAATTCTGCACTACATTCTATACACGTTTTAACTGCCTCACTCAAAAATGCAGTGTATGTTTCGGTGGGTGTCAGCCATTTGACTTTACTGAGCAGTCATTTTATGCTTTGATCGCCCCCAGGTGGCGCATAAGGAAAAGAGCCCCTCAGAGGAAGCAACAGTCTGTGTCTTGCATCCACGTGGATGGGATTTCTACGGGCTGGTAGGATGGCCTAGAGGTATCGAATACTTGCCTCTAATCTGTCTAGCCTGGGTTTGATTCTCGACCCAGCTATAAACTATCATCCTTGTGTTTTACAGGCAGGTGATTCATCAATGTGTGTGCTGTCATCATCAATTCATCAATTAATCCCAAGTGCCTACAAGCTTCGATAACATATCGCGTTACCTTATCTCTTTTCATAGGCGACAGATATTCAGAACAGGCAGACACCGCAAAGACCCAAAATAAACCTGTCCCCACGCGATGCTCGCATGGGGTCGGTGCGTGGTTTGAGGGGAGAGCTATGGCGGTGGTGCTATGGCGGATGAGATCCTTTGGCAGACTGCATCCAACTTTGTCGTGTCAAGGCTGTTGTGCGTCTATTCAGCACGCTCTGAACCCCGTCTCACTCTTGTGGTTCTGAGGTGCTCGTTCTGGTTGCTCACCTTTCTCCACTCGACCCGCCGAGCTGCCACTCTCCAAACAACCCGTTCAATCACTCCACATCTACAGCTCTCTTCTCGAACCCTTAACGTCCCTGAGCTGATGTGAGCCTCCCCGCCCCTCGGCTATTCTTACCTCAATATTGTGTGCCGATTGGTTCTCTGCTGAGCCACTCTAACCTTTGTACCACAACACCAATTATGAGCAGTTTTAGGCAGTTCTAGCGTTCTTACCTGAGCACACGATCCTGAGGCGTACATTTAATTGCCTTCCTCAGGTGCAATTTTCTGGGCTCATGTAAGTGGCTGTTGGCAGTACACTTTAAAGGAAACAAATGGACAGATTATGAAGGAAATGTATTGAAAGACTTAATAAGGGGGGTGGGGAATCTTTGGACACATTCTGGAGGAGAGGGGCCATGATTATCATCTCTGAAACAAACTCAACACGTGATCTTTGTTTTACACTGAAACCACAGCACTCATGGCTGAACATGTACTAATGGCATAACTAATCTACTTCAGAACCGTTACCCCTACCTTGTCCTCACGTTATATATAATATATATATATAATAAAGACCCACCCACATCTCTCACCTATGAATGGAGGGAATAGCCAATCAGCTCTCACCAATCAAATAAACCCAGGTGGCTAGAATTACATAAAATAATTGACACCTCCCACACGCCTTTGCCAGAAGAAGCTGCACAAAGCAACCCAAGAAGGCCTATAAAGGTAAGCACTTTGCTGTTTCAACCCTTCCAGAGTTCTTCCACAACTATAAAGACATTCACACATAGTATGCACATGAGAATCCCAATGCTACACACTCCTTCGCTGCTCCGACCAGGCTCGATCGCTTTTTGGCGAATCATCAGGAACAGTGGAGACAAGCAATACATACCAATGAGGTTCCCAAGCATTACTATGTGCAAACGTCAAAAAGCAGTCTCTGGAGCTCCGCAAGACTGGGCGTGGGCTTGCTCGCACAATACCCGGGAAGGTGGGGTCTCTCCCTGCTCAGCATGCCTGCCTCGTTTGACATCACGCCCATCATCAGCTTGGGGGCATGACATCGCCACCATCACACTTGGAGCGGGGCTTCTCCTGATCGGTGGCTTTTTTTTGTTTGTTTTTGTTTTTTTTGTTCAAACACGTCGTTCATTTTTATCGCCAGTTTAATAAATGCAAAAACATACTGGGACAAATTAGTCTTAGACCCTCGCTAATTAACACAGCCCACCCCGCATGTGTTGACAAGTACCACTTAAACTCAGTTTCCTGACTTAATTTACATCGAGATATTCTCGTACACATCCACAGACCATGCAACTGTAATAAATCCTAATCTTTCCTTGAAATTCCTCAATCTACCCTCACAACCGTAATATAATATATATATATACATACATACATACATACACACACACACACACACACAGGTTGAACCCCTAAATTAACGTAGCAGGCACAAAAAAGTCCATCACAGATTTTGTGAGATTGTGATGGAACAACGTCAAAAGAGTCGTGATGGTAAATCCCATAAGAGGGTTGTGGTGTCATATTGTGGCATCCTAATGTGGTGTCATTCCTACCTTGTTTTGTTGTATTTTTGAGATTTCACCCTCTATGTTTTTACTTTTTGTCATGTTTTTTTAATCTTGTTTCTGTAATTTTTTTAGTAATAAAATACTTAATATTTTATATATTTTGTTATTTTGGTCTGGATTAAATCCATGGATGTGATTAAATGCTTTTATGACGCGTTTCAGTTGATTTGGGTGATGGTTGGATATGTATCACTATTAAAATGGTAACTGTCCAGTGTCCATTTCCCCTCCCCCCCACCCCACCCTCCTAACCAATCCTGGGCTGGTTTGGTTGAGTCCTTTGATTTCTTTTCATAATAAAATGATTAATGTGTTTGTATATTTTTTTTAATTTTGGTTGTGTGCACAGCCCAGAGACAAAGTAACTCCTTGCATTAGAATCACCATCATGGCTTCAGCAGTTATTTGCGTGAGGTCAGGCTAACAGTTTTACATTGTTTTAAGAGGAGAAGAAGCAGAAGAAGAAGTACAAATTGGTTTTTAGCGATTTCCTGATGTGGTACTTTCGCCAATGTATTTTGGAGTCTTTTTAATCTTGGTAGTTCAGAAAATGCTGGAGAATAAAAGGTTTGGCTATTTGAATGCTTATGACTTCACGCGATATGTAGTTTGTAAGCCTATGATTGTGCACACATTTGAATGGGTGGCCATTTTTCCTGTATCATCCCTCAATATTGAGTACTACTCTACTCCATGATAAAGAAAACATTAGTTGTCAGAGATGACGAAGAAAGAAAAAATACAGAATATGGAGCCAAAATGATGCAGCTTCTCACCTTTGTGCCATGTGTTGATCATATCTTCCAAGTTTGGTGAATTTCTGCACAACCGTTAGGAGATAGCGTGACGGACGTACAGGTAGACAGAAGGACAGAAAGACAGATGGAGCTGATTACAATACCACCCCTTGCCCTGTGCTCTTTGATGATAAAAGGATGAGCAATTTGCCTGATTTCTGTTGTTATTGGAGTTGTAGTTGTTGTTTTGAACATGGCAATCTGTTGAGGTAATGTGTGCCATGACTGTGTATAAAGTAACTGAGTGTTTTGTTGACAAATTGCTCCCCTCACCGCAAACCTCCCGAGGAATGTCTCATTTATTGGACTATATTATATATTGCAAATAATTCATCGGACATAAATTCATAACTTTGTGTGTAATTGTAATCCTCTGTGGTGTGTTGAGTTTGTGTGCCATCATTTTGACAGGCTTTCCCCCCTAGTGTGTGTGTTTGTGTTGTGTGTTTGGTGTTTGTGTGTTGTGTGTGTTTGTGTGTTTGTGTGTTTGTGTGTTTGTGTGTTTGTGTGGTGTGTGTGTGTTATTTGTGTAATAATACTTTGGGCCCAACACCAAAAGTACACTGTCAAGTAAATACAGATGCAACCTGGCCCTAAAGCAAAGCTCAATCAAATACATTCTTACCCACAGGGCCAGGAATGAATACACTAAAAATATTTTTGCGTTTGGGGACTACTAGCCTATTATGAAGCCAACTTTTTTTTAATTAAAAAGGCTAAAATAATTCAGACATTGTGGCAGAGCTAAATATGTACATCTCAGCCCTACAGCCAGGTACCACGTCCATTAAAGCATACCAAAGCTAATATAAGCATGCACTTTTGGCTCAAAATCGAAAGCACATCATCAAACACAAACACACATCCTAGCCCACAGGGCCAGAATGTGTGGTCATTCCCATCAACATTGGGGACCACTAGCCTTTAGGAGCCTGGAGTGGAGTCCTACCAAAAAAGTTAAGCTGGCAAGCCATCCCTATGGCCAAAAAATATCCCAAAAATCACATCTCTTCATGAACCATGTGCCACAGGGCCCACACCCAGAAACTTGCTGCAAGGATTGTGCACCAATAGTAGGGTGCTGCCACTCACCACCCTGTTGAAGCATCCATTACACAGTCAAACCACGCTGGCACAATTAACGCTCTGGCATGTTAGCTTGGGCTAGTGCAACTCCATCTTCAAGTTAGGCAGGCCTCCATTTTATCTGCTTGGCCAGTCTGGTTGGCTTTCAGTTTGACCCTTTCGCCATTGCTTAACCAGCTGCTAGTACAACCTTGAAGCTCGGCCTGGCTGACTCCAGTCTCGCTGGCCTGCTATCACCTGAGTCAACATATTAGTCTCTTAAGATCAAAAAATTAGTCTCTTAATTACTGGGACATCAAATCCATCATTTTTTTTCCAACCAACGACAAAAAAATCTACATCTACCTGCAAAATTTTCGAAATTACTTAACAGAAATGTCATGTGAGGACTGCTCCACAAAATTTTAACAACTTTAGGGTTAGGTGAGGCACTTTGTGTTTGCAACACACTGACTGTGAAGACCAGTCCAACAATTCATAGTTGAGTCAGAATCGAACCCAAACGACGCATCTGAAAGATAAGTACAGCTCACTACCTCTGCAAACATCCTGTAAGATCTGAGTAAAAAAAATTTTTTAATCATTATTATAAGTTAATTTTTTTGAAAAAAAGAACAGATCATTAAAACAATTCTCAAAATGTTCATCTCCTACAAGCCAAAGCAAATGTTTCTTTATCTTAATTCGGAAACTAGCATACCCCGCACTCTGCACGACATGTTGGGGTGGGGGTGTGTTGAGAAAGGAATGATGCAGAGTATCAGTAGTAATTTTACTTTAATGCAGGAAGTGGAATATGATTTCACTGTTTCAGAACCATTTTATTTACTTTTTTTTGTTACCATGCACCTCATATGGTCTTTGAGATAATGTAAGCCGAATATTCACGTTACTCGAGCGCAGAACAAAGTCGAAGATAGGCGCGACACGAAACCAACAAAACTCGGAATAATATATAAGATAATAACTCTTGATCAAAATTCTACCTCCGGTCACATTCACGAGCTGTCCCTTTCCCGTTTGGAACATTTCAAGGTGAATAAGAACCCTTATGTCGAACTCAGTCCAAAAATAAACCTTTAGCTTGTTGCTATCAGTAACTTTACTTGCGCACTCTAAAAGCTCTTACGTGGTTCTTTAGTGATGGATATACACAGCAATGGCTTAAAAGCGGCTGGTACAAGATGCCACAGGGAAATGCATGCCAGAAGGAGTGGGAAAACTTGGAAAAACATATCAGTATGGGCAGAAAGAGTGGGGAGGAAAGAGGACATGTTTATCTCAGCCAGCTCAACAAAGTCAGATAAATCAGGAAAAATAGCATATCCAATATTGTTTGGCAGAGAATAGCAAAATTATTTAGAAATGTAAGCAGATTTGAAAGCTACTTAAAGCCTTTTGGAAAGACAATGGTGCATTCATGTTCCGGAGATTGGAACATTGGAACGGAGATAGCATTGAGAGAAGAAACAATGGAAATGATTGAGTGTTTACTCTTATAAATTAGCAAAAAAACTAAAGTTGCCTAGCTCTTCGAGAATTGGAAAAACAAAAAAACATTGAAAACGACCAAATAAACATAATTCTATTTGGTTGTCAAGAGTATAAGGAGTTCTAAGGTTCATAGTGTTTATCGAATTTTTTTAACTGTAAAATTATACAAAATTAAGCTAACTCTCAATTTGGGGGATTCTCTGCATGAGTGTAATATAAAGATTTTGATAGTGATGAGTAATCCGTTCAATGAACCTGTTATCCAATATCTTGCTGTAAAATTGACACTGTCATCTTTTTGTTGTCTGTCCTTTTAAATGCCTATCCACGGTATTGCAGTCTTGCAGCTCACGGATCACCAACAAACAAACCCATTTATGACATTGAGGGTACATCATTGAAAAATGTTGAAGTTGCAAAATTAGGGTGAAAACTTTCCATACCGTTACTTGCTGGGGTCGAACGCTGTTGTCTGCGGTGATTCGGGCTCTGGTGCAGGTGCAGGGGGTTGAGTAACAGTTGGGGTCGCAGGCTTTGCTGCAGACGCTGCACCTTTGCGCTGCTCTCTACACCTTTCTTGGCCACTACCTTAGGCAGGCATGATGTCACTTGGTGGCAAATGCGTAGGCTTAGCTAAAGTGAGCCGGTGATGATGGTTTTATAGAAGGGAGAAAGGTGGGCAGGATGTCTTATCAGCCTTGACGCGAAGAATGGGGAAGGGAGTGAAGCACTGCAGAAGAGCATTGGAGGGGAGTCGCAGAAAGGCGGTAACGAAAGAGAAAGCACCGCAATGTAGACCGGCAAACTGGTCAATATTTGCAGATAGGTGATTAGCAAATGGAAAACCTTAATAATGTATCACTGCCATTATTTTGTCTTTACCAATAAGGGAGATGCAGATTGCCACACAAAATAATAATTATAAGGTTTACTATTATGGGACTGGCAGGTGCATTAAAGAGGTACACCATACTCACTCGAAAGCTGTCGAGCCTGTGATTGAATCTCGACCCAGGCTATAAACGATCATCTCAGTGTTTCACAGCAGAGGTGATTAATCGATGTGTGCGGCATCCCTCGGATAGAAGTAATAACTGGGCGTACCAGTCTGGCGGAATAGTGCTGTGGACGTTAAAGATCCCACCGGTGTCCTTCACGAAGAGTAGGTGATGCTATCGCTGCCACAGGAATAAATCCAAATTCCTGCCTAACTTCTGAGTCCAATTGGCGACTGTCCGGGATGTAGCCCGCATAACGCTCCGGCAGCACCATAATGCTCTGCATACAACATGGTAGCCTACTGTTGATGATGACGATGAGTAATTGATATTGTTCTGGTGTTTCCAGGCATGAAAATGGAAGTTATAGTGCCTATGGTCTGGCTGGAAACAGTTTACAAGAATTCGTTTGTCACCATTAAAAATCCCACAGCTGTCTTTGCAATAAGACGGTATGGAACAGCTTGCTGGTATCTCAATGTGTGGTTGCTGTTCTGGCAGAAAAATCCAGCACTGTAAACAAATGAATGCACCCAGTGGTTTCCTTCATATTGAATGACCATCTTCAACTATGAACGCACCATAACATACACAACAACAAAACTGGCTTTCCCGTCTCTGGCCTTTATTTGGGAACTTTAGAGATCACATGGTATTTTCAATTGCATTAAGGCCATTGGCTGTGGGTATTTTAGCTAATGGCTTCCTCTTGATGATGTGATCGCATCAGTAGGCTGCTTTTCCCTGATCCTAATGAAGTTATGACGCATATTAACATCTCATGAATGGGGCACACAGACAGCACCAGCTTCAGAGGAGAATTCCAGACACAATGCTAAGAAACTTGAAGTTTTCTGCATGTCCTAAGACGTTTTGAGATCATGAGGAGCTTACTCATACATTATAGTGCAGACAGATATATAAGCATGTCATTGGAGTTGTAAACGAATATTCAAGGACTTACGAGTCAATGTCGTCAGATAGTGGCAAAACAGGGTGTGCCAAAAAAGACTCGGACAACCTTGGTTGTTAATAAATTGTTACAGTTTGTGGGCGGGGGGGGGGGGGGGGTGATATTACCATAGAGCAGATAGGAATGTATGGAGTAACATGGGAATGTCAGGTTGTTCAGCAAGTCGTCGATGTAGTCAAGTTAGGAAGGTGTTCAGCATAAGATCGTCTTTGTTTGAATGTGCACCATACAGGGGTGGTGTGTTTGTAATTATTAGTTAGGGATTAGCTCGGTTAAGAATCATGCCATATAACCCTTTGAAATATCCCACAGGGTGGAATCGGTGGCTTGGGGCTCTGCCAGGCAAAGAGCAAGAGAGATGGCGGAAGGCCTCTAGATCGACTCCAGGGAAGAGCGAGTCCAAAGAGAGATAGGGGAGGAGACCGTGGATTGCCTCCGAAGAAAGTTTTTGTTGCGCCCGAAAGAGAGAGCCAAAGACCGCGGGGGTGCGGTGCGTCCGAGAAGGAATGAGAAGTCTGAGAGAAAAGGGAACATTTGGGAGACTGACTCTGCAGAGGGAGATCGTCTTTGCAGATAGTTGAGTTGGGCATAGCAACGGGAGACAGGTGAGAACAAGGAAAGAATGGTTGCTTTGTGGTGCCTGCCTGCTTTTTCTTCGTCCTGGTGCTTGGCTCCATGTTGTCGACATACCCTGTGGTGTCCGCCCTACCCTTCGTCTCCTCATTGTCCTGCTGCATCACTTGCTTTTTTACCACTAACGAGATAAGCCACCGGGTTTGTTGTCCTTTTCCCATGCGATTAAATCTAGTGTGAGGCCTTAGTTTCTTTAGATATATTTTATTCTCATTGTAATATAATTGTTTATTAATTGCATTCCCTTCCTTCACCTCCCAACCCCACCATGTATCCTTTCATGAGGTCAATCTTTTTCCCCCCTGGTTATTTGGTTGCGGAAATAAACCCGTTGGATTTAACAAGAGCTAATGTTCTCTGTTCTACCTCACAATCGGCGCATGTAAGTCCCACCATAATTAACCTCTGCCATCGAAGATCGCGAGGGTTACTGTTTTCCCGCCTTTCTGTTTGTTATCTTGCCAAAAACGACAGTTTTTGAGATATGTTAGTCCAGTCTGTATGTTTTTTTATTTTTATTTATATATTCTATTTTTTTTGTTTGTTTTTTGTTTGTTTGTCTGTAATCACGAAAAAAAAAATTCTTGCAGACCACAGTTTTCATTTGGGAAATTTTTGTAACTTCACATATCAGAGGCCTATGGAGGTCCCTTTCAGGCCATAAAACTTGAAGGCAAGGTCAAAAGGTCCAGCGTCACTTTTTCCAAACAGGCGTAATCGCCAAAACCCTTATTTTTTGAGTAATTTTGATCGGAATCGTCTTCAAACTTCATGGGAATATAGTTCATGGATCTGGCGCCAGACTGACTTAATTTTGGTGCGATTGGCCTTTGACCTTCATGTGTTTTTTTTGTTTTGTTGTTGTTTTATTTTTTCTGTAATCAACGTATAATCACTTCTGCAGAGCACCATTTTCATTGGAAATTTTGTAACTTCGCATTATCAGAGCGCTATTAGAGGTCTTTCAGCGCATAAAATTTTGAAGGTCCAAGGTCCAAAGGTCAAGTCCAATTTCGCAAATCAGGAATCACATAACCCCATTTTTTGAGTATTTGATCGATCGTCTTCAAAATTCATGCGGAATATAGTTCATGGTCTGGCATTTCAGCTGATTAATTTTGGTGGCGATGGCCTTGACCTTCATGGTTAACGCCTTAAGGTCAAACATATTTGACCCCAAGGTTCAAATTTTCAAGTTTTTGGAACCATATCGTGTAGTACCTCCAAAATTGAACCCTCGATGAGTGCTTTCTAGATATATCAAGCTTAGACATCGATGACGCTGCATTGTGTGACGTTATGAGGCAAAATCGCATATTTTTCATGGTTACTCTGTAGAACGATTCTCATCGAATCTCTCGTAGGCAGATATTCCTCAGAGTCGCTCCTGTGGATAGCACTCGTTCACCTAAGTGTGACGCTTAAGAAAGTCACACGTGGTCACCTTTTGGCAAGATACGGCGATCACCCTACTACGGTGACATTGTTTAATTTGTTGTTTGTTTGCTTGTGAACCAGTATTACGAAAAAACTCAACGGATTCGACGAAACAAGGTGGGGGATAGGTATGGTCACAAGGATCATGCCATAGATTTTGACTTGGTCCAAAATCAATATAGCCGCTATGGCGCCATTTTGAAAAAATATTTGAATTTTTTTTTTTTTTGCATTTCTAATGTTTAGGTGATTTCCAACCACCCCCCCCCCCCCCCAAAAAAACAATTGTTAGAGAAAAAAAAAAAAATTTTTGGCAACTTTTTTTTCAACGAAATTTCGATTTTTTTTTTTGCATTTCTACATGTTATACAGTGATTTCAACAAAAAAAACATGCCAAAATTATTATAATTGCGCTGATTTTGGAACTTCAGGTGGATATACCCACGTAAAATCAATTTTCTGTTCTCAAGGATCTAGTTATGACAATGAATTGAGTATGTAAAAAGTTAAAAGTAAAAGGGAAAGTGCAAACATATAACTCTGGGAGCACTGTTGACATCAAAATTGAATGAATAGGAAATCAGTTCACCTTGAGTGACCTAGCAGTATTTGCGGCGGAGGTTTTGCACTCTAACTGAGTGCTCTCCCTCTAGTTTGGAATATGTCGTCGTGAGGGAGTAAAAAGCCAGTTCGGCCCATCCATCAGTGTCAGTTACTTAATCGGCTTGGAACAACAATATGTGTAGTCTACCAATGATTACCATACGTACCTTTGAGTTTTATGATACAGAAACTCATAAAAGTTGTGCACACCATTCAATACCACTTCAAGAGCCTCCATTTGTCACGCGCAGGACATCAAGCCATACCTTGAGTTCTGCCATGTTTCATCTAAAGCGATGTTTGCGATCCACCAGTCTGAATCTGGGAATGGAAGATCCTGCAGGTTTAGCCACCTTTGGTGTTGTCAACATCTTCACAAAACCCACAGAAAAAATAATCCAAGGGGCTATGTCTGGTGATCGATGGTGGCCAGGCAATTGGTCCATCTCAGCCATTCCAGATGACCTGGAAATTTTTTCATTCTGACGCAGCTCGAAGACTAAGCCCAATAAGGGGAGCGCCGTCTTCATTGAAAAATGACTATTGGGTTGAACATGTCTTCAGTCTGTGAGAAGGTAATCTTCCAAACCATTTCATTAAATTAGGTGAGGTCACTGTATCCTCCGCAAAAAGAACGGATCCCCCAAGCGGTCATGGAGAAACTGAGGAAGGCCATACCACACATGACCTTTGACTGTCAGCGCTATGTGTTCACATGACCACGTGGGGATTTTCAGAAGCCCCACAGATCCTTTACATATGTTACCTGTTCCCTTCCCTGATACAATGAATGCAAGCGGATACGTTCTGTGAACATGACGCTTTTTCAGAATACTCCGTCATCCTCCATGCGACTGCAGCATTTCCAAGGAAAACGCCTTGGCATTTTGGGTCCGTCATTTGATATGATTCCAATTTAAACCACCAGACCTGCAAAAAATACAGAAAACTTATGAGTTTTTGCACACATGAAAACAAAAGAGAATCATGTATCATTTTGTTATAAATATATTAACAAGGAAAGGTTGTTCAGGTCTTTTTAGAACACCCTGTGTGTCAGGATTATTGCCCGAGTCTGGGGATGCATGGGTCCAGGAGTTTCTGAAAATGAAAGCATGAACACACACAGGAAAAACAAATCGAATGAAACGAACACAAATTTTTCGTTCAATGAGAAGCACAATTTCATTAAAGAATTGCAATGTGCTGCTATATGGAATCAAATTTATGCTTGAGTTTGGTTAACAACCAAAAGTGATCATCATGAAAGCCTCTTATCGTGTGAAGACTTGTCTTCAAACTTGACAGGTATGAAAAAGAAAAAAAATTCGCTACCTTGTTATTAATGAATTCAATCAATCACTTTCATATAAAGCTGCTTTTTCATTCAAAAGCAAAAATTTATAATTCTTTACAACGATGGAAAGAAAATGCTAAATTTAAGAGAAAAAATTTGTAAAATGATTGGAATTTTTTGGGAGAGATTTTAAAAATCCGAATTGACGGAAGCACAAAATTTTAAGGAAACGAGTTCCACGATCGAGTAGCATTATTAAAGTAAGAAAATTACTCGATCACCTAAAACCTTCATCCGATAAACAGTAGGTTATATGTGAATTTAAATAATAAAAGAATCACCAGGCTTTTGTTTAAAACAATGTGCAAACTTGCTCTGAAATTGGGGCTTATGGATTGCGGTCTTGTTCCGTCCGATTTGTTTAACTTGCACAAAAATAAATACGTGATGCGTATGCACGTTGCAACCTCACTTTAGTTGGTGATCTCATCAAAGATGGATGACGGTAACTGTGGCCATTTTAGTTGTAAACCCCCCCCCCGCGATGTGAACAACGTCCTCAACCATTTTCTTGGACATGATTTACCTATCTTAGTTCAAACTTGGCGCACAGACAATGAATGGTCGGCTTGCATGTGCACGTATTGGAGCACCTGGTTAAACATGTCGCAGGACACCTGGCTAGCCTGTGATAGGTGGGAAGGACAAAAAATATGTGCTGTGTCCATGCTTGCTAGTGTCCATGTTCTGCCTGTGTCCGATGTTCTTGCGGTGTCCATGTTCTGCTGCTGTCCAGTCTGCTGTGTCCGTATCCATGCCGTGTCCGTAATCCATGCCATGCTGTGTCGTGTTTGTCCCTATCCATGCTGTATTCTGTGTTTGTGTTTGCGTTGTGCTGTGGTTCCGCTGCCATGTTCGTGCCATGTTTCTGCTCCATAATATAACTGATTTGTCAATCAATACAAAATACCTAATGAATCGTCAATCGAATGGAAAAAACAAAAACCAGACCAATGTGTTGTGAACATCTGCCGACGGCATTTGACTTTCACTAACACCCCATTGTCACCATCTTCGTCTGAATCACTCACACAAGCTTGAAATTGAACGGCTCCATAATTCCTTCTGAAGGCATGTCTCCAGTAATTCTTCAAAATCCACTCACCAGTTTCAAACATTACTGAAAACCTTCAGAGTTGCTAATGACGGCTGGAATCAGGATCGGAATCAGCTCAAAACGCAGTTTCTCTATGTAAAACCTGCCATTTGCGCTCACGTGCAGTTTTGGTGTTACGTTCACTGTAGAAAATGAAAAATCGACACTTTAGGACTTTTTTCAGCACATTTGTTGATTTGGCAAAAAAAAAAAATCAATTTTTTTCCCTTCAAATTCGCACTGTGATAATGATTCACAATGGTTTTCAGGAAAAAAAAAGTTTTCGTTTGGGTTCTCCTTTAAACGTATACTAGCCTTGAGACCTCAAGATAAAAAAAAACCAATAAAGTATGTATTCTTCTGATTTTGCATTTGTTTGCATCTTACTCTCTGTGTAGTGTATTTTTACTCTGATGTCACGATCAATTTCACATGGGAAACCGTGTGCTGAGTTTAGTACTTGGCCCTGTAAGGACGAAAGAAACTCCTGCTGGATCGGTACTGTGTGAAGAAGTACTCTTGTGCTTAGCAAAATCATTCCATGCACCTCTACCAATTGCATTATCTCTCTC
>CM068956.1:28329781-28342860 GCA_035128595.1 Eptatretus atami | reverse complement strand
CAATCCTGGGCTGGTTTGGTTGAGTCCTTTGATTTCTTTTCATAATAAAATGATTAATGTTTTGTATATTTTTTTTAATTTTGGGTTGTGTGCACCAGCCCAGAGACAAAGTAACTTCCTTGCATTAGAATCACCATCATGGCTTCAGCAGTTATTGCGGTAGGTCAGGCTACAGTTTTACATTGTTTTAAGAGGAGAAGAAGCAGAAGAAGAAGTACAAATTGGTGTTTTAGCGATTTCCTGATGTGGTACTTTCGCAATGTATTTTGGAGTCTTTTTTAATCTTGGTAGTTCAGAAAATGCTGGAGAATAAAAGGTTTGGCTATTTGAATGCTTATGACTTCACGCGATAGTAGTTTGTAAGCCTATGATTGTGCACACATTTGAATGGGTGGCCATTTTTTCCTGTATCATCCCTCAATATTGAGTACTACTCTACTCCATGATAAAAGAAAACATATTGTTGTCAGAGATGACAGAAGAAAATACAGAATATGGAGCCAAAATGATGCAGCTTTCTCACCTTTGTGCCATGTGTTGATCATATCTTCCAAGTTTGGTGAATTTCTGCACAACCGTTTAGGAGATAGCGTGACGGACGTACAGGTAGACAGAAGGACAGAAAGACAGATGGAGCTGATTACAATACCACCCCTGCCCTGTGCTCTTTGATGATAAAAGGATGAGCAATTTGCCTGATTTCTGTTGTTATTGGAGTTGTAGTTGTTGTTTTGAACATGGCATCTGTTGAGGTAATGTGTGCATGACTGTGTATAAAGTAAACTGAGTGTTTTGTTGACAAATTGCTCCCCTCACCGCAAAACCTCCCGAGGGAATGTCTCATTTATTGGACTATATTATATATTGCAAATAATTCATCGGACATAATTCATAACTTTGTGTGTATTGTAATCCTCTGTGGTGTGTTGAGTTTTGTGTGCCCATCATTTTGACAGGCTTTCCCCCTAGTGTGTGTGTTTGTTTGTGTGTTTGTGTGTTTGTGTGTTTGTGTGTTTGTGTGTTTGTGTGTTTGTGTGTTTGTGTGTGTGTATGTGTGTGTATATATATACTTTGGGCCCCAACACCAAAGTACACTGTCAAGTAAATACAGATGCACCTGGCCCTAAAGCAAAGCTCAATCAAATACATTCTTACCCACAGGGCCAGGATGAATACACTAAAAATATTTTTGCGTTTGGGGACTACTAGCCTATTATGAAGCCAACTTTTTTTTAATTAAAAAGGCTAAAATATAATCAGACATTGTGGCAGAGCTAAATATGTACATCTCAGCCCTACAGCCAAGGTACACCGTCCATTAAAGCATACCAAGCTAATATAAGCATGCACTTTTGGCTCAAAATCGAAAGCACATCATCAAACAAACACACATCCTAGCCCACAGGGCCAGAATGTGTGGTCATCCCATCAACATTGGGGACCACTAGCCTTTAGGAGCCTGGAGTGGAGTCCTACCAAAAGTTAAGCTGGCAAGCCATCCCCTATGGTCTAAAAATATCCCAAAAATCACATCTCTTCATGAACCATGTGCCACAGGGCCCACACCAGAACTTGCTGCAAGGATTGTGACCAATAGAGGGTGCTGGCCACTCATCCACCCTGTTGAAGCATCCATTACACAGTCAAACCACCCGCTGGCACAATTAACGCTCTGGCATGTTAGCTTGGGCTAGTGCAACTCCATCTTCAAGTTAGGCAGGCCTCCATTTTATCTGCTTGGCCAGTCTGGTTGGCTTTCAGTTTGACCTTTCGCATTGCTTAACCAGCTGCTAGTACAACCTTGAGCTCGGCCTGGCTTGACTCCAGTCTCGCTGGCCTGCTATCACCTGAGTCAACATATTAGTCTCTTAAGATCAAAAATTAGTCTCTTAATTACTGGGACATCGAATCCATCATTTTTTTCCAACCAACGACAAAAAAATCTAATCTACCTGCAAAATTTTCGAAATTACTTAACAGAAATGTCATGTGAGGACTGCTCCACAAAATTTTAACAACTTTAGGGTTAGGGTGAGGCACTTTGTGTTGCAACACTGACTGTGAAGACCAGTCCAACAATTCATAGTTGAGTCAGGAATCGAACCCAAACGACGCATCTGAAAGATAAGTACACTCACTACCTCTGCAACATCCTGTAAGATCTGAGTAAAAAAAATTTTTTTAATCATTATTATAAGTTAATTTTTTTGAAAATAGAACAGATCATTAAAACAATTCTCAAAAATGTTCATCTCCTACAAGCCAAAGCAAATGTTTCTTTATCTTAATTCGGAAACTAGCATACCCCGCACTCTGCACGACATGTTGGGGTGGGTGTGTTTGAGAAAGGAACTGATGCAGAGTATCAGTAGTAATTTTACTTTAATGCAGGAAGTGGAATATGATTTCACTGTTTCAGAACCATTTTATTTACTTTTTTTTGTACCATGCACCTCATATGGTCTTTGAGATAATGTAAGCCGAATATCACGTTACTCGAGCGCAGAACAAAGTCGAAGATAGCGCGACACGAAACCACAAACTCGGAAATAATATATAAGATAATAACTCTTGATCAAAATTCTACTCCGGTCACATTCACGAGCTGTCCCTTTCCCGTTTTGGAACATTTCAAGGTGAATAAGAACCCTTATGTCGAACTCAGTCCAAAAATAAACCTTTAGCTTGTTTGCTATCAGTAACTTTACTTGCGCACTCTAAAAGCTCTTACGTGGTTCTTTAGTGATGGATATCACAGCAATGGCTTAAAAGCGGCTGGTACAAGATGCCACAGGGAAATGCATGCCAGAAGGAGTGGGAAAACTTGGAACAGATATCAGTATGGGCAGAGAGTGGGGAGGAAAAGAGGACATGTTTATCTCAGCCAGCTCAACAAAGTCAGATAAATCAGGAAAAATAGCATATCCAATATTGTTTGGCAGAGAATAGCAAAATTATTTAGAAATGTAAGCAGATTTGAAAGCTACTTAAAGCCCTTTTGGAAAGACAATGTGCATTCATGTTCCGGAGATTGGAACATTGGAACGGAGATAGCATTGAGAGAAGAAACAATGGAAATGATTGAGTGTTTACTCTTTAAATTAGCAAAAAAACTAAAGTTTGCCTAGTCTCTTCGAGAATTGGAAAAACAAAAAACATTGAAAACGACCAAATAAATCATAATTCTATTTGGTTGTCAAGAGTATAAGGAGTTCTAAGGTTCATAGTGTTTATCGAATTTTTTTAACTGTAAAATTATACAAAATTAAGCTAAACCTCAATTTGGGGGATTCTCTGCATGAGTGTAATATAAAGATTTTGATAGTGATGAGTAATCCGTTCAATGAACCTGTTATCCCAATATCTTGCTGTAAAATTGACACTGTCATCTTTGTTGTCTGTCCTTTTAAATGCCTATCCACGGTATTGCAGTCTTGCAGCTCACGGGATCACCAACAAACAAACCCATTTATGACATTGAGGTACATCATTGAAAAAATGTTGAAGTTGCAAAATTAGGGTGAAAACTTTCCATACCGTTACTTTGCTGGGGTCGAACGCTGTTGTCTGCGGTGATTCGGGCTCTGGTGCAGGTGCAGGGGGTTGAGTAACAGTTGGGGTCGCAGGCTTTGCTGCAGACGCTGCACTCTTTGCGCTGCTCTCTACACCTTTCTTGGCCACTACCTTAGCAGGCATGATGTCACTTGGTGGCAAATGCGTAGGCTTAGCTAAAGTGAGCCGGTGATGATGGTTTTATAGAAGGGAGAAAGGTGGGGCAGGATGTCTTATCAGCCTTGACGCGAGAAGAATGGGGAAGGGAGTGAAGCACTGCAGAGAGCATTGGAGGGGAGTCGCAGAAAGGCGGTAACGAAAGAGAAAGCACCGCAATGTAGACCGGCAAACTGGTCAATATTTGCAGATAGGTGATTAGCAAATGGAAAGCCTTAATTAATGTATCACTGCCATTATTTTGTGCTTCCAATAAGGGAATGCAGATTGCCACACAAAATAATAATTATAAGGGTTACTATTATGGGACTGGCAGGTGATTTAAAAGGTACACATACTCACCTCGAAGCTGTCGAGCCTGTGATTGAATCTCGGCCCAGCTATAAACGATCATCTCAGTGTTTCACAGGCAGGGTGATTTATCGATGTGTGCGGCATCCCTCGGATAGAAGTAATAACTGGGCGTACCAGTCTGCGGAATTAGTTTGTGGACGTTAAAGATCCCACGGTGTCCTTCACGAAGAGTAGGTGAGCTATCGCTGCCACCATGGAATAAATTCCAAATTCCTGCCCTAACTTCCTGAGTCCAATTGGCGACCTGTCCGGGATTGTAGCCGCATAACTGCTCCGGCAGCACCAATAATGCTCTGCATACAACATGGTAGCCTACGTGATGATGACGATGAGTAATATGATATTGTTCTGGTGTTTCCAGGCATGAAATGGAGTTATAGTGCATATGGTCTGGCTGGGAAACAGTTTACAAGAATTCGTTTGTCACCATTAAAAATCCCACAGTGTCTTTGCAAAGAGGTATGACACAGCTTGCTGGTATCTCAATGTGTGGTTGCTGTTCTGGCAGAAAATCCAGCACTGTAAACAAATGAATGCACCCAGGTGTTTGCCTGTCATATGTGAATGACCATCTTCAACTATGAACGGCACCCATAACATACCACAACAAAACTGGCTTTCCCGTCTCCTGCCTTATTTGGGAACTTTAAGATCACATGGTATTTTCCAATTGCATTAAGCCATTGGCTGTGGTATTTTAGCTAAATGGCTTCCTCTTGATGATGTGATCGATCATAGGCTGCTTTCGCTGATCCTAATGATGTTTGACGGCATATTAACATCTTCATAATGGGGGCAACAGACAGCACCAGCTTCCAGATGGAGAATTCCAGACACAATGGAAACTTTGAAGTTTTCTGCAGTCCTAAGTACGTTTTTAGATTCATGAGGAGCTTACTCATACATTATATGCAAGACAATGATATTAGAGCATGTCATTGGAGTTGTAAACGAATATCAAGGACATACGAGTCAATGTCTCAGATAGTGGCAACACAGGGTGTTCCAAAAAGACTCGGACAACTTTGGTTGTTAATAAATTTGTACATTGTGGCGGGGGGGGGGGGGTAGATATTACCATAGAGCAGATAGGAATGTATGGAGTAACATGGTGAATGTACAGGTTGTTAGCCAGTCTCGATGTAGTAAGTAGGAAGGTGTCAGCATAAGGATCGTCTTGTTTGAATGTGCACCATACAGGGGGTGGTGTGTTGTAATTATTAGTTAGGGATTACGGTTAAGGAATCATGCATATAACCCCTTTGAAATATCCCACAGGGTGGAATCGGGTGGCTTGGGGCTCTGCCAGGCAAGAGAGCAAGAGAGAATGGCGGAGCCTTAGATCGCCTCCGAGGGGAAGAGCGAGTCCAAAGAGAGATAGGGGAGGAGCCTGGATTGCCTCCGAGAGGAGAGTTTTTGTTGCCCCGAGAAGAGAGGAGCCAAAGACCGCGTGGGTGCGGTGCGTCCGAGAAGGATGAGAGTCTGAGGAGAAAAGGGACATTTGGGGAGAACTGACTCTGAGAGGGAGATCGTCTTTGAGGATAGTTGAGTTGGGCATGCAACGAGGAGACAGGTGAAACAAGGAAAGAATGGTTGCTTTGTGGTGCCTGCCTGCTTTTTCTTCGTTCCTGCCTTGCTCCATTTGTCGACATACCCGTGTGCCTTCGTCTCCTCATTGTCCTGCTCATCACTTGCTTTTTTACCACTACCAGAGATAAGCCACCCGGTTTTTGTCCTTTTCCCATGCGATTAAATCTAGTGTGAGGCGCCTTAGTTTCTTTAGATATATTTTATTCTCATTGTATATAATTGTTTATTAATTGCATTCCCTTCCTTCCCTCCCAACCCACCGATGTATTCCTTTCATGAGGTCAATCTTCCCCTGGTTATTTGGTTGCGGGAAATAAACCCGTTGGTTTTACAAGAGCTAATGTTCTCGTGTTTCTCCTCACAATCGCGCGCATGTAGTCCACCATAATTAACCTCTGCCATCGAAGATCGGAGGTTACTGTTTTCACCCCTTTCTGTTTGTTATCTTGCCAAAAGTTTTTGCAAGATATGTTAGTCAGTCTGTATGTTTTTTATTTTTTTATTTATTTATTTATTTTTTTTTGTTTGTTTGTTTGTTTGTTTGTCTGTAATCACGAAAAAAAAATTCTGCAGACCACAGTTTTCATTGGAAATTTTTGTAACTTCACATATCAGAGGCCTATGGAGGTCCCTTTCAGGCCATAAAATTTTGAAGGTCAAGGTCAAAGGTCAAGGTCACTTTTCGCAAATCAGGGTAATCGACAAAACCCTTATTTTTTGAGTAATTTTGATCGGATCGTCTTCAAACTTCATGGGAATATAGTTCATGGTCTGGCGCTCAGCTGATTAATTTTTGGTGCGGATTGGCCTTGACCTCATGTGTTTTTTTTTGTTGTTGTTGTTTTTTTTTTTTTTTCTGTAATCACGTATAAATCACTCTGCAGAGCACAGTTTTCATTGGAAATTTTTGTAACTTCGCATATCAGAGGCCTATAGAGGTCCCTTTCAGCGCATAAAATTTTGAAGGTCAAGGTCAAAGGTCAAGGTCCATTTTTCGCAAATCAGGGTAATCGACATAACCTCATTTTTTGAGTAATTTTGATCGGATCGTCTTCAAACTTCATGGAAATATAGTTCATGGTCTGGCATTCAGCTGATTATTTTTTGGTGGCGATTGGCCTTGACCTTCATGGTTAACGCCTAAGGTCAAACATATTTGACCCCAAGGTCAAATTTTCAAGTTTTAGGAACCATATCTGTAGTACCTCAAATTGAACACCTCGATGAGTGCTTTCTAGATATATCAAGCTTGAGACATTATGACGTGATTTGGTGACGTTATGAGGCAAACGCATATTTTTCATGGTTACTCTGTAGAACGATTCTCATCGAATCTCTCGTAGGCAGATATTCCTCAAGGAGTCGCTCCTGGTGGATAGCAGCTCTGTTCACCTCAGTGTGACCTTAAAGAAGTCACACGTGGTCACCTTTTGGCAAGATACGGATCACCCTACGGGTGACATTGGTTTATTTGTTTGTTTGTTTGTTTGTGAACAGTATTACGGAAAAACTCAACGGATTTCGACGAAACAAGGTGGGGGATTAGGTATGGTCCAAGGATCATGCCATTAGATTTTGGACTTGGTCCAAAATCCAATATAGCCGCTATGGCGGCCATTTTGAAAAAATATTTGAATTTTTTTTTTTTTTGCATTTCTACATGTTTTAGGTGATTTCCAACCCCCCCCCCCCAAAAAAAAAATTGTTAGAGAAAAAAAAATTTTTGCAACTTTTTTTTCAACAAAATTTCGATTTCTTTTTTTTGCATTTCTACATGTTATAAGTGATTTCCAACAAAAAAACATGCCAAAATTATAATTGCGGCTGATTTTGGAACTTCAGGTGGATATACCCACGTAAAATCAATTTCTGTCTCAAGGAATCTAGTTATGACGAATGAATTGAGTATGTAAAAGTTAAAAGTAAAAGGGAAAGTTGCAAACTATAACTCTGTGAGCACTGTTGACATCAAATTGAATGAATAGGATATCAGGTTCACTTGAGTGACCTAGCAGTATTGGCGGCGGAGGTTTTGCACTCTACTGAGTGCTCTCCCTCTAGTTTGGAATGTCAATCTGGCTGAGGGAGTAAAAAGCCAGTTCGGCCCATCCATCCAGTGTCAGTCTTAATCGGCTTGGACACAACAATATGTAGTACTACAAATGATACAACGATACCCTTTGGTTTATATGATACAGAAACTCATAAAAGTTTGTGCACACCATCAATACACTTCAATGAGCTCCATTTGTCACGCGCAGGACATCAAGGCCATACTTGAGTTCTTGCCATGTTCATCTAAGCATGTTTGCGTCCACCAGTGTGATCTGGGAATGAAGATCCTGCAGGTTTGCCACCTTGGTGTTGTCAACATCTTTCACAAACCCCCACAGAAAAAAAATAATCAAGGGGGCTTATGTCTGGTGATCGTGGTGGCCAGGCAATTGGTCCATCTCAGCCATTCCAATGACCTGGAAATTTTTCATTCTGGACGGCTCGAATGACTAAGGCCCAATAAGGGGGAGCGCCGTCTCATTGAAAAATGATATTGGGTTGCAGGTCTTCAGTCTGTGAGAAGGTGAATCCTTCCAACATGTTCATGTAAATTGTTGAGGTCACTGTATCCTCCGCAAAAAAGAACGGATCCCCCAAGCGGTCATGGAGAACTGAGAAGGCCATACCACACATTGACCTTTGGACTGTCACGTATGTGTTCAATGACCACGTGGGGATTTTCAGAGCCCCAGATCCTCACATTGTACCTGTTTCCCTTCCCTGATACATGAATGCAAGCTACGTTTGTGAACATGACCTTTTTCAGGTAATCTCCGTCATCCTCCATGCGACTGAGCATTTCCAAGGAAAACGCCTTGCATTTGGGTCCGTCATTTGGATTGAGTTCCATTAAACCACCAGACCTGAAAATACAGAAAACTTTATGAGTTTTTGCATCACATGAAACAAAGAGTATCATTGTATCATTTGTGGTTATAAATATATTAACAAGGAAAGTTGTTCAGGTCTTTTTAGAACACCCTGTGTGTCAGGATTATTGCCGAGTTGGGATGCATTTCCAGGAGTCTGAAAATGAAAGCATGACACACGACACGAAAACAAATCGAATGAACACGAACACAAATTTTTCGTTCAATGAGAAGCACAAATTCATAAAGAATTGCAATGTTGCTGCTATATGGAATCAAATTTATGTTGAGTTTGGTTTCACCAAAGTGATCATCATGAAAGCTCTTATCGTGTTGAAGACTTGTCTTCAACTTGACAGGTATAAAAAGAAAAAAAAATCCTACTTGTTATTAATGAATCAATCAATCACTTTCATATAAAGTGCTTTTTCATTCAAAAGCAAAATTTATAAGTTCTTTACAACGATGGAAAGAAAATGCTAAATTAAGAGAAATAATTTGTAAAATGATTGGATTTTTGGGAGAGATTTTAAAAATCCGAATTGACGAAGCACAAAATTTTAAAGGAAACGAGTTCCACGATCGAGTAGCATATAAAGTAGAAAATACTCGATCACCTAAAACCTTCATCCGATAATACAGTAGGTTTATGTGAATTTAAATAATAAAAAGAATCACCAGGCTTTTGTTAAAACAATGGTGCACTTGGTCTGAAATTGGGGCTTATGGATTGGGTCTTGTCCGTCCGATTTTGTTTGAACTTGGCACAAAAATAATACGTGATGGTATGCACGTGCACCTCACTTTAGTTTGTGATCTCATCAAAGATGGATGACTGGTAGACTGGTGGCCATTTTAGTTGTAAACCCCCCCCCCCCCCGATGTTGAACACGTCCTCAACCATTTCTTGGACATGCATTTACCTATCTTGTTCAAACTTGGCGCACAGACAATGAATGGTGGCTTGCATGTGCACGTATTGGACACCTGGTTAACATGTCGAGGACACCTGGTTAGCCTGTGATGGTGGGACAAAGGACAAAAATATGTGCTGTGTCCATGCTGTGCTGTGTCCATGTTCTGCTGTGTCCATGTTCTGCTGTGTCCATGTTCTGCTGTGTCCATGTTCTGCTGTGTCCGTATCCATGCCGTGTCCGTATCCATGCCATGCTGTGTCGTGTTGTGTCCCTATCCATGCTGTATCTGTGTTTGTGTTTGCGTTGTGCTGTGTCCGTGCCATGTCGTGCCATGTTTCTGCTCCAGTAATATAACTGATTTGTCAATCAATACAAAATACCTTATGAATCGTCAATCGAATGGAAAAACAAAACCAACCAATGTGTTGTGAACATGCGACCGGCATTTTGATCTTCACTAACACCTCCATTGTCACCATCTTCGTCTGAATCACTCACACAAGGCTTGAAATGATACGGCTCCATAATTCCTCTGAAGGCATTGTCTCCAGTAATTTCTTCAAAATCCCACTCACCAGTTTCAACATACTGAGAACCTTCAGAGTTGCTAATGACGGTGGAATCAGGATCGGAATCCGAGCTCAAAACGCAGTTTCTCTATGTAACCTGCCATTTGGCTCACGGTGAGTTTTGGGTGTGACGTCACTGTAGAAAATGAAAAATCGACACTTTAGGACTTTTTTCAGCACATTTGTGATTGGCAAAAAAAAAAATCAATTTTTTTCCCCTTCAAATTCGACTGTGATTAATGATTCACAATGGTTTTCAGGAAAAAAAAAGTTTTCGTTTGGGTTCTCCTTTAAACTATACTAGCCTTGAGCTCAAGATAAAAACAATAAAAGTATGGTATTCTTCTGATTGCATTGTTTGCATCTTACTCTCTGTGTAGTGTATTTTGTACTCTGATGTGCACGATCAATTTCACATGGGAAACCGTGTTGCTGAGTTTAGTACTTGGCCCTGTAAGGCGAAGAAACTCCTGTGGAATCGGTACTGTGTGAAGAAGTACTCTTTGTGCTTATCAAAATCAATTCCATGCACTTCTACAATTGGCATTGCTCGCATATCTTTGCTCTATATGGTTACAACAAGCGCCCCGACACTCATCCATTGCTCGTGGTGTGACAAGGGGCGTTTTTAAATAAGATCGATCTAAATTTAAACATCAAGTCAGTTTGGGAAAGGGGAAAATATAACATTCCAAATGTTTTGTTTTTTTTTGACACAGAATTGCTTATTTGATTTACAATTCAGGTCATGGTTACATTTATACAATAGTATGATCCATTACAAAAAGAACAGCAAGCAATAGTATAGCATGAAATCAAAAAGTTCCCCAAAACGATTTTATTTGAGGTAGTTTTGACGAGTGTGTGCCAGGCTGTGATGATGTCATAGATGTATTTCATCCATTCAGAATGACGTCAGTCTGCACATTGATTATTGTGATGCTCATTAATAGTGTAAAGTTTCATTGCGACCTCTCCAAGTATTTGCAATGTAGTGTTGTTGCATTTTATATATTTAAAATACTTATTTTAGACACCAAGACGATTAGGAACTAAATTCAAAAACTCTTGACAGCAGCAGCTAAATGCAAATTGTAAATGTAGAGAAGAAGAATGTTAAAAGTCAGGTTCAATGGCAGATTCATAGATTCACAAATCACTCCAACTCCCACACTACTACTTCTTTCACAGCCCCAAATTATTCCCACCTTCTTGTGTGGTAGCGGCCAGGAAATGTTCTTTTTCCGAAGTCTTTCACGAACGAGCTGGTCAGTCCTGATGTTCAACTGAAGGTGGCAAAAAATTGGAATTTGTTCAGGGTGCTGGTGACAACGATCGAGCCTATTCTTTTCAAATGACACCATGGGATCATTAACATCCATAAACTAATTCTCGCAGTCAATAATAATAATAATGATAATAAATTTTATTTACATAGCACTTTTCAAATACAAAAAAATCTCAAAAGTGCAGAAAAAGGAAAAAAAATCAGTTGGTCACATAAAAAGAAAGAGAAAATAGAAATGTAAGAAGAATCAAAGTAAAGTCAAATTACATTAAAAAAAAAAATCAATGCCAAAAATATCAAATTGCATAAAATACAAATAACAACAGCAAAAGTCAAAAAACACATACAACACAAATAACAATGAATAGGGTGAATTAGACACAATAGAAATGCACACAAAGTAATTTCAAAAAGACATAATATGTCATAGCCCCTGTTGTTTTAGTAATTTTGCTGCACGGAGTTAAAGAGCTTGCCCCTTATATTTATTTACAACTAAAATGGCTGCTGCCAGTCTACCAGTTAGCCATCTTTGATCAGATCACAAAATAAAGTCAGGTGCAAATGTATGCTACCGTGTAGTGTGCTTGTGCCATGTTTGAACAAAACCACACCATTCATGTCTGAGAAATGGTTGGGGACACATTTAAATACCAAAATGGCTGCCAGTTGCCTATCTTGGATCTGATCTCAAAAAAGAATGACATGCACATGTAAGCCATCATTTGTTATATGTGTGCCAACATCGGTAAATGCATGTCCGAGAAATAGTTGAGGACGTGTTCAACATCTGATGATTTACAAGTAAAATGACCGCCAGTCGGCCATCTTGGATCTGTTCTCGAAAAAAAACTATGGGCTTATGTAAGCCATCATTCATTATCTGTGTGCGCAGTCTGAACAAGATCGGTAAATGCATGTTCAAGAAATGGTTGAGGACGTGTTTGATCCTGATTTTTTTTTTTTTTTAAAATATCTGCCAGTCCACCAGTCATCCATATTTGATCATTTTGCAAAATGTGAGGGGCACATGTATGCATCATGTACTGGCTTGTGCCAAGTTTGAACAAAATCGGACCATGCATGTCTGAAGTGGGGACACATTTAAGGAACAAAATGGCCACCAGTCGGCCATCTTGGATCTGATCTCAAAAAACAAAATGAGGTGCTTATGCAAACCATCATTCCTCATGTGTGCCAAATTACAACATCGGTAAATGCATGTATGAGAAATGGTTGAAGACGTGTTCAACATCGGGGGGGTTTTTTGCAAATGAAATGGCCGCCAATCAGCCATCGTTGATTGTTTCGCAAAACAAAATGGTGTGCATATTCATCCCACCATGTGTTGTCTTAGCACCAAGTATGAATAAAATTGGTAAATACATGTCCGAGATATGGTTGTGGACACACAAACATGAAAATCGACTTCGTCCGAAACAGGGGTTAATAAATAACAACGAATAGGGCAAATTACACACAATAGAAATAACAATGAATCGGGCGAATGAAACACAATATAAATACACACCATGGAAATAACGATGAATGTGCCGAAACACACAATGAAAATAACGACGAATGTGGTGAATTACACACACAACAAAAATACACAATCATAATATAATGGGTGTAAGTCTGGAACTTCTAACACACTTTTCTCCGAACATATTCTGGTCATACTTCCGAAATCTTCACATTGTGTGTT
>CM068956.1:28285895-28311937 GCA_035128595.1 Eptatretus atami | reverse complement strand
AACACCTTCCATCTGCAGGCGGTCGGGCTCTGCCTCGATCTTTGGACGCATCATGTGAGGTACAGACCTCGCTTTACACAAGATTGGTTTAGCACTCTCATCCATATAGATTTTGGCTTGAACACCTTTAAAGGTGCCGACACCACCTCCAAACAACGAGGGGTATTTGTCAAGAATGGCATTGTGATTAACATCACGAGCCATCATTTGATCCCCAGCAAGATCATTGATGAATTCAAGCCACTTACACCCAAACAATGTCGGCCCATTCCCTGAATGATCCACAAGGGCAGTTTCCGCGTGACAACATCATGAAGGTGCCTTCACCTCCGCACTACAATCACAGGTATTTGGTGTAAGTTCGCTAACTTGGCGTTCACACGGTCTGAGTACCGCGCTCGCTGTCTCCTGGCTAAACAGCCTATTGAAGTTTCGGTCTATAAAACGGGATGATTTTTTAAAATTACCATTTACTGCCTTATTACGATTGTTAATGTTTATACTTGTGTTTTGTTTATGCTTCAGATATCACCTGATGAGTGAATTGAAGCCTCGATAGTGAAATCGGCTTGTTTCTATTCTACAACAGCAGTCTTTGAAATTGAGGATAGCTGGGCTTCACAGCTGATGTGATGAGCTCAGTTTGTTCACATCATTGCATGAAGTCGCCTGGGAGTCTCGCTCTCTGCCGCTGATACATGCAGCCCCTCATACATAGTTCACAGACAGTTCGTTGACGCAGCGCGATCAGCAAAATCGGAATCGGGGAACACCCTAAGACAACAAAACAAAAATTTTTTTTCCGGGGAAAGGAAACCGGTCCATCCCATTTTAAATGGGGAAAAAATGCCCCAACAACGAAAACTCTAACATCTCATCCAACGTGGCACCGAATTCACAATGTTCAGCCAATCTGCGAAGGTCAGCAACAAACTCGGACGCCGACTGACCTTCCTTCCTCCCATGAGTGTGGAACTTGTACCGGGACACGATTTTCCCGGGTTTCGGCGAGTAGTGTCTGGCCACAATCTCGATCAGTTCATCGAAGGTTTTGTCCTTCGGTTTATCGGGCGTAACCAGACCCTTCATCAGAGCTTATGTTGTTTTGCCACACACTGTGAGCAGAACGGCCCGGCGACGATCAGCATCTTCTGCCGCCGCCATCTTGTTACCGATGAAATATTGTTGTGGGCCGGGGTTCGGTGGCGATCAACGACCACTAGGTGGAGCAGTGGAGTCGTCTCCCACTGAACACCCGGAATTTAGGTCGTAACCCTTGGATAACTCCAAAGGTCACGGGTCCCTTAGCGGACCGTGGTCGCCAATATTTTGATGGCGTGGGGTAGGGTTAATTGACTAATTTCAATATACCTAAATACCCACGTCGTCCAACTACGGGGGAAACCACACCCTCGGCCGACTTTGTCCGAATCGAGTCGCTATCACCGACTCGGATCCGGCGTAACCGAGCGGAGTTACCAAAGCCATGCCAGACCAAATGAACAATTTACGGCACGAACGGCCTTGCTACTTCTCAAACCCGCACCAAGCTAGGCCAATGAAGGAAAGCACAGAAAACGAGCTGGTACATTTAACAGGGGGTTATTTTACAAAAAATAATCGGGGAGGGGAGACAGAGCAGAGTTATCACGAATAAAATAAATGTAATTTACAAGCAAAGGAAAGCACTTGCACAATTCTACTTAACAGACGGGGCCCACGGACACACATACACACCCAAAAGAAATGGACCCCGTGGGTCTATCTCGGTCAAGCTTGGCCGGAGTAGCTGTCCGCTTCGTGCGGCCACACCAACTCCGAAACCACCACGGTGGGACCCGAACCCACGACCCGAAGTCAACGGCCCACGAACAAGGCCGCTCAACCACGATCACCACTGTCTCAGACCGCTCCAGCCACAACCACGACCTTCTGCAGAACGCTCGTCGACAACCACAGACCGCGCCGCAATCGCCACGATCACCGTCTCTCGAACACTGATCCAGACAACCACACTCCTCCTCTTGAGGAGGGTGGGGCTTCTTCTCCCCGCCACTCGCTTCATGATTGGACGGTAGGTTGTCAGGTGACTCGTGGCGGCCTCCCGATTGGCTGGGGTGCGCGTGTGGTGCTCGCCCTCCGCTCATTGGCTGGAGGAAACGCTCTCTGCTCCTCCTTGGAGCGGAGCTTCGACCCGAGGCGCCGAAGGCTCCGCCCACGTCCTCAGCCAAACACATGTGAGTAATGGCGACCGGGTCGAGTACAGGACGGCACGCTGTTGTTGTCGTTGTTGTAGTTGATGTCGCTGTTCTGAAAGATGTAATAAACCTGACTATACAATAATTCGTAGCACACACATGTAATTCCTATTAGACAAAGGGGGGATTCTAACTGTAAACACATACTTATCGAAATAACAAAGCTAAGGGACTCTGGCTGTTTGTGTGCAGATGGCTTCCAAATCCGTAACAGTATTGTCCCAATCGATCAGCAAAGTCTTCCCAGTCCTCATCTGTCTGGTACTCCACCAGAATCCCTACAGACGCCATAGTGAGCAATGCCAACTTGGCAAAGCACTAAACTCGTCGCCAATTGTGGCGGATCCGAAGGATTGCGGGGTGAAAGGCCAGACACCATACAAGTCGAAGCTCCACGTTTCATTTCCAGGGAGGTGCACACTGCGCATGTGCATGGCGGTAGCTTAAAAGAACACAAGACGACCCGTGAACCCGTCGGGTTCCCATTGTGACAGCGGTTGATGAAAAAAAACAAAAAGATAGCTCCAGCGAACTATACCGCTAAGGTTGTTTGCATTGATCAAATAATCCCGAAGAGTACTTGACTGAATCGAGAATTGATTTTTTGACAATTTTTTCGTTGCCCGATTTGAACGAAACTTGATACCGCACACCGGAGGAGAATGGTGAGTAAGGTGGCCATAAAATTTTGATGCTATCGTGTACCGTTTTGGCTGTATTTCGGGAACATATATACATACATATTACATACATACATACATGATGAGGAGTTAGTAATATATAGAAGATATATATATATATATACACATATATATATACATACATATATACATACATACATACAGACACATACAGTAGTTCTTAACCAGGTTTGCACAGACTGCAGCAGGGATTTTGGCCCACTCCTCCATACAGATCTTCTCCAGATCCTTCAGGTTTAGGGGCTGTCGCTGGGCAACACAGACTTTCAGCTCCCTCCAAAGATTTTCAATTGGGTTTAGGTCTGGAGACTGGCTAGGCCACTCCAGGACCTTGAGATGCTTCTTACGGAGCCACTCTTTAGTTTGCCCTGGCTGTGTGTTTCGGTCGTTGTCATGCTGGAAGACCCAGCCACGCCCCATCTTCAATGCTCTTGTTGAGCGAAGGAGGTTGTTGGCCAAGATCCGCGATACATGGCCCCATCCATCCTCCCCTCAATACGGTGCAGTTCGTCCTGTCCCCTTTGCAGAAAAGCATCCACAAAGAATGATGTTTCCACCTCCATGCTTCACGGTTGGGATGGTGTTCTTGGGTTGTACTCATCCTTCTTCTTCCTCCAAACACGGCGAGTGGAGTTTAAACCAAAAAGCTCTATTTTGGTCTCATCAGACCACATGACCTTCTCCCATTCCTCCTCTGGATCATCCAGATGGTCATTGGCAAACTTCAGACGGGCCTGGACATGCGCTGGCTTGAGCAGAGGGACCTTGCGTGCGCTGCAGGATTTTAATCCATGACGGCGTAGTTGTGTACTTATGGTTTTCTTTGATACTGTGGTCCCAGCTCTCTTCAGGTCATTGACCAGGTCCTGCCGTGTAGTTCTGGGCTGATCCCTCACCTCTTTCTCATGATCATTGAGGCTCCACGAGGTGAGATTTTGCATGGAGCCCCAGACCGAGGGAGATTGATTGTTATCTTGAACTTCTTCCATTTTCTAATAATTGCGCCATCAGTTGTTGCCTTCTCACCAAGCTGCTTGCCTATTGTCCTGTAGCCCATCCCAGCCTTGTGCAAGTCTACAATTTTGTCCCTGATGTCCTTAGACAGCTCTCTGTCTTGCCCATTGTGGAGAGGTTGGAGTTGATTGATTGAGTGTGGACAGCTGTCTTTTATGCAGATAACGAGTTCAAATAGGTGCAGTTAATACAGGTAATGAGTGGAGAATGGGAGGGCTTCTTAAAGACAAAACTAACAGGTCTGTGAGAGCCGGAATTCTTACTGGTTGGGAGGTGATCAAATACTTATTTCATGCATAAAAATGCAAATTAATTATTTAAAAATCATACAATGTCATTTTCAGGATTTTTGTTTTAGATTCCGTCTTTCACAGTTGAAGTGTACCTATGTAAAAATTACAGACCTCTACGTGCTTTGTAAGTGGGAAAACCTGCAAAATCGCAGTGTATCAAATACTTGTTCCCCACTGTTATACATACATACATACATACATATATACATACATACATACATGATGAGAGTTTTAGTATATATAGAAGATATATATGTATATATTATATATTATATATATATATATATACATACATACATATATAAAATACATGATGAGAGTTTTAGTATATATAGAAGATATATATATATATATATTACACGTGCTTTGTAAGTGGGAAAACCTGCAAAATCGGCAGTGTATCAAATACTTTCTCCCCACTGTATATATACATACATACATACAAACATACATACATACATACATACATGATGAGAGTTTAGTAATATATAGAAGAATATACATACATACATATATACATACATATTACATACATACATATATACATACATACATGATGAGAGTTTTAGTAATATATAGAAGATATATACATACATACATACACACATATATACATACATACACACATATATACATACATACACATATATCCATAGATATATACATACATACACAATATACATACATACACACATATATACTTACAATATAATACATACATACACACATATATACATACATATATCCATAGATATATACATACATACACACATATATACATACATACACACATACCACATATACATATATACATACATAACACATATATACATACATATATATATATATATTACATACACACATATATACATACATATATACATACATACACACATATACATATATACATACATACACACATTATACCACATATATATACTACATACATAACTAATATATACATACATACATACAATATACATACATAATATACATACAATACACAACATATACTACATCACACATATTACATACATTATATACATACATACACACATATACCATATTATACATACATACACATATCTACATATATATATATATATACATACATAACATATATATACATACATATATACATAACATTAACACATATACATATATACATACATACACAACTATATACACAATATATACATACATATATACATACATATATATATATACATACATACATATACATACATACACACATATATACATACACACTATCATATATACATACATACACACTATATTCACACATATATAAACATATTACATACATTATATATATAATACATACTACATATACATACATTAATAATATATACATTACATTATAAATATAATACATACATACATATACATACATACACACATATATACATACATATATACATACATACACACATATACATCATACACACAATATATACATACATACTATATACATACACACAATACATATATTACATACATACAACATATATTCTATCATTATAATATATATATATACATACATACACATATATATACATACATTATACATCTACAATATATAACAAACATAACATTATATTTTATATTAATATATTATTAATTATTTATTATTAATTATTATTTATATTTAATAATAATAATTATTATTTATTTAAAAATAATTTTAATAATATTATTAATTAATAATATAAAATAATATAATAATTATTATATAAATTATTAATATAAATTTATAAAAATTTTTATAAAAAAATATTAATATTATAATTAATTTATAAAATATTAAATTTTAAAATATTATATTTTAATAATAATTTTTAAATTTTATAAATATATATTAATATATTTAAAAAATTAATAATAATTATTAATAATTAATTTTTTATTATTATAAATTTTAAATAAATTTAAAAATATACCATATAATTAATATATTTAATTATTTAAAATTTAAATATTTTATAATTTAATATATAAAATAATTTAATAATTAAACTAAATATAAATAATTTATAAAAAATTATAATATAATAAAAAAAATATAATTTTATATAATGTTTTAAATTTTATATATATATAAATATAATTATAAATATTATATTTAAAAAATATTTATTAATTATTTAATTATATAAATTATAAATTTAATTATACCCCATACATACACACATATCATATATACAGCCATATATACATACATATATACATACATAATATATACCATACATACCATACTATACATATATATACATAATACATACATTACATGAGAGTTTTAGTTATTATATATATATATATGGATGACAACCGCCGTGTTGTGAAGCAGTGCCGAGCATTCCGTTCCGTTGGAGTGCTTGCTTGATCGCTTTGAATCGAGCAAGCCGCTTGCTAACGAAACACACCCTTCGCTTCGAAGTCGCTCAAAACCCAATTAAATGAGCAAGCCGTTTTGATCACTTCGCACGCAGAGTTCGTTTTACAAACAGATTATTTCTCTTATTTCCTTTTTGTTTTTTTAACCGATTATAGGTAATTATTTTTTGTGGTGATTTTAATGCCCTATTTTGTTAATCCTTCGAACATCCCATTTTGTTTCGAAGGATTAGAGCGGTGTATAGCCTTAGTTCCGTTTGCTGAAGCTGATTATTTTTGTTTATTGTTGGAAATACATCCTACGTTTAGACGTTTACATTTTCTCGTATAGATTGATCCTATGGAAAGTAAACGCAACAAAACTACACCTCCCACTTCATAACAACAACAAACAACTTCCGGGGTTTTTTCAGGTGTTTTTGGCGGGATTCGTGATCATGGGAAGCTGCGTTCCACAGCCGATGGAAAATCCTCCTTTGCAGTGGGATGCAACCAAGGGTGCATTGGCGCGGTTAGAGAAGCTTTTGTCCTGCGGACTGTGGTGGGTTCTGTGGTGAAGATCATTGATGAAGACGTTAACGTGAAGGAAAAGCGCTGGTTGTACCTGGAATGGTCAGAGGGAGATTCTCCTGATAAGGCGATGCACTCGTTTTTGTTATTTATTTATTATTTTAAACATGATAAATATCGACTTTTCGGTCATCGATTTTTGTTTTCAAAGTTCTTTTTTTTTTTTTTTTTCCTTATAACGTATTCGCTAAATAATTCGAGAGATTCCGAAATTGTCGAGGGGTTTCGGTACTCATGATGTCAGCGCTCGGGCGCCATATTGGTTGGCACCATATTGGTTGGCACCAATATTGGTTGTCGCCATATTGGTTGGCACCATATTGGTTGTCGCCATATTGGTTGGCACCATATTGGTTGTCGCCATATTGGTTGGCGCCATATTGGTTGGCAACATTGGTTGGCACCATATTCGGTTGTCGCCATATTGGTTGGCGCCATATTGGTTGGCACCATATTGGTTGGCACCATATTGGTTGTCGCCATATTTGTTGGCGCCATATTGTTTGGTGCCATATTGGTTAGCACCATATTGGTCGCCATATTTGTTGGCAAGCTAAACAAGCGAGAAAAGGTAAACCAAGCCAGAGAATTAGCGTCATCTTCATTTGCAGTAAGTCAGAATAACGAGGTGACCGTGCTGGATTGGTGAGCTACTGATGCTATCGTTGCCAGGGAAGTGAATACAACCAACATGGCGGCGCGCACGGCATTATGGGATATCTCTGAAAGCCCTCTGTTGCGTCATTTCAACGCTTTTGATGAGATGTCTGAGGCTACAACAGTGATTGCGTCACACGGGCATTTAAAATGTAAGATGTGATGTTGTAAAAACCTGTAGTTTGATTCATCGTAATGTATTTTCTATCGATGTGATGGCTGCTTGTGTGACTTGCATCTCTCCTGTCCGCAGCAACGATCTTCTGCAAGAGCCATGTTGTTTGGGTGGCTGTACACATGTATTCTGCAGGTAAAAAACACAAAAATCCCAAGCAAAACGTTGACGTCGTGATAAGAGTACAGCATGTAGAAAATATTTCCTGATACGATGGGACAGGAGCAGCAGCAGGGTTCAATTCTCATCCTGAACATATGCTGTCGGATTGATGCTGCGCATGCTGCTTCCAAGAAGTGTGCCGACTCTCAGATGGATGTTGAGCAATGTGACTCAGCTGCTAGCCTTAGTTGGTGGACGTCAAAGATCCCACCATCTTCCACAAAGAGTAAGCGAGTTGTCGTCGGCACCTTGGCCACATAACTTCTGTAGCTCAAATTCCCAGAGAAGTCAACAAGTCACTTCAGCCAAGTTTCATGTCGTTGAGGGCAAGTCTCAAGTCACCGTAGCATTTATTACTTCAACTTTTGTGAAGTCCCAAGTACAAGCTGTCAAGGAATTGAGACACCGGGCTTCATTTATTGCAATATATGTTCTGAAAAGCTGTTGAACTGAAGTTTTCATTTGTCAACTTCATACAATGAATATTTTTTGTTTGTTTTGTTTCCAACAAAAATAAATTTATGTTAAATTTACTTCTTGGATCGAGTGTACCTACTTTCAACACGCATGTGCTGTACTTGAAATTTGTCAGTAACCTCAGTTTATATTTAAATGGTTGATACGTAAACCCAAAGCATTCAATGTGGAACAGGAAAGGAGATTTTAATAATTCACTTGTATACTTATTATGTCCATTAAAATGAAACTGAGAATTGGGAAGGGGGCGGGACGCTGTTGAAGTACACGACATGGCCAAAAGTATACGGACACCCCTTTTAATTAGTGGATTCAGCCATTTTCAGCCACACACGTTGCTGACAGGTGTATAAAATGAAGCACACAGCCATGCAATCTCCATAGATAAACAATGGCAGAAGAATGGGCCGCACTGAAGAGCTCAGTGACTTTCAAAGTGGCACCATCATAGGATGCCACCTTTCCAGCAAGTCAGTTTATCAAATTTCTGCCCAACTAGAGCTACCCCAGTCAACTGTAAGTGCTGTTATGTGGAAATGTCTAGGAGCCACAACAGCTCAGCCACGAAGTGGTCGGCCACACAAGCTCACAGAATGGGACCGCCGAGTGCTGAAGCGCGTAGCGTGTAAAAATCGTGTCGGTTGCAACACTCACTTCCGAGTTCCAAACTGACTCTGGAAGTAACGTCAGTACAAGCACTGTTCGTCGAGAGCTTCATGAAATGGGTTTCCATAGCCGAGCAGCCGCACACAGGCCTAAGATCACCATGCGCAATGCCAAGCGTTGGCTGGAGTGGTGTAAAGCTCACCGCCATTGGACTCTGGAGCAGTGGAAACATGTTCTCTGGAGTGATGAATCACGCTTCACCATCTGGCAGTCCGACAAATGAATGTGGGTTTGGCAGATGCCAAGAGAACGCTACCTGCCGAAATGAATTGTGCCAACTGTAAAGTTTGGTGGAGGAGGAATAATGATCTGGGGCTGTATTTCATGGTTCAGGTGAGGCCCCTTAGTTCCAGTGAAGGCAAATCTTAATGCTACAGCGTGCAATGACATGCTAGATGATTCTGTGCTGTCAACTTTGTGGCAACAGTTTGGGGAAGGACTTTTCCTATTTCAGCACGACAATACTCCCATGCACAAAGTGAGGTCCATACAGAAATGGTTTATCGAGATTGGTGTGGAAGAACTTGACTGGCCTGTACAGAGCCCTGTCTTCAACCCCATCAAACACCTTTGGGATGAATTGGAATGCTGACTACGAGCCAAACCTAAGCGCCCAACATCAGTACCCGACCTCACTAATGCTCTTGTGGCTGAATGGAAGTAAATCCCCGCAACAATGCTTCAACATCTGGTGGAAAGTCTTCTCAGAAGAGTGGAGCTGTTGGAGCAGCAAAGGGACCAACTCCATATTTATGCCCATTATTTTGGAATGAGATGTTGTACGAGCAGGTGTCCACATCGTTTTGGCCATGTAGTGTATAAAGATTGGGGGACGCTGGGGAAAATGAAACGTATAACTTATTAACTTCAATTGTTGCCGTGATGTAATTTACAATTATTGACCAAGTTTAAATAATGTCAGTCAAATGTTATTTAAATCTTCACAAAATCATTTTATTGGGTCACGACATGCACAGGGTCAAGTTTTCCAAATTTGACACGAATGTCAATGACATGGTTTGAATAAAGTTTTTGCTTCCTATGTTGGTGAGAGTGCTGCTTGTCACTTGGACATGGTGTGCTCTGTGCTGTCTGGAGAGTGGACACTCCCTTTAATCTAAATGGAGAGCGGTGTGCGACCCGGCAGCTGTGAGCGCTGGCGAGCTGCACATGTACACGAACACGGTATACATCTTCGTTGACCGAACTGGGCATTCCGACGACTGAAAATCATTTACCACTTATTACCTCCACCAGCGAAGGTGGAAGGAGATTGTTTTCACCCCTGTCACATTGTCATAATGAATGTAGTTGTTGAATCCTCCTTTTTGATATTGTATCGGGCTGGAATTTATTTATTTTTTTAACCACCTGAATCTTAACTTCACAGGAGCTGTGTTGCTGAGCATGTGGGCAAAACGTGCCCAGTGTGCCAGAATCCATGTTGGGTTCGAGATCTCTGCCCAAATCGGCAGGTGGATAGCATAGTGCAGCTGTGTGTACAGCTTCGGGGAATACTGCAAGGTGAGCCTGATGCTGGTATCTGAGACGTGGAGCAAGGATATGGTTGGTGGCTATTGTGACCCTAACAGCTCGATTAACCTTCATCAGGATTGGCACTTTTTTTTTCTTTTTTTCTTTTTCTTGAGCTTCCTCTAGATTAAAAAAAAAACTATTTTGAATGCAAAGTCGAGGCTTGTGGAAGAACTAGAACAACGGATCAGTATGCAACATCAAAGAAACAGCAGAAAGAGAGGGGCATGGGTTGCCAACAGCAGAGCTGAGGGACAAAACGGACTACGGGAGGGATACGGGTAAGCATAAGGAGTAGGGGAGAATGCAGGGGCTGGACAAAATGGATTCAGAAGCAAACTTGGGAAGGAAAGACTTGAAATTTGGAAGGGGGAGGGTGGGAAGGAGCGAATATAATTGGATGCAGGAGAATGTGGCAGTTGGTTACACAGGTGAGCAAAAGAGGAACTAATGAGCGGAGGTGAGTTGCAAAATTGTATGTTTTGCTATGTCATAGAATTAGTTTGGTGAGATTTCACCTGTTGCACTTTTTATGCAAATTTGAGACTTCTGAATAAAAAGTGGTTTGGGTGTGGCATGATGGTAACGGGGGTTCTTAGAAACTTGAGGGAACATCATTTCAACTGTTGCAAAATACGGTAATATAGGCAGTTGAAGTGAGGCTTTTTCTTGAAATTAAACAGATCACAAATAGAGGAGAGATGTGATGAGAGGGGGAGAGAGAAGGTGACCATCCTGCCAGTGGAGTGGGAATCAGAATTTGTTTGAAACATCGGGGAAAAGGATGCAGAGATGAGTGAAGTTTGGATTTGGTGGGGGAGGGGAGGGATCGGTAAAAGCTTTGTTAAAAAGCATGTTTGGCCGAACAGGGTTGTAATGGGAGAAAACGGCAGAGCATGCAAGAACAAGGCCTTTGACAGGAAATACAGACAGACCAGTCCCCTGTCAGCCAGCATGCATTGGTTTCTGGTTTTTTTTGTTTGTTTGTTTGTTTTTAAATGTAGTCTCTAATGCTCGTGGAGGAGCTGCGGCACAAATTGCGCACATATTCAGACAGACACACGAGACAACACTAGACTTGACTTTCACAGAAACATAGCCGCGGAGCTTGGGGAAAGTGATGTCGTTTCCCAGAACACTGGCTACCAGCCAACTTGGGTAAGGTGCAGTTGTGTGCTAAACCTGGGTTCCATGATATTTTGTACTCCACAACATCTAGGGAGGCCAGGTATAATTAAAGAGCCCCTGCCCAGATTTCAGAAGCCAATTTATCTTTGTACTGTGGGTGAAGACTTGTTTTGAGTGGCTTTGAAGAGCCAAGGAAACCGCTTGCTTGTTGTAGGGTGTTTGTGATCACTTGATTGGCATTTTAAGATTATTGTTAGAATACTTGAAATGTGGTCCTTTTATTTATTAGGTCATCTCTTCGAGCATGACCTAATAATATGGGTGTCGATGTCCTTCGATCCGTCCGTACCGTCCGTCCGTCATCATAATGAAGTTGAAAGCGGGAGATCTGGTCATTAGTGATCCTGATAGAGGTCGATGAGACGTACACGATGGTATGACTTTCAAGGTCACCGAAGGTCAAGGTCAAGGTCACGAGGCCTTTGAAGTTGCGAAAATGACGATTTTCAAATTCTATCTCCTCCGCATTTCTCAAGCGATCTTGAATTTGATTGTAGCAAATGAATCTATGGGACAATATCTAAATTTTTGGTCGGGCCGGATTTTCGATATTCGCTTTCGTTTTCGTGTCACGTGACTTCAAAGTTGGCAAAAAAATGCGAAAATGACGATTTTCAAAATCTATCTCCTCCTACATTTCTCAAGCAATCTTAAATTTGATTGTGGCATATGAATCTATGGGACAATATCTAAATTTGGTCAGGATGGATTTTCGAATTTTGCTTTCGTTTTCGCGTCACGTGACTTCAAAGTTTGCAAAAACTGCCCTACCTTCAGGAGGCTATATATTTTCTCGCAGAGATGACCGTCACTCCCGCACGGGTGTATTTTTTTAATTTTATTTTTACACCACCCCCCCCCCCCTTTCTTCCCCAACGACTCCCTGCCTCCATTCAGGATTTTATTGACTTCTGGAGTATGATGCACATATTTTTACCTTGTCACCATAGGTGGATGGAGGTTGTTTTCACCCCTGTTTGTCTGTCTGCCTCTGTGAGCAGGATATTCAAAAAGTTAAGGACGGACTTGGACGAAACTTGGTGGACAGGTTGGGTGTGTGACAAGGACGAATTGATTAGATTTTGTTGAACATCCAGATACGAATTTTATTTTTAAGTGATTCTTCACCATTTAGAGATTGGGACAAAAAAACCGATATATAAATATAGCACACTATCTCAAAAAGTTGTGGGTGGATGTTTGGGGAGATGACGAAAACAACTCTATTAGATTTTGGTTCAGTTCCGGATGCAGATGCGGCCTATCATTGGGTTACAAAACGTAGACAGTTCAGTCTGGCGGAGGAATATGCTCTCTCTCCCAAGTGCCATTCTAATTATTATTATTTTTATTTTTATTTTATGTGGATTTACTGAAGGTTCGCTGTTCATAAATCATTTATAGGTTCACTATTCATTTGAAGAGATCCTAAAAAGGGGCACTGGGGCAGCAACCAAGAAAACTCAATAAAACACATTTTAACTTTAATACTTTGCGTACATGCGTGTGCGTGTTTTAAATGTTAATATCCTCCATTCGAAATGGCTGTTGATGGTCAATAATTGATTGAATTGTGAGGAACAGATTTATGGGGGAAAAAAATAATCTGTGGGTGCGAGTCCTTGTTCGTTCGTTCAGTTGTGCTATACTCTGCTGAAGTTGTTGAGTTGTTTGATGAATTTCACTTTTGAGATACCATTATCAATCAATGAATTTCTTCTTTTCCTGCCTTTTTTTTGTCCCAAATTGTTTTGCAATCCTTTTCAAATACTCTTATGATGCTTGCTTTGTGCCTATAGGTGGAGGGAAAACTTTACATTAATGCAGCTCATATTTGCTTGCATGCAAGTTTAATCCAGAATGTTATTCCTCAATAAACTTTTTGTTTTTAAAAACAACACGAGATTGCTGATCCCACATGCTTGTTTGTTTTATCCTATGCAGACGGTTCTCACGACAACTGCGGAACTGAAACCAGGCAGAAATGCCCCGAAAATAAGCCATTTCATAAGTTCTTCAGCACAAAGGGGGGCAAACTCCAATGCTATGTCAAACTGACCCCTCCTCAAGGCAAAGAGAATGAGTCAACTGACAGCACAAACGGAGCTGAATTGGGAACACCAACACCACCATCGGTGTTTGACTTCAAAGGTTCGCCTTCTCCACAGAAGCCTTTGCGAGCAAGAACACGATGTCGCTCTGCTGCAAGCCGCCGCGTGTCGATCAGACGAAAGCTGGTTTCTGCAAACAAGTCTTGCAATGTAAACAAGAAAGGAAATGCGAGTGGATATGAGGGGCAAGATGCTGATGCAAAGAAGGGTAATGATGACTATGGATTGACCAAGGCTGTTTCATTGGTGTCTGACTCTGACTCTGTTCTCATCACCGACATGTTGAGTGGCATTGATGGAAACGGAAATACCCACGGTGGTAATGAGCTCGTTGAGGATGGTTCTGCATCAAAGAAAGAAGGCTTAACTTCTGGTGGAGTTATCTTGGAACCGACAACAATGGGGAAGGAAAACTGTTCAACTCAAGCTAACACCAATTTCCTTGAGCCATTTGCTCCGTTGCAAGACACAAAAAATGTGTGCACGAAGGTAAATCGAGCAATCTCGGCTTTTTCCTTGCATGGTGGTGTGTGAAAGTCTTTGAGATTTTGCACAGTGTTGAAGCTTCGACCAAATTAACTTGACAGTGGACATATGGGATCTATGGACCATGTTCAGGAGTTTCCTCTGATATTATTTTAAGTATCCAACCGCTTTTGATGCAGGTGCGCTATCTCGCCAAATGGCGTAGAGCTTATTCACGCCACGAAACCCGTTTTCACATTTTGAAGCCATCGGATATCTCTTTTTTTTTGCACAACACCATGCTCTAAACCATGCTGATAAGATAGTTGCACAGTTGGCATTCTGTGGTATTCTTTTGAATGCAAAGCTTGTAGACTCCACTGGTGCTTGCCAGAAATCACAATAACTCTCAGAACTCTGTCATGCCGTAATGATTTGATGTGATGAGAGAGTCGTATCTGTGCTGTCTCAACAGGACTCGACATTGACTTCTTTTATTCTCCCCCCCCCCCCTTCATGACCAAACTGGATTTTCACTCACCAGAACCAAGTACCTACTAAATATTTCCTCCAAGCATGGTTTTTATTTTATCTTTTATTTTGCAGAAATCGGAATGCTCAAACTTTTCCAAAATTGCAAAACCGTTTACTGCTGTGTTCTAGCTCTTCCACAAGTTTCGCCTTTGTGTTTAAACAGACAAAAAAAAGTGTTAAAATGACCAAGACTAAACCCATTGAGTGTAGAAAGCTGTGAACGACTTCAATGGGTAATTGTGACAATTTGCTTGAATAAGATGTGAACGATTTAGACACAAACTATTTAATGGAGCCTTTGCTTCATACCTGTTGCTTTTCTTGAAGGAAATGTTGTTGTTGATTGGTTGATTGATTGAATGGAGCCTTTTCTGTGATCTGTGGGTACGTGTGACTTCAGACACGCAACCAGCAGAACATCTTCTCCTTACCCTGTTCCCTCCTTTATTCAAGATGATTTCTTCAGCTGAAATGACTTGAATTCTCAAGATCTTCCTTCTTAATAATTTAACAATTTTTATTAGTATTATTATTCTTATTATCTATGTGTGTAGCCGAGACGTATCTTTTCCATATATTTTTTTCCCGCCCCACCCCCCCCCCCTTTTTTGTTGATGACCCAATCCTGAAGGATAATTATATACAGTAGGCTGACTGGTGAAACAAATCGGATCATTCATTTTGTCAGCTTGTAATGTATGCTAGGGCATGTGAAATCATCTCGTCAACCTAATTAGATCACATGAAACCCGTGTTTTACATGGGGGGTACATTCCTGGAAACCCTGGGTAAAGCAAGACCAGGAGTCTATGGGGAAACAAGGACAAATGTGTCCAAGAGCAGCATCCTAAAGGTTTGCGTTGAACAAAAAAAAACAACAACAACATCGGATATTTCGTCACGTGCCTTGATTAAGCCAATAGCGAGACCCGTCATAATGTATTTACGTATTTACGATATATAGTGTATTTACGAAATAAATAATGTATTTACGAAATTACAATACGATAAATGGAATAATCTTTAAATAGTAACGTGAACCTTTCGAAACTTTAAAGCAAATGTCCGAATATATTTAAAAGTTCATGATAGACCTCTCAAAAGGCACCGTCAATGTGAGGATGTGTACATGTGCTCGTATTTAAGGAGATCCGGATCTTGTATATACAAGAGCCGAGTCCTAGAGGTTAAGGTTTTGTCTTCACAAGAAGAAGAAAACAACAATAAGAACAAGAAGAAGAAGAACAACAATAAGAACAAGAAGAAGAAGAACAACGCCAAGCTCTCTATGAGCAGCGGTTCGCTACGCGAGACGCTGCTAAAAAGGGGTTAGGTTCCAGGCTCAGTCCTCTCGCCTTAAACTCACGCACCATGTTTACGAGAGTCACCCTCGTGCGCTGCCTAAAACCAGAGCATTCACTTGCCCTTAAATATTTTGTGCGCATTGCTTTATTGAGTGGATACTCAACTCGTTAACAGCATAGTGTCTGCCTCGTAACGCTGCACTCTCGCCTTGACCAAGCTTATCCAAAACCTCCACTGTCTGTATCAAAGACCTCGCGTTTCTCGACATTTTTGTGCACTTGGTTCACCGCTTGTAACAGTTTACCTCTTGGGAGTAATGGTTAATAATCACTAAGGGCAATAATAACCAAAATTAAAGGAATTGATTACAATTCCACAGAGTGCAGTGTTGCCGTGGAGACGTAGGTACAGCTCAGTACTGTATGCACTACGTGTCTCAGTTACCACCCGCAACGCAGCAGTGCCGCTTCGTGCACCCAACACCACGATGGAGGAAGAAAAATACAGTCTGGCACCGAAGAAAAATACAAAAGGAGGATGGAGGATGGAGTGGGGACAGGAGAGGTTCTGAGGATGGACCAATGGTATTGCAACAGCAGATTGTTGTGCAGTCAACACCTGTTTTACATGGTTTCGACTTGACACAATTTTCTGTATATCATTCTGTTTTGACGAGTCTGTTCTTGCTTCCACTTGGTATTTTTGGTTGGAAAAAATAAAAAAAACAATTGGAAAATACCAAGTGGAAGCAAGAACAGACCCATCAAAACAGAATGGTATACAGAAAATTGTGTAAAGTCGAAACCATGTAAAACAGGTGTTGACTGCACAACAATCTGCTGTTGCAATACCATTGGTCCATCCTCAGAACCTCCCCTGTCCCCACTCCATCCTCCTTTTCTTGTCCTTTCCGGTGCCAAATCCAACTGTGAGCATCACGATGAGATTTGTTACACTGAGCACTCGCTCTTCGCCAATGCACGGCACATTGCTTTCACTTTGTTCTGAGTGATGAATTCGTATCATTCGTCATGTCGAGTTAATTTTTGTGCCAAGTTGGAAGTTTAACATTTTGTCGCTGCTTTCGGAAACGTACTATGATCGATTGATCACGTGTTCCATGCTCCCAGGAGTGCCAGACCTTTTCCAATCAGCGGATTTCCATTCAGGGTTTGGATCCCAATGTTCAGGAAGTCGAGCTAGTGTTTTATTTTATTGTTGTTTACGGTATGAGGATTCTTGGATTTTTCTTGTGATTGCTCAATTTAAAAACGCATTTTGTTGATTTAATATGCTTGTGAATAATTTTGAATATCCCCTGTCTTTCCTTTTTCCCTCTCAATTACCCGGCTTTATTATTTACTAGCATAACCCGCGCTCTGCGCGACATGTTGGGGTGGATGTGTTTGAGAAAGGAACTGATGCAGAGTATCAGTCGTAATTTTACTTTAATGCAGTAAGTGGAATACGATTTCACTGTTTCAGAACCATTTTATTTACTTTTTTTTTGTACCATGCACCTCATATGGTCTTTGAGATAATGTAAGCCGAATATCACGTTACTCGAGCGCAGAACAAAGTCGAAGATAGCGCGACACGAAACCACAAACTCGGAAATAATATATAACATTGTTCGAGCGCGGATACACTATTTTGAGTTCTGCACTTGCTTTTGAATGATCCTTTGCAGAAACAAGTGTGCGTAGGAAGGCCAGGGATTTTGTCTCCCGGATGGTCACCGTTTACGCCTCGGAGCATTGAGAAAGTATTGAATTTATCTGGTCGAAAATGTGATTCGAAAAGAAACAAAAATGGAGAGACTGCTCTGCATGTTGCTGCAATAAAGGTTTGAAGTGTGGATTATCCCTGTGTTTCATCTTGCTATGCTCATCCTGTCATGCCCGTTACTTCTCTTTTGTGTATTTTTTGTTGTCGAGGGTGGGCGGGTTCTTGTGCCTCTTCAAGAGTCGTGCTGTTTGTTCTTTGAACAACCAATTCACTAGTCTGTCACCATGTTAACATGGATTTCAGCGATTCAGATTGATATGATCACGATTATTGTCATGTGTTCTGCTTACAGAACGAATTGGTGAAGGTGAAGGATTTACTCTGCAATGGTGCTGAGCCGAACGTAAAGGACTATGCTGGTTGGACACCACTGGTAAATACTTACACGCTCATAATTGCATGCACACTTGACCTTCGTATTCATTTACACTCAGAACTCGAACGGCACTCGGTAGAGCACATGCCTCCGCCAGGCATGATTGGCCAGTTCCCACTGGCCAGTTTTGTATCCCACTGATTGGCCAGATCTGCATCTGGACCTAAACCAAAATCTAATCAGCTTGTTCCTTTTCCGAATCCGTCCACAACTCATCCTCCAAGTTTCGTCTGAATCTGTCCACAACGTATTGAAATATCATGCTCTATAATCCATTTTCGGTTTTGGCCCTATCTCTCCAATGGTAAAGAATCGCTTCAAAAATGATTGTATCCGGATCTCTTCACCAAAATCAAATCGATTCATCCTCGTCACACACCCATCCTGTCCACCAAGTTTTGTCCGAATCCGTCCACAACTTTTTGAGATATCCTGCAAAACAGATTGCAACTAGAGGGGGAGCACTCGGTAGAGTGCAAAACCTCCGCCGCCAATACTGCTAGGTCACTCAAGTGAACCTGATATCCTATTCATTCAATTTGACGTCAACAGTGCTCACAGAGTTATAGTTTGCAACTTTCCCTTTTACTTTTAACTTTTACATACTCAATTCATTCGTCATAACTAGATTCTTGAGACAGAAATTGATTTTACGTGGGTATATCCACCTGAAGTTCCAAAATCAGCCGCAATTATAATTTTGGCATGTTTTTTGTTGGAAATCACTTATAAGATGTAGAAATGCAAAAAAAAAAAATCGAAATTTTGTTGAAAAAAAATTTGCAAATTTTTTTTTTCTCTAACAATTTTTTTTTGGGGGGGGGGGTTGGAAATCACTTAAAACATGTAGAAATGAAAAAAAAAAATCGAAATTTTGTTGAAAAAGAAGTTGCAAAAAAATTTTTTTCTCTAACAATTTTTTTTTGGGGTGGGGGGGGGTTGGAAATCACTTAAAACATGTAGAATGCAAAAAAAAAAAAAATTCAAATATTTTTTTTAATGGCCGCCATAGCGGCCATATTGGATTTGACCAAGTCCAAATCTAATGGCATGATCCTTGGACCAGACCTAACCCCCCACCAAGTTTCGTCGAAAATCCTCGAGGAGTTTTTCCGTAATACTGTTCACAAACAAACAAAACAACTAGAGGGTGAGCACTCGGGAGAGTGCAAAACCTCCGCCGCAATACTGCTGGTCACTCAAGTGAACCTTATATCTTATTCATTAAATATGATGTCAACAGTGCTAACAGAGTAATAGTTCTTTTCTCCAACATTTTTTTTTTTGGGGGGGGGGGTTGGGAAATCACTTAAAACATGTAGAAATGCAAAAAAAACATTTTTCTTTTTTTGGGGGGGGGGGGGGTAACAATTCTTTTGGGGGGGTTGGAAATCACTTAAAACATGTAAAAATGCAAAAAAAAAAATTTTCTCTAACAAATTTTTTTTTGGGGGGGGGGGGGGTTGGAATCACTTAAAACATGTAGAAAGCAAAAAAAAAAATTTTTCTCTAACAATTTCTTTTTGGGGGGGGTAACAATTTTTTTTGGGGGGTTGGAAATCACTTAAAACATGTAGAAATGCAAAAAAAAAAAAAAATTCTCTATTTTTTTGGGGGGGCGTAACAATTTTTTTTGGGGGGGGGTTGGAAATCACTTAAAACATGTAGAAATGCAAAAAAAAAAAAAAAATTCTCTAACAATTTTTTTTTGGGGGGGGGGGGGGACCAAGTCCAAAATTTAAATGCATGATCCTTGGACCATACCTAACCCCCCCACCACCAAGTTTCGCCGAAATCCGTTGAGTTTTCCGTAATACTGTTCACAACAAACAAACAAACAGAAAGGGTGAAAACAGTAACCTCCATCCATCTTCGAAGATGGCGGAGGTTAACAAACAAACAGAAAGGGTGAAAACAGTAACCTCCATCCATCTTCGATGGCGGAGGTTAAATATATCCTGCAAAACATTGAGATCGTGAGATATCCTGCAAAACAGACAGCCAAACAGCGGTGAAAACGTATCCTCCATCCACTTTCGGTTGCGGAGGTAACTAAACTAATATCTGCATTGCAAACAATACTTTTATTACTTTCAAGGTGTTCTCCAGCTTTGGACACACACACTCCCCCTCCCCCCCCCCATCAAAGTTGAAGCTTCATGTTGCCTTGAAGTCTACAATTCTTATGACGAGTACGTAGCCATCGCAGGGTCATCATTGTTGATGGCAGCATTTTTATGCAGTGTAGCCGCTTCAATATTGGTATGTCCTTCTGTCCGTCCGTCAAAAATGAAGAAGAAACTTTCTAACCACCGTGTGTAATTCTTGAGGTTTGAAAGGGTAATACTAATGGGTTTCATTCACCTATTGGCTTAGACTATTCATATTTAAAATGCCAAATTGCACTGCTTCCTTTGGACTTGTGTGCGATTTTTTTTTCCCCCAGCTTAATTTATTTCATATCAGAAATACAAGAGAAGGAGGAGGATCCATAGTTATTAGAGCAATTTGTGACAGGAGAAAGGAAAAAGAGTCAACCACAATGAGTTGACTTGGCATCATAGGAAGTTTGGACAAAGTGTGGAACAGGTCGATTATCCCACCCCAAAAGGTTGGTGTTGAGTCTGCTGATTTTACCAACAATCCAGTTGGGATGTGGCAATTCTTGAGACTAGCTCTACTTCCTGAAGATTGGGCTCTGTGGTGTAATGTTTAGAGCATCCATTCGAGTCTGGAGGTCGGCAGTTCAAGCTTTCTTTAAAACTTGTATGTGCTGCTTCCTTGCTTGACTTCCAGCATTTAGAAAGTTTAAGAGCATGGACAATCCCAACAGATTGGCCTCCACGGGAGGAGGAAATTTCTCCTTTAAGAATTCCCTGCTGAGTGCAGTGAGAATAGCGAAAAAATACATACGTGGTGGTCTTCCTTATGTTCCAGCATGAGGCTTGCAACCTAGGTCATATGAGCATTGTAAAAGCACTACTGGAGGCTGGTGCACGAGTCAATACGCCGGGCTACAACAACGACTCGCCACTGCACGACGCTGTTTACCAACGGTCATCTTCATATTGCCACCCTTCTGCTGCAGCACGGCGCCAGCCTCGAGGCCAAGGTAAGTCTCGACGCATTTGTTGTTGCTTAATTTTTTTTTTTATCATGCTTAAAAAAAAAATCGCCTTAATGTTCATCACTTCGATTAGCTTTGACTGACTTGATATCAATGCTGGAATGGAATATTTTTGCACTAATAAATGTGAAGCCATTTCATGTTTGCCAGATTAGATTGTCAAACAAATTCAATTCTCATCAGTGATGGTTGCTGAAGGATTAAGTATTAGCGTTTGATTTGATGCGGGGTTAAAGGGGTACTTTGTTTGAATTTGATTTGCATGTTGTAGATGGTACCCTTTTTTTTTTAATTGAGGGAAAAGACGCCATCATTTGTTGGGAGGGCAGTGGGGAAAGAAAGGCACACTTGTGGTATTTGAATCATCCACCCCTCTCCCCACCCAGCCATTCCCTTTTATCAGATACTAGTGAGGTGCCCGTGCTCGGCACGGGTGGGGCCCGAAAGCAAGCAGACAATGCAGAAACTGTGAACTCGTGAAGGACTTAGGCAAAAAACTTACTGCAAATGCCGAATCTGCGAATGTCAGCGAAAAATTGCGCCATCTGACTGGTGGAAACCGAGAATCTCGATGGTATTGAGAAATTGTCGAAGCTGCGAATGTGTTTGCACTCAGAGAAAGTGGGCATCATACGTGAGGAAATGCATAAATCTCGATTGATTGAATGCGATATTACTGAACCAATGAATGTTTGCGCATGCGGTAAATGGCGAAACTGCTAATGCCAAACCTGTGAATGCAGTTTACATGCGAGAGGGAGCAGTTTCGTACAGGTGGAAAATCATAATTGTATGAGAAATTTTTGAAACCTCCCACCCACTTTAGGACAACCGCTGGATCCCAAAAAATGTTCCACAGAATGGTTGCCGGGGCTAGCCCCAAAACTAAGGAGTAGTTTCAGTTACGGACAGGCAGACACTCCTGCTTAATATTTTATTGATGATGATGGAAATGTATGGAGATTATTGAAAATTCAACCAGAAGTTTATTTACATCATCATTCATCAACATACAATGTAACTGTATTTGTTTAGAAACAGCCATGGCCTGCGCCCTATCGATTGTGCTGTCACACAAGAAATGAGAACAGTTTTATCCATCAGCACTGAAGTCAACCCGACGCCACTCCATCTTTCCACGCTGCAAATGGTAATGAATATATAAATATACTTGTTTTAATGCAGTAGTCAGCCCGTCCTTTGCAGAGCGAGAGATGTGGTTTTGTGTGTGCATGCGTGCGTGTGCGCGTGCCGCGCGCATCTGTGTCCAGGCATAATTTTTTCTTCTTTTTTTTGTACCATTTGAGCTTTTTCCATCAAATTTTCAACAGACCTTTATGAAAATATGGAGAACATTAACGAACAAAAAAATGTACATCCTTTTTTTATTTTTCTATTTTTTAAAGCTGTTTTCGTCAAGTTTAAACTGACGTGGATGGCTTTGCATTTTGAGTGCTTTCTCTTTTCATTTTTGTGGGGGAAAATGTGACACCTCTGAAGTGGACCAGCTGTCCCACATCCCAGGGCGAATTGAGTTGGGGTGTACTGAAGTAATATTTTGAGGTCATTACCCCTTTGGTGGTGATGGCAGTTTTCCACAAAATGTCTATCTGATACTGGTGCTTGTTCATTGGGAGTTTAATGGATTATATCTGGGAACCTGAACTTTGGATCATATGGTAGTCCACTTTATATAGGGCTCGTATCACAGTGTCCTTCCCGAAGAAAAGGCGAGCTATCACCGTACCATGCCCAAATTTAAAAATTCCTGCCCTAACTAGCAGAGGGCATTGCATCCGTGCCCTCAAACAATGATGCTACCCCACAGCCTTGTGCTGGATACAAACAAATAGGGGCTCATGTCATCAAGCATCAACTCACCACACAAGTTCCTATTACTGAGGTGTAGCTCAATAGAGTATCTGGGATGGGTCTAAATTTCTTAAAACTAGCTGGCCAGGCTTTACATTTGCTTCCTTAATAAAATGTCCAAAAACCCCACCCTTTGCAGCCAAAAATCAGTGAGGGAATTGCAAAAAGTTTCATACATTATCAACTCGTGAGCGACACCAAATTTGCACACCAAGTTTCTCACTCTCACTCTCACATCAGATGACCAAACCAATTTAATTTCTTAGCTACTTTTCTTTGATGCTTCCACAATCGTCACTGACTCCGTGATACACTGGTCTCTTTCTTGCCACCACATATTCCATAATCGGCATTTCGGCCATCTCATTTGTATCAGTTTCTGGTCTCTTTCTTTGATGTTGACAAAGTTTCCACACGATATAACAAGCGTTCTCAAACTGTCTTGTAAATTCGTCCTTTCAGTTTCAATGTACTTTTCTATCACACAACACGCCACTGCATTCATTCGACCAGAACCAATACATTTCGTTTCCATTCCACTATTTCCATCTTCTGCCACCATGGAACCCAGATAGTTGAAGCTACTCGCTTTCTCCAGATCTTCAACTGTAATATTTACACTTCCAGCCTGATCCTCTGCCTTGGCTCCAAACTGACAATCCATATATTGAGTCTTTGTCTACTCATATTCATACCCCTACATTCCAGCACTTTTCTCCATTTCTCCAGCTACTCATCGTATTCTCATCATCCCTACCACACAACTGTCATCTACAAACACCATTGACCATGCGCATTCCTTGCTCACTTGCTCAGTTAGAACATCCTTGACAATGAGGAAGAGGAAGGGGCTCAGTGCCGATCCATGGTTGTAATCAAACTAACTATAAAACTCTCACTTTCTCCCACACTGCGTCTTACTGTTGTCTGGCACTCCTTGCACATGTCCCGTAATGTTGTCATACTATTCAGGGACTCACTAATTTTACACATCTTCAGACTGACTTCCTCTTTAGGCACCTGATCAGATGCCTTTCTTTATAGTCAATGAAGATGGTCTTTATGTTGCTTTGACCATCCTGGCTATTCTCCATCACTTCCTCAACAAAAAAGGCATCTGTGGGCTTCTTCTTGGGTATGAATCCAATTGACCTTCGTGGATTTTCACTTTTTCTCAATCTTCTGACCGATAACTCTCCAATATCTTACAGGTATGTGGTCGGAGTTTAATTCCTTGGTAGTTTTTATTCTTGAATGAGTCCCCCTTTCCTTTATATTTAAAAATGATTTTGTTTTAAGTGAGATTAGTATGGTAATTGACACAGTCGGAATCCATCGGCATCGGCAATCACTGTGCCAGTATGACGATCGCGGAACGCTTGTACCCATATCGCTTTCATATCGGTATCTCACATCACTGACTCCACAGGATTCTAAAGCACGCGCGAGTCATATAAAAATAACCAATGCAATGCTTTAAAACCAGCACGAGGGCAAAGAAAAACACGATTTGCTTGTATGGGTACTCGGATGCTGAGAGTTAAAAGTTAAAACGTACTGTCTTGCTTCCTGTTACGTCTTGACTCATACGTTCACTGTTCCTGTTTCATGTTTAGCTGAGACGCCAAGTGCATTCAAAGCTTTAAAATCATGTATGGTATGTAAGGATTGTGAATGTCTTTCTTCAATTTGTTGGTATTATACCGGGTTTTGTTTGTTGTTTGTTGTTTTTTTCGGTATACCGGTCTATCGATATGAAAAATTATATCGATATAACCAGAATATTGAATATCGCTGGAGCCTACACTGGAGTTACACCATCTGCAATACTTAATTGTATGAATATTCCCACATCTTTGGTAAAGCTATCCTAGCTGCCTGCAATTCTGCTTTTTTCCTTTTTGTATCAAGACTTTTCATGTTTTATTCCAAGCTTGGATCTTTCTCTACCCCAATCACTTTATTACATTCTTTTGTACTGTTCCTCATCTTCAAGCCCTGACTGTTTCACTTCTTTAACAAGGACAACAAGGGAAATCCAACACGGTGGAGGCCATTCAGCCCATCATCTGCGTGAACACCACACCAACCCAAGATCAATTTGAATTAACTGAAGGAAAAAAAAATTTGGATTTTTTTTGTTGTAATTTTTTTTTCTTTTTTCCCTTCGGAGAGGGGGCATGGGCTTGGTTAAAAACACATCAACCACCACAAGCCCCTTAAACAAGACCCCACCAACAGCACTCCGTACACAATGAACCCATCAATACTCAACACCTAAAGTCTTCATCAACTCCCCCATACCCCTCATCTCCTTAACTTCAAGGTACCTTCTAATTTAAACTTAATCTCTTT